>VWZN01015234.1:17203-29708 GCA_013396955.1 Regulus satrapa | reverse complement strand
AAAAGAAAAAAAAAAAAAATTCAGTAGGTGAAAAATCAAAGGAAGTAGCTGCTGACATAGGAAGGCTTTACTAAAGGACATTTCTGAAGGAAAACTTTTAAGGTATGTGAGCTAAGTTATGCTTTGCAGAAAAGCCTTCCTGAAAATTAGCTGCCTGCTTTGCTTTGAGTGGACCAGTATTTCCAATCAGCTTTGAAATAATCAGGCTAACTTGTATTACCACTTCTTATGTTTATTGTTGGCAAAAGCTCTGGAGAAGGATTAGTTTTACTAGTTTATGTTGTGTACATCATATCTGTGCATACAAAGATGATCTTATGAATATTTGATTAATCTAAACAGACGGTAGGTAGTGCATGTGTTTTATGTTTCATGGTCTCATGCATTCCAGGAATAGATCCTACACTAACAGAAATGTCAATTGTTTGACAGTCTAATTTTTGTTTAAGGTGTAGATGGAGCACTAAGAATGATTTATTTCATAATTTTAATGAAATATAACTACTGCAAGCCTCACAATAAGAAATTGAGAAGCACGGCCTAACAAATTGATCATCTATTGTAAAAAATGCTTTTAGTTTGGTACCAAAACCTTGATTTTGAGGATTTGACTCCTGAATCCAAGTCCTTTCTTTTCTGATTCTGACATACTTTAATTTTTTGTAGAAAGTATTTGCAAAGTAAAAGGCATTCTGTATTCTCTATGATCTGGAGCCCATATAGGTACAGGAGCAATCTAAATTCATAGACAGTGTGTGAAAAGTGAGAGAATCCAGGTCTGTGATGTGCTTTCCTATTCTGAATTTAACTGGGGGCTAGGTGTGCTTTCTGGGTTTGTGGTTTTTTTAGTGGCCTACCTTGTCACTGGTACTGTGAAACCACAAATCCCACCGGATGTGTGTAGATCCATCGTTGTTTTGATTATCAGTCACAGCCTTGGATATAATTGATGGCAATATAGAGCGGAAGGCACCAATTGTTATGAGTGTAGGAGAGGATCTTGTGAAACTGTTGCATTGCTCTGTTCTTTCTTGCTCATTTGTTTTCAGTCAGCGCCAGATGCAGGGCCTTTGGTCTCACACAGCATGGCCATGTTCATGTGTCACAGATGGATTGTATGCAATCTTTACATTAAATGTACATTGGTTATAGAAACTACTTTCTTCAGAGTTGCTGCTGGAATACAGGAACATGACTAACTGGAATACTGGCTTTATTTCCTGAGGGGAGTGTTACAGGATTGAAGGATTACATGACTAGCATTGAAGTTTATCACTGTTAGGCTGACAGAATTTAACACTGATCTGTTTGGAATCTGACTGCAACACTGTGTTGATGGTTGAGAGAAATTTTAAATTGTCTTTGGTAACTCTGCTTAAATTCTAGAACAGTTTGAGATCAGGCTGCTCATTCACACTGTATTATTAAATGTACATTCAATGTGTACTTCCTGTGAATGATTAGTTTGTTGTTTTGAGTGTAACAGTACAAAGAAAGTAAGTCATACTATCTTGGAGTTGGCTGTGAGACATATTTTACTCCTAAGCTTAACAAATATTTTTTGACTCATTTACATGTAGAATAGTTTTTTTTTTTAAAGCCATCTGTATCTATGTCTATATGCCTATATCTATCTTATATTAAAAAAAAAAAAAAGCAGCAAACTGACTCATTTGTTTGATTTGATGATACTGGTATTTTATTGCTTTTACAAAACCTGCTAGAATTCTGTTTGAAACTTCACTGGCATGTCAAATTATGCAAGCTTTGTTCACGTGTGGAAAAAGAGATAAACCCCATGGGTATCTACCAGAAGCAGAAGAAATCTTTTCACAGTAAAAGTAAAGCAATTCCTGAAGGGCTTTTTTTTCTGTATGAATTTAGCATATCATGTTTGTTGTTATCACTTCTTCGTGCTTGTTTTTAAAACATTTTAAAATGTTTTAAAAACAAGGCATCTTTAAAACAGCTTGTTTTAAAAACATTATGCCGCCTCTGGTTTTTCCATTAAGATAAAATACTCTTCCATGTTTTTTTGAGATTTTTTTTTTTCCCCCCCCAGAATAGTTCTCACACTGTATTTTCATCTTTTAAACATTGGAGAACAAAGTATGTTTTGGTCTGAAACTCCTCATACTAGTTCCACATTAAATCTTTTCTGGGTTCAGATTTTGCTTTTTTGCTGATTTCTCAATTTTGCCAGTAGTCTGTGATTGTAAAATCTGTCTGGGAATCTTCATCTTTCAGAGTGGGTATTTTAATGCTGTGTGGTAAAGCCAGAGAATATGGGGATGTTGGTATTCTGACATCCAGTAGGTGTGAATGTGCAGCAGCACAGGGAGGGTCACACCATCAATAGCAGCCCAGCTAGTCTGGTGTTCTTAAAGCATCTTCTGGTGCCAGGGTTGGAGACACAGGGCTGATGTAAACACATCCCTGTGCCCAAGTAGATCCCTTCTGACTGAAATCCTCTGTTGTAGTGGTCTGGCCCTGTAGGGCAACTGTTATCTTCTCTGTGGTCACTAACGAGGGAGATACCAAACTTTGAAAAATACCTGTCTGCCAGATATTTTTGCCATATTGATGCCAGATACTGTCTTCTTGAAAACAGGCCTTTCAAAATGTGCAGGTTTTTTTTTTAAAAGTATTTGAAAAACAGATTGTGTGTTCCTGTGTTTGGTAAATCTTATAATCTGACTTCAAATTATCGACTGTGTGATCTGTACTGTTTTCAGTTGTCTAAAAGTATTAAAATACATTAAAAAATCCAAAGTGGTTATAAGTGACAAAATTGGTTTTTAGCTCATCAAAATGTAAGCTTAGTTGAGTGGCTTAGGTCTTGAATACTTCTTCATCACGTTTTTTGCCTGCACAATTAAGCACTTGAATTGGGCTGGATGTCTTGATTGAACCTTTTCTTTATTTACATAGAAGTCACATGGCAGCTGGCTTACCCATTTGGGAATCATCAGTTCTGAGTCTTTGTGCTCGTCAGTTTTAGCAAATTTTAGAATTTTATTACTCTTGCAAAACAGTTTTTTGCTGTGCTGCTTCTGTCACAGTGAAAGAAATAATTTAAAACAAAAAGATCGGAGTCCAGTGTGTGTACAATTTTTGCCTATGTATCCAGACATCTAATAGTGGAATTGGAAAAAAATCTGATTACTGTTTTGTAAAAGAGCAAATTAACGGGCTGAAGTGAGATATTGTTGGGTCTTTTGTTCTATTGATTTTTGTAATCCTATGGCTCTTTTGTAAGTAACTAGAAGCAGACTGAAATATCACATGCTGGGAATATTTCCTCCTTCCCTAGCCATATTGCCTCTCAGTAAAAACAGAGGCTAGGGTAAAAGCAAGCAAGCTATTACTTTACTCACAGCACAAGGCCAAACTTCACATCTCTTCTAAGTCTGGATGTAAGAAAACAAGGATACTATCATTTCTCTTGGCTATTGTGTTAGGAGAGTTAGGCAATGTGCTGAAACGGGGTAGGAGAAAAATGAAAAGTCGTAAAAGTGGATCTAGATCTAAAGAGCATCAAAAATTCATTAGTGCAGCTTTAGTCATGTTACTAAACAGGGGCTTTAAGATTTTTTCCTTTGGTTCCTGTTACTAAAATGTTTGTGATTCTGCAAGAGTGTTCCTGAGTTTTAACTGTGGAGGTATTTTCATTAATACTACTAATAATTACATAGTTAATAAATACAGACAACATAAACTATTTACAGTTACTTTGTTGCTGTGTATGACTGAATTCCTAACCATCAGGAATAATTCTGACTAAAATATACAACTTCAAATTAAAGAGCTTATGAAAGCTTACAGGTTTAAGGTTACTCATACAGCCTTGACTTGTCTGTATTGTGTAGATACATAGTAATGTGGTGCTGTTCTAGGTTTTTTTTTAATTCAAATTTTGTTTTATGTAGCATGTTTTGTGTTCTAAGAATAAGCACATAGTGTATGAGGCTTATTTCAGAGGCTGCTTGAGGTTCTGATTTGCAGAATCTTCAGAAATTTTGTGCAGTAACTGAAGCCAATATAATGTTTATTTTTTCTGAATACCTAACATGCTAAAAATGCTAGGCACTCTGAAATGTCTGTCTTTAAGCCTTGTACATACTGGCGTGAGCTGCCATAGTGTTTACATTAGTTTGTGTCTCATTTCTTAATGTAAAATAAGAATATTAGTCCTACTTCTCTCAGTGGACTACTAGGAAGTGAAATTTAGGGTGAAATTTAGCAATATTTCTAGAGCAATGTTAATGTAAGTGGTAATGTGTACAGCCTGTGAAGAAATTGGTATTTTTGTATTAAAAAGGACCAAGACTTCGTTGTAGTGCAGGAATTATTGAATGGGCAGTGTAGAGGCTGTGGCTGCACTGCAGTTCAGAGATAAGGGTTGCAGTTTATGTAAGTCCATTTTACCTAGTTGAAGCTGATTAGTGTAGGAACAGGTAGCTGGTGTATACACAGAAAAGAGGGTTCAGCCCACGTTACAAAACCTTGTGCAAGAGTGTGTAGGAATCCTTTGTGTGGTCGCATCTCTTCCAAAATGTAGTTGTGTGTTTATCAGCATCGGATGCAGGTATTTTAGAGCAAACTCTAGCAATGTGTCTTTGACCTTTGGGTCTACTGCAGGATTTCATAAGGCAGCAGCATATCTTATCTGTTTATCAATCTTATTTTATGTCAGTTTGGTACAGTAAGACCGGACTGTCGTAAAATGTAAAATGGTGTGAACTAAAGAACTTGCACCCAGGGGGCCAGTGTATGGTTGGATGGAAAACTTGCTTTGGGATGTTTTCTTCCTTATTTTTATTTGAGAGGTTGAATCTGCAGGTTTAATGGCCTGTTAACACCCAGTTCAGGAGCAAACTGGCGTCTAAATAGTTATCAATTTTCCACAGGTGCCTTACAGCTGGTGTTTTATTTGGATTTTTCTGTGCTCTTAGGACAGTAAATATGAGAAACAAATGTTTCAGGTCACCAGGAGTGGAAAAGTGCAGTTGGCAGCTTGTCTGGAGATACTGTTGGCTGTACTTATTTGGTTAAATATGTAGATTGGTCTTTAGTGTTTGTCTTAGATGGTGTTGTTTTCTTTCCTACTGTCCTTTAAGTTAGAGAGAGAAGTTTTTGCAGAAATGGAAACTAGAGAACAGTTCTAAGACTGAAATCTTCTCCAGTCAGAGTCTGGTGTTCAAAACAGTGCTCTGAGCCTCCTTTCAGTTTATATGGAGGAGGTAAATATGTGTGGCTAATCTTAGGATTAGGTTATTTCAGGGTTTAGGCATCAATATTTTATCTTTGTCTCACCAGAAGTTTTTATTTTGATAATTGTCTCAGTCTTATTCTCCTTTCAGATGTGGTGAAGAGCCTGTGTTTTCCCCTGTCTGGTATATAGTGCCTTAAAAAATGGGGTTTGGAGGTGACCTGAAATATTCTCATGATGCTTTATTAAAACTGCAAGACTGGGAACTCCGACTGCTGGAAACAGTGAAGAAATTTATGGTAATGAGAGTAAAAAGTGATAAAGAATATGCATCCACTTTACAGAATCTTTGTAACCAAGTAGATAAAGAGAGCGCTTGTCAATTGGATTATATCAGCAATGTGTCCAAGGTAAGTCTGAAGTATTTTGAATTTGGATTATCACTTGGGTTCTGGGTTTATTTTTGGTTTTTTTTTTGGTTCGAATTGGATTCATGGAGTTAATGTTGCCAAAGTATTTAAAAGGGATTCTTTTAGTTTCTCAGTAAAATATGCAGAAATTGAGGTCTAGTCTTGCTTTGAAAAAACTAACTGAATGAGAATCAATCCAAATTTTTGAAATTCAGTATTTTACATAAATGGGTTGAGCCTGTTACTTTGTTTAGTGCTTTGAAAATCAAGTATGCTATAGTAAGCTTTTCTTTTTAAGATAGGAACTATTGTTTATGTTATATAGAATTTGTGACAGAAATAGAAAAATGCCAGGAAGCCAAGGCAAAGCCTAGCATTCCAGCCGTTACTCACACTGCAGCATGTGTTGGAAGAACAAAACATTAATTCAGGATGTTGCTCGTAATTGTGAGGTTATTTTGGATTCTGTTTAAAATAATGTGTTGACTTATTAAAAAGGTAAGGCTGTCTGTTCTCCAGATCACCGGTTTTCAGATTTAGAGCTAGTCCAAGTGTATGTAATGATGAAGCAAACTTCCTTTATCACTTGTTTGAAAGTTTTACTCTGGACCTGGGTCCTCTACTGACAAGACTATTCTGTTTTCATGTCTTACTCAGTTCTTGGCCCTTATTCTGTAGCAGTGGTTACACAGTGCCTTCAGTCTGGCGTGAATCCTCATTTTCTCTCTGCAGGAAAGCACCCTTTCTGGGTCAGGTTGAATTTTAGACAAAGCAGTTTTTATGTTGTGGGCTTATGGGGTGGCTGCTTGGACAGTGGCTGTGGTGTAGCACTAGGAACAGGACTGTCCCTTGTGCAGCAGCATGGATGTGTACAGGGTTAAAGTGGCTCTGTGTGTCTGGAAAGCTGTGTTGCTATAGCTGGGCTGCTTCATCACTGTGCAGTGTTTATATATAACATGTTCTGTTGTTCCTTCCCTCCCCCACAATAATTCTTGCCTTGTAAATTGAAATACTGCCTTTTTTTTTCCCATTGGTACAGAGTATTTAGCATTATATGGTGTAAACAACAGTTAAACATCACATAGGTATCTCAGTCTAGGACAGTTCATGTTAATAACATGAGCACTTCTTGTGAGCAGATAAATAAATGAAAAAACCCAACCAAACCAAACAAAACAAAAACAAACTTGACTTAAGCCATGTTCTTTTTGGTTTGAAAGAGGCACGCATGTCAGATTTTGAAATCTTGTTTTGAACAGAGGCACTCAAGTTGTCCTTCAGCATCATTTTAATTCCTGTTTTTTTTCCTCTTAAAGAGGTGAGATTTTTCACTAAGTCACATCTCTGATTTCTGTGTTCTTTATAGAACAGCAAAAATATTCATATGGACTGGCAGGTGTTTTGCATGGGCTTGCCTTAAAATTTCAGTGGCACCTTGAAGTTGTGTGTTCACACATTATCTTACTGGTTTTGGCAGTTAAAAAGCATGAATTTATGATTAATTTACTAAGCTCATTCTAATTTATTTTACTTTTTTGTGATACTTTTTTTAATCTTATCTTGACATTTTACAGAACCAAAGAATGATGCAAATACTATGGGACATTTATTCCCTCTTCTTCTAAGATAAAAAAACCCCTGTCTTTGGTATTGTGGTATTATTTGGCATTTTGTGGCATTAAAACCCAATAGCAAGCTATTTAATTTTTCATGGGTTTTGTTTGTTTGGTTTTGTTGTTTGTTTGCTTTGGTTTGATCTCTTACAGTACAGTAAGAGTGAGCAATTACAGAGAAAAGGTGTTTGGGAAAAGCTGTAATCTGTTTGGTTTTTTTTTTTCATATGGAGACAACAAATTTGCTGGAAGGCATGGTAGCAGCAACTGGTAATGCTAGAAAAGAGGTTTTTAAGAGCTTCCAGACTGCTGTTTTGTGTGTGCATATGTCTGAGAAAGAGTGTTAAACCAACCAAACAATAATATATTTTATTGAATTTTTTGGATTGCAGTCAGTTTTTGTGGGAGGAAATGCTTTACCTTTTCTGCTGTTTCCACCCAGCTTTTTTGTGCCATATGAATCTCTATTATTGAAACATTCTCACTTTGCCTTCTCCTAATTTAAAATAATAAAATATAATCATACCAAGCACAGAAATCCTGCTTTACTGCTGTTTTCATATGGAAACATCACTTTCATCTTTTCCTGATGGAAAGAGTGACGTGAAGAACAGGGAAATATGCAAATATATTTTTTTAAATATAAAGTAATTGCTATTAAAAAATATTGTTTCTGGTATTGTTTCTGTCTTATTTAAGCTCATTTGATGAATTGTAAACGAAGCATTTTCATAGGGTACCTCCAGTGTTGAAAAATGCTTTTGGTGTGACTTTTCAGGACTAAAACAGGAGTTGTCTCATCAGTAATAAATCAGCCTTATGGAAAATGGGTGACTGAGTACATTTTCACCTCTGAGAGTGAGGTGAAACTCTTTTTTTGAACTCTTCTGTAACTAGAGGCCCCCTCTTCTCACACAGGTGTTCAATGCTGCAGGTGCTGCACAGGTGTTTTATCCTCTGCAGCTGTGCAGTAAGGGTTCTAAAATGGTTTCCAGTCATAGCAGGGAAACTTTAGGACTTGGTGTTTTATAACAGCACACTTTAAACTTTCTAGATTGCTCTGTGCCAATCTGTGGGATATTTAAAAGCTGGGGAAAATGTTAAAGATAGTCCAGTGTATAGGGGAGTAATTTATCTTTTGTTTTGTTCTCTAGAGTCCAATTTCTGTTGTAGCACTGTCATGTAGAGATGGAAATACTGGTATATGTTTGTATTCAGGATATAAAGAAACGCCAAAGCTAACAAACAAATTAATTTTCTAAAGTTTTTATCTTGGGCTGATTTCTGCTTTAGTAAGGGTAAGATAAATGCCAGTAAAACTCATGTGCTAGCTGCCTTCAAAGCCATGTAATTCTGTGGCATGTAGCCACCTGAAATCTGAGCTGTAGCACAGCATTCATTGTCAGGGAGTTCTCTTAAAGGAATCCAATGTGTGACAGCAATCTTGAGGGTAACCAAGGCTTTTATTTGAACTGAAGTTTAAATTCACATTTGTGTCGGTGTATCTGTAGATGTGTATCTGCATTCAGAGCCACACACAGCACATTGAACTGTCCTGAAATGCGAGCCAGTGTCCAAGGAAGCTGTTAAAGTGAGGCTCCAGAGGGATGCTGGGTTGCAGTGACAGACGAGTGCTGTGTCTGCTGGTGCTTTGGCACTGGTGGTCTGGCTGATGCTGCTGTGTGAAGCAGCTGGTGTAATGGTGTCCTCTTAAACCACCTCCCCTCAAATGCATGTTGCTGTCAGGTGTTCAGACCAAGGGGGAACTCAGCTTGGGCAGAGCAACTGTGGGGAGAAACTGGAGGAAAAGGGATGTAGGAACATGGTTCTCAGGGGTGTTGGAGGTATATTAAAAAATTATAAGGCTGCAGTGCTTTCTTTGGTGCACAGAAATACTAGGACAGCGCTGAAGGGTGAACATTCAATGCTGTATTTTTGTCTCTGTATTTTTTATGATTATACGAGTAAGACTGAGGCATGATTTTGCTGTTGCAGGAGGATCTCAAATGCATTTGGGTAAGCTTAAAATTATGTTACTGATTTATTTTTTTTTTAACAATGATGCATCTTTTCCCACAGTTCTTATTAATTGTTTGGTTATTTGTGAGCTGAAATAAATAAGTGCTTTTCTGTTGTGACTTTTTTATAGTCTTGGTTGCTCGTGGTACAGCAAACAGAACAGCTGAGCAAAATAATGAAGACACATGCAGAGGATCTTAATTCTGGGCCCTTGCATAGGCTTACAATGATGATCAAAGATAAGCAGCAAGTTAAGAAGAGTTTTGTAGGTGTTCATCAACAAATTGAAGCAGAGATGTACAAGGTATTTAATTCATCTGTGCTTGATAAATTGATTATAGTTCTCTGTTTAAAAATATTAAGAGTTGATTTTTTGTTTTTTCATACTGTGGTAAAAGTGTAGTGTGTGGTATGTAAAATACTTAGTTAAAATTTCAAAATTTTCTACAGTTTTTCTTTCCCGCTAGCTAACAAGGCAAAGATAGAAAAGTTTATTACATATGAAGTGGTTCCAAAGCACTGAAAATGCTCTTCTAGTAGAGGACAATTCTTGTGTGACACTTGTCTATTCCACCTCTTTCCCTGTTCTAATTCCACTCTAGACATTCATGGGACCAGGGCACTGTAAACTTTAGTTAATGAGTACTCTTGGCAGTCCAGACTCTTTTGGGTGGGAACAGGGTTCTAGTCCTTATTCTGAAATATAAAACAGGTGTAAACCAAACATTGAGACTTCAGGTGAAATTCTTCAGAGTGTTTTCCGTGACACAGCTATTGTCCTGCTTGCTTTCAAAGTGCTGTATCTTGTCAGCAAAGCTGACAGGAATCACACTTTGATTCTGATGCCCCAAGGGAAATTTAGCTACAGATGTCAAAAATCAGAGTAATAGTCTGAAAGATCTACTGAGAGGAGGAAAAGCACTGTTCCTTCTTTCTTCCAGCAGAGAACTTGGGATTTGAAGTAGTGTAATTAAAATGTATGAGTAAAGCAGTAACACTGTTATGGATTGATGAGTATAAGATTCTTGGGCCAGTTACGAGAAGAACTTGGAGCTATTCTGTTTTTAAACTAAGAGTATTTTAAGTTAAAAACATTGACTCTAATAAGATTGCTTCCATAATATGCTAGAATCTTGGTGTCTTCCCCAAACAGGGACTATGGGGATGTCTTTTTAGCATGGTTAGTAGGCTGTCGTTATCTGATAAAATTTCAAGCCAAATCATCACTTGCTGCTACTTATGAATTGGTGCATCTCAAAATAGTCAGGATGGAAGAAGAGAAAAAACTGGTAGAATGTGTAAGAAATAATAGAAGTTATAAAGAATGGCAGAAAGAGAAAAAGAAAGATGAGAAAGAGAGGCTGAATGGAGTAAGACTGCTGGAAGCTCAGGTATACTTTGAAAAGAGATTATGCAATATTTTGTTTTCTGTTATTAGGCCAAACTCTAATAAAAACTCTAATAAAAACCTCTTCTAAAATAAGACTTTTCCAAACAAACATAATGCCTATTGAGCTCTTGCCAAATTATTATTACAAACCATATTGACTGTATTTAATTACGGGTTGCAAAGCCATGAAAGTATTTTGCATCCTGCTGATTAAGCTTGCATTGTTGTTTGGTTTTAGGAGTTTTTTTGGGTTTGTTTTTCTTTTTTTCCCTTTCCTGATTCTGCAGAGAAGTATTTGAATACTGTTCACCTATTGTTAGCTGACATTGTTCAAGGTTTTGTTACCTGGAGCACTTTCAGAATGATTCCCTGAAATTCAAAAGACTTCTTGTATTCTGTGGTGTTATTTCTGGTTTTTTTTTTTTTTTTTATGCACAGAGGTAAAATGCCAGTTACATCCCAGGACAGTAAGCAGAGTTTGTGAACGTCAGTGTCTGTGCAGCTCCTACTTTTAGGATAAGCTGGCATAATAATGTGTTCAGGTGAAGTACATGTATGTACTTCCTTTCTTATTCTAGGCACCTCTACAGTGAGGAATCTTATGGGGAAGATTTTTGAGGACAGTGAAATAGCTTGGCTTTTGCAGAAATGGGCTGATAGGACTTTTAGATTTATTATTAGTTTTCATTAAGATGCTGAATAATTTTCTTTCTTTATGGAGTTTGAGGGGAAAATAGGTAGAGGTGGGTGCTGATTAGGTGGGTAAGATCTTTTGAAATAAAAGCTGAGTTTAAAGTAATCCTTGACCATCTTAGTTCCTTAAGTGTTCTTTGGGAACAAACATGCTCCTGGTGTTGTTTTTATCTGTTGGAAAAACCCAGTCTAAGAATCATAATGCAATTATTATAGAGGTTTAATAATGCTGGTGCCCTGTTTTATGTTTTAGTTTTCTATAAGATAAGCTGTTTGTGTTGTTTAAGTCTTAATTGTGATCACTACTTCCTGATTGCATCTTTTTCTCATTTGTCTTCTTTATAATACAAATTTGTCGTAAAGTTATTTCTCCTGTATTGCCTCTATTGGTGTATAATAACAGCAGTTGTGTATAATTTACAGAGTGTAGAAATATGAGGGGAGTATATATGATTGATATGGAGAAAAAGTTCTGCCTTCAAATGAAATATTGCACAGTTGGCACAAAAATAGAAGCTGTAAGACAGCCCTTTGTTGGGTCATTAAGGAATTTCATTAAGTTTTCAGATGTTCTGGGGGGTGAGAGTGATGTTATCTGGGCCTTGCCCCATGAAAAAAAAGGGAAAATTGTGAACTTCAGCCTTCTTCCTGCCAGCTGCTAGAGGAACAATTCTTCTGTAGAGTGAACTTCTTTTTCTTTACATTCACTGGGGAGAACACTTCCACTAAAATTAGTTAAAAATTTCACTTCCATAGTTTTCCAGTTGAAGTCTATTTTTTTGGTTGTGGTTTGGTTTTTTTTTTTTCTCTTTTTTTTGTCAGGTTTTTTTTTTTTTTTATAATATATGCTATTTTTTGATATTGTGATGGCTGGTTTGTTACTGGCTTTCATTTGCAAGTTCATGATTTGGGATTATTTCTGAACAGTGCAGTTATTTGGGCACACACTGAATAAATGCTGGGGGTAGAAGAGAAAACTCTGTTAATTTTGTGACCAGAAATGTTATGTTCAGTGCTCTTTCTCATGGCAGAAGTTTTTTATTTGGTCGGATGCTTCTGTAGCTGGGTTTTGTTTTCTTTTTTAGGGGTTTAAGTTTTACAATTGATAGATTATTTCATGCCAAGTTGCTGTTCCTTAGTCATTTGTGTGAAGTGTTATGTCTGAAAA
>VWZN01015234.1:6425-17173 GCA_013396955.1 Regulus satrapa | reverse complement strand
TCTGAAAATTCTGCCTTTTTTTTTTTTTTTAGGTGCTAAGGAAATTCCTTCCTATGCATAGAACATTTAAAGCCAGTATGATTTATTAAGCATCTTTTATGATATTTTTTTGCTGTGCAATTGAAATGGAATATTGTTGGTGTTTAGCTAGGTTTTCTAACTATATTTTTAATTACATTGATGTGAATGGGGATTTGTGTTTTAGGCCTCTTATTTAATTCCATGCATTTATTGATTTTGATTTTGCATTATGTAATTTACAACATGTGATTTGTACTATATAATTGCACCATGTAATATCCTATCAAAATTTTCTCAAGCCAACAGAAAGTGTAACATCCTTATTTTGGATAATAAATTCTGTTAACTAATGCTCTGGTGTTTTTTAATTTGTTGAGAATAAGAATTTTTAATGCTTTTTTATATTTCTCTATTCTTACAGGTCACAAAGACAGAACTAGAGAAACTTAAATCTAGCTACAGGCAATTAATAAAAGAAGTAAATTCTGCCAAAGAAAAGTATAAAGAAGCTGTGGCTAAAGGTATGATTGACTTGATTTTGTGTATTTATTTGTCTTTTTCAAACTGCTAATACTCTTAAAATGAAACAAGATAATTTAAAAATTTTGAGGTAGAATTACAATGTGTCTTAAGCAAGGCTGATTGTCATAATGTATCCTTAGTATAATCTTTTAAAGGTTCATAAAATATAAATGCTGATTTTTTTCAAGTTCTTGTAATATTCCTTCAGTGTATGTTTTTGAGCTCTAAAATGGCTCAGATGGACTCTGGTCTTATCTGTGTTGTAGCTATAGTTCACCTGCCGGTGAATTGCTGTTGTTGCTACCATGGCATCAGCATCAGTTCTTGCCAGTGTAACACATAAAACCTTCATCAACCTCATCTAAAATATGGAAATGAATCATTTGCGCTCCAAGATTTTTTTTAGGGAATGATGTGTTCAATCTGCATGGATTTTGATGCCTGTGGAATTGTGCTTGAGGGATAGGAGAAAGCCTTTGTTCTATTGCATATTGAAGTATCTTGCTAATAGTTGTTCTTAGGTGACCCAAGATTTTCTTTTCCTCCTTTAGTGAAAATTGACTGAATGGCAGTATGTAAGTGTAGTTCCAAGATCCATCTTAAGATTTTGTATGTCAGACACTTCTGAGTGTCTAAATGACAGTTAATGTTCTTGGTTCTGTTGTAGTAGCTCTCAGTTAGGAGAGGTTGTATCTTTCCAGATTTCTCTCAAATTAGGACAAAACATCAAAACCACATCAAAACATCACAGCTGCTGACATTCATAAACACTTAAAAATAGAAATGCATACTTTGCTGGTAATTTTCTCTGGTTCCATGTTTTCTTCATGTTACTTAATTTGATTAGTTGGTTTATTCTCAAGTAATTATTTAGCATTGGAATGGGTAGTATGTATCACGAACATGTAATAAGACGTTTGGATCTTAGTATTTTATTTTTAGCCTGTTTTATCCTCTCTTCCTGTTACCAGTCTGATCAATCTCTATTCCTGAAGCACCAAACTTTCCCATTGGAATAAAGGAGTGTTTTGACTGTCAGCAGCTGTGATGTTTTGATGTGGTTTTGATTAACTGAATTAATGTTTCTTCAGATAGACAGCAAACATAAATTGTTTTTAATACACTTATCTCCTGTGGTTTTCTTTGACCTTCTCCTTCAGGCTTTTATCAAATGTTTGTCATACTATAATTCATACTTAATTTCATTTCTGCTAAAATCTTACTATATGTCTGTTTTGTAAGTCTGTTTTTTTCAAATGCTGATGGCCATAAAAATTTTTTTCTCCCAAAAGTTGCAGAATTGCTTCTCTCCTGCTGCATCATAGGCCCTGTTCCTGTTTACAAGTACTTGTGCATTTGATGAGCTACTACAGTTGTTTATCAGCTGCAGGTCAGCTGAGCCACTTGAATTTTTTAAGTCCTGGTATTTCTGAGCTTTTAAGCTGTCAAACTGGCTTGTTGGTGAATTGAAAATTTAGGGAAGTCTTAAAATTACAATGCCTCATTATTTCAGGGTATTCATTATTCAGTAAGCTAAGCTTATTTAGATCATGTGCTATTATGATATATTACTTTTGTTAATGTACAAACTGGTTCAGTTTTTCAGGATTTCAAGAATTATTGAAAACAAGAGAAGAAACACTGCTTACCAGAACAGTGGGAGGGCATAAGCAACTATTGAAAATAAGCTGAAAACCATTTTGTTAAACAAAAAAAGGAAAATATTTTGACACCAGCTCTTGCAAGTAATGTGTTAAAATAGCCCGTCCAGGTTTCATGTATGTAAAGTGTTGTTTAAAACAGAGTCTGTTCCTCTGGCAGTCAAGTCTGTAAGACAGTTACTGGCTTTGCCTCTCTGGAGCCAAAGGGGACAAGTGCTCCTTTGGACACACAGTCCTTTACCCTGAGGGTTATGTGTAAATTCATGCAGCACCTGTATGAGCCATTCCCCAGGAAAAGAACGGAAATCACACCAAGTAATGTCTGACAAATGCCTCCATTTTGTGAGAGTAGTGGTTTTGAAATGTAGTGACTTTTTGTGCTTTGTTTTGGAATAGCAAAGCCGCTTTCTGGTGAGAGAGTAGGTTTATTAGAGCTGCTAGTGAATGAGGTACAACTGGTTCTTCAGCTTGTGAAGAAACTCCCCAGTTTTCTGGTTGAGTTATTGAAAGTGATATTTAGCTCTGGGCTAAACACACAGAGTAGAGGATAGTAGCTGATAAGGGTAAAGGCTGGGAAAGTTTGTACAGTGAAAAGTGATAATTTTCTGGAAACAGGAAATATTCTCAGGTAAACTAGAATTTCTGTGTCTGCTAATTTACACCAGCAAAGTGGGCAGTCACTTCGAGTCAGTGACACCCTAATGCAGAGTTACAGGCATTTTCATTTTTTGGGGGAAACACTAGGAGGACCATTGGAAAGAATAATAAGACTGAATAGTGATACTGGTTAGTTACAGGTTTTTGTTAATGTCTGGGCAGTGGATAAAGCATGGGAATTTTTAAATAGTTTTTTAGTGTGGAAAAGGGCACTGGTTTCTGAAGGAATGCAGGAGCTTCATTATATAAGACTTCATGCTGTCCAGGTCTGGAGGAAGGTGAAGGTGTCTGAGATTCTGCCCCAGAAGCTGTTCTGGGGAATCCTGTGCTAGCCCTGTTCCTGCTTGTGCACCAAGGGAAGCAGTGTGACAGTTGTGTGGCAGAGCTTTTGGCACTGAGCTTTGGCTACCACTTCCACCTTGGGCTGGCTTGCACTGTCTTGTTATGGCCACCAGTGTCTCCCTGATGGCTCAGTCAGAAGCAGCTGATTTATTTTGTTTGTTCTAGCCCTTACACCAGTAAGTCATGCATAGCTGCTTCTTTCTGGACCAGTGATTACCATGGGAATCAGAAATGCAGTCTGGTTGGTTTTTCTTGTGCATGGAGGCTCCAGGTGTCAGAGAGTCTGGTTGATGTTAGTCATTTGCATGATAGTTTTATGCCCTTTTTTTTCCTAGTCATACATTCTTATGTTTTTTAATGTATGGTAAGAGATAACTGGCTGAGAGAAGATGAAGTCAGTAAGCTGAACTAGTCCAGTGCCTCTTCAATGAGGCATACTTCCGTTTTTGTGACTGTATTGACAGATTGGATGCAATAGAGTCTTCTGGATTAGAAAGTTTTGTTAAAAAATCTCCACGAAGAATGTGTATTAGGAATGCAGATCATGCTCCTTTGCAGAACTGGGGCATTGGAGTCATAGGGCATGCAGGGCTCTTTGGAACCAAATAATAAGACAAAAGCCTATTATATTAATTTTCTTTGATGGAATGGACAGCCCTGTGAAATGTTCTGGGTATGTGATATCGAGAAAAAACAGTGTAAGCATCTTACAGCAGCAGTCCAAAGTAATAGTCTCAGAGTGTATACAAGTCTGAGTTCACAAGGCTGTGCTCATCAGTGATGCTGAGTAACAGGGTGATTAGAATGTGGCATGTTGATGTTGCTGCTGTAGAAAAGCACATCAACCCAAAATTTGTGCCAGATGGAAAAAACGTGGTGTAACTAAAGAAGTCACAAATCTTCTGGAATAATTTAATGAATAATGTACTAAGAATACAAAATGGTGACTGTGGGACAACTGCAAATATCAAATGTGGTATTTCATTTGGATCTTATTTGGTTGGATCAGTGTCTACTTCCACTTAAGTTTGCTGTTTGCACAGTTATTTTTGTTTCTGCAGGATTGTGCATCTCACTTAAGCATAGTTCAGGTGTCTGTGGGGATTTCAGAAATTTTCCTTCTTGAATTTTTTGATTAAGCATTACTTACTGCTATAAAAATGAGGAAATAATGATTGCATGAAAAAAAAAATTACTCAGTTCATTACATCACAAAAAAGAAGCTGAAATCAATTAATAAAATTTCGGATTTTTGTAGCAAATTTTGGTGTTAGATGTTGAAGTGTGAAACATTTGCTTATATATCAGTAAATACTGCAAGTTGGAACAGAGCCATTGTAGCTTTGGGAGGTTCATACTGAATATTAATTCAACATACTCGTTAGAAAAAATTGCAGTTTTTGTGTAAATACATTAATTACAGATGTTTATTGTAGTCTTATTCCTAGTTCATTACTGATTGAATGTAGAAAATGTGTTGCAGTGCTCTTACGTGACATAGTGTGTCTGAAATAAATCGTAAAGGAAAAATATATTGGTATTTATTATCATAATTTCATTTTAAACTGCTACAGATTTCTATAGGCTTGTGTTTCCTGACAATATTATGATTTAGTGGTGCCTAAATCACCTACCACATTGTACCACATTGCTTCTTCTGGAAGAACGTTTTCCCTGCAACTCAGGTGTTTCAATACTTCAGAATAGTTGTGACTTCTGTGGTACATACTGAAGTTTCACAGCAGCATAAGCTCACATCTGTGATAAGTAAGGGAGCTGTTAAAAAAGCTTTCATTAAATCAAATTGTTGTCCTAACATTTTTTTGTAATAGCCAAGTGGTCAGAAAATACTTACCAGGTATCTGGTGCATTCATTCTGAGATGCCTTTAAAATTGTTATTATTCAACTACCTTTCCTGGTGGCAAGTGTTGCCTGTAATTGTTGCTGCAATGAGGGAAACTCCTAGTAGGATGTTTTTTAAGCTTAGTTTTGATTGAAACTCTTATATTGTTAAGACAAAACAAGTAACACTGGCTGAACTGGTCTGTCTTACTCACAGAGGCCAGCAGGCTGCATAGATTTAAAATTAATGTTCTACCGTAAGTGTTTCAACACATACATACTACCAGTGGTTTTGCTTGGAAGGGGTAGGGTTATTTCTTCAATGGAAAATAAAACTTCTAGAGCAGGAAGCCCCAGGGAGCGTGAAGAGATTGTGGTGACTTCTTGTGGAGTGTGGGAGTAGCTGGGACATACTATTTCTTCTTAACACAGACATGCAGCCCCAGGATGTGCTCTCCTGGCAGACTAGCAGGCACAAGACAGAGAATTGGCTAGAGGTGCTTAATAGCTTGACCTGAAAATTTCTGACAGCAGTTCAAAAGATAGAACTTTTTTTCTATTTTTATGCTGTGTTACTTACTTAAGATTAGGCTGTCAGCTTCGGTGAACTAATTCTTAACTCAGCAATTTAGATGTGGTATTCTGTAAATTTGAACTCTTTAAATATACACAAATAGTTCTGTTTTTTTTTTCCTATTAGAAAACTATTACTTGCAATCATTAATTTGTTACGTAATAATTGGGAGTAACTTCTTATCCTCTTCTCAGAAACTGGTTGAGTGGAGAAAGGAATCAGTGGTTTTATTTGTTGAGGAAACCACATTCATGTAAGAATCATGCAAGAAACACATTCATGTAAGAATCATAGAAGATGTAAAAGGGAAAAGATCTTTGAGATTCATTGTGAAGATCCTATCTTGTTTCTGTCTTTGTGATCTTGGTCTTGTAAAGCCTGTGTTCACATATCTTATTTGCAGAGTGATGATAAGGTTGGTCACCCACAAAATTTCTAACTGTGCTTCCAGAGACAGAACTAATAGTCAAAGCTATCCTTGTTTAGTGGCAGCAGTTTGCATAAAAATTGCTTTGTAGATAGGAAAATTTAAAAGACTAAATTGGGAGTGGAGTGGTTGGAGAGCAGCCCTGCAGGAGGGGACCCGGGGTGCTGGTGAACAGCAGGCTTCACATCTGCCAGCAGGGTGGCAGGCATCGTCCCGGGGTGCATCAAACACAGCACAGCCAGACAGTCAGCAGAGTGGATTGTGCTGCTGTGTTTACTGGGAGCAGCTCTGGGCCTCACCCTTCAGGAGGGGTGAGAAGGCACTGGGATGCAGTCAGGGGAGGGCAGTGGAGCTGCTGGAAGGGCTGGACTGTGAGGGGCTGCTGAGGAGTTTGGGTTTGTCCAGCCTGGAGAAAAGGAGGCTGAGCAGTGACCTCAGTGCTCGCTGCAGCTTCCTGGGGAGGGGAAGTGGAGAGGGAGGTGCTGGTCTCTTTTCACAGGGATTCAGTGACAGGACTACATGGGAAGGGCTCACAGCCATGCTAGGGGATGTTCAGATTTGACTTCAGGAAACATTTCTTCATTGAGAGAGTGTTTGAACATTGGAACAGGCTTTCCAGAGAGGTGGATGATGCCCCAAGCCTGTCAGTGTTTAGCAGGCATTTGTACAATGCTCTCCAAAACATTCTTCAGTTTCTTGTTAGCACTGAACTGATCAGGGAGTTTAACTTGATGATTCTTGTAGGTCCCTTCCAACTGGAATGTCCTAGCCTAGCCTAGCCATAAGGAAGTGAAGCCAGGCTCAGTATGGNATAAAAGTAGTCTTTTTTTTCCCATCATATCTAGGCTTTAAAATTATTTGCTGTAATTTAAGTTCTTAGTCCTTATTAAAATTCAGTTGAGATAAAGACCATGTTGCAGCCCCACTAGTTTTTGGTCCAGTTTCTGTCTGTGGAGCACCTGAGTCAAGTTTTAGGATTCTCTAATGTAAAAATATTTTATTGTTTAATAAAAAGGTGTTGCTAAAAAAAGAGCTATTTGAAAGCCATGGCCATTTTATTCATGAGTATAAAGAACGTGTTCAATGTGTTCAGTACCATAATGTAAGCAAATACTGCAATGGAGGGTTCTTTTCCAGGCACAATTAAATAATGCTCTGTGAAAAGGTGTATCTCCAAAGTCGAAATAAATAAGGATGTAATTATATTGGAGTTTTGCTATTGTAAACAAATACAAAGATATCAAAATACTCAGAAATTGTCTCTGTTGTTGAAAATGCTGAAGTGTGTAGAGTGAAAGATAAATGCAGTTCTGGAAAACTACTGAAAAACTGCATTCATAAACAATGGGAAATGTGTTGTAGATCACTATATGCATTGACAGATTTATAGTTCAGTGCTGGTATTTACAATAATAAAAGTTTCTAAATCAAATTGCTAAAGAAAAGTTTTTTCTGTCTTAAAAATTATTATATGTTTAAGGTTTGCATACTTACTCAGGGAATTATGCAAACTTGTTGTTTCCTTAAAAAAAAAAAGGGCAAAACTCCAATTCTCCCTTCTTTTTCCATTTAAAAATCTTCTGAAATCAAGTACTGTGGTACTTAGTGAGATCTTAATGCAGAAAATTGCAGCAACTCTGAAGCCAAGCTGTTTAGCTTTCTGTGGAACCTTAACCCATAAGGTCGCTCCTTCGCTCCTCTTCCATCCTGAGGCAGTGCTCCATGCACTCCAGCTGCTCTCTCATGGAAAGGGCAACTCCCTCTCCTTGACTTCCTGGAATGCTTTTCCCCAGGAGTCTGTGCTCTCGTTGCAAAGTTCCCGTGCTGCCTCCGTGGCCCTACAGCTGCACACAGACACCCAGCTCACCACGTTTATCCCCCCCACTGCATGCAGTAATATGCAGGCATGTCACTCAGCATGCTGAGGTCCTGGAAGGGATCTGTGGGACTTTGTTCACATTGGTGCTTTGTAGGAATCTTCTTGCACCTGCCCTTTTGTTTTCTTTTTGATTGCTGCCCTATCTTACCATGCCCTTTCCTTTGCAGTCTCCTTCATTGCTCCCTCAGGACTCTGGGTCACTCTCTCCATCCTGTGTCGTTCCTGGTTTAAAGCCCTCCTAGTTAGGTCATCTTACTGGCAAAAATACTTCTACCCTGCTTAGGAAGGGGCTTTTCCTGTGTTTCAAGCAGATAGTAGTATGCAGAAGGGGTCCCATGGTTTTAGAATCCAGACCCTTGTGGCCAACACTGGTGGTTCTGCAGCTACTTGTCAGCCTGCATTGTCAGTGTTCTCTTTGCACCCTTTCCCTTCACCGGCAGGATTAAGACACAGCCTGGTCCCTCGTGCTTTTCATGTCTGCCTCCAGAGCTCTGTAGTCACTTTTGGTACTGTCCAGGTTTCCCCTGGAGGTGTCATTGGTGCCCACGTTTCTTATGACATTGCCTCTGCTGTTTTTCCCTGTACTTAGCTATATCCAGAAATTTGGATGGATGTGCTTTTTGCAGTCCTTGAACTACAGGAGACAATTACAGGAGTTCCAGATATATGTTTTAGTCTTTGGTTTCTCTGGATTGTTAGCCATAGTTTTATTTATGTAAACATACTCTCTTCCTTTTTGTTACTCATGTAGATACTCAGCTTGTCCTTCTTTTTTGTGTCCGTTTCCACAGTTCTAACATACTTAAGGTTTCTCACTGTGTTTATGTTGGAGGGCTGTAACCATGTATTGTGACATCAGATGTCTTATTGGCTCCTTTTGAAACTAAATAACATTAATTGTCAAAAGCTGGGCTTGTGTAATATTGTGTCACTGGCGGATCGCTGTGCACTGAAGCCAAAGTTCACATTACAATAACAGGAGCTGTAAATCTAGAAATTTAGTTTGTCTGTTGTGTTCTAAGCTTTTGCAATGATCTCTGTTGCCTCTTTTATGCACACTTTGTCATCACTTCAGAATGGCTGAAGATTTAGCTGTAAGGAGTTTTAAGAGGGTAAAAACCTGAGCTTGTTGGCATAATTGTTCATTTTAAAGCCAAAATATGCCTGGAACTTTCTCTATTTGCAATATTTATTTCTTTAAGGTCAGCTTCCCTGAGGCATTTGCACTGGACATTGATGATGCTGATTTTAAAAAAGATAAACATTACGAGCTGAATTTTTTCTCAGTTTATTGTCCCGTCTTGTATTTATTCTTCCATTCTAGATAATCAATTAGGCCACAAGAGTCTAATAATTATGATTGCAAGAACTTTGGATTAACAAATCCGCCTTTTAATTGAAAATAGACTAAAATATTCTTTTTCTGGATGGCTGTGTTGTACTGTATGCAGTAAAATCTTAGATGAGTTTCTATTAGAAATTGAAATATTAGACTCCAGAATGATTGAAAAAGAATGCCAGCCTTTTCTTTGTAAATGCAAAACTTTGATAATTGAATTTTGCAGGCTTCACAGTGCAGTTTATGGTGTGACATATTATGCACAGTCAGTTTCTATTAACATTAAACCGTTTTGTCAACAGCTGATGGCAGTAGAATTATAATTAGATCTATTTATGAAATTCATTATAGACATAAAGAAAATGGGATGTTTTCCTCTGTGCTAATTGACATGTAGAACAACTGTGTATGCTGCCTCACTGCATTTTGCTACTTAAAAAATAAATTAGAATATAAAAATAATAACTGTACCTGTGTTCCCTGAATTAAATGTAGATCCAAGGCTCTATTTTAAAGTTGAGTGAATATGATAATTTGATTTATGTCACAATTAGTTGAGGTGTTCTGCTCAGGAATAATGTATAGCAAATGTCTATTTAGTCCTTGAAACAGATGAGAAAATCAGATAGTTCAGATGTTAATGAAGTTTCTGAAAGATATATAGTATTACTGAATTGCTAGTTATGTGGATTTGATAATTTTAGTGTAGATTTTCAGTTTAGTGTAACTGTTGAAGGTGTTTTATTGCAGTTTACAGGTCACAAGCCCATACTGGTGGTACATGGTATGACTTCACACGTGCTGGTATTTCATAAGTTGAAAACTGATAAAGAATGTGTTTTAAGCCCATGCATAGACAGCTTATAGCTCTTAAACATAGGGAGATAATTTTAAATTATTTGATCTAGGGCATGTAAACACAGAATAACCCAAGAAATAATGCAGCATTTATGCCTCTGCTACCACCTTGCCTAACTTTTCTGGCTTCCCTGGACAGTGTGTCTCATAATGGATTGGCAAGCAGAACATTTCAGCCTTGTCTTCCAACAGCTTTATCATCTTCTTTTTCAGTCTTCATCCTGTACATGACCTGTTCCCTTCCTTTCCAAACTCTCTTCAGTCACTTTCCATTATTTCTGGTAACACATGTTTCTCCTTCTCCAGTAAGACCATAGAGTGTTTATGTTTTACTTGGAAGATGACCAGGTCAGCTGTGTAGCCTATTGTGTTTAGAAAAATTCTGTATGATACTTCTGTATGATACTCTGAAATTAGTTGAGGTATTCTCTGGAATAATGTGTATACAGGAGAAATTTAGTCCCTCAGGCAGATACAAAAATTATGTTGTTGTGCTGGTGTCAGACATGCATGTTTGGGGATATTTAACTTCTGGGACACTATTCTGATGTGTTGGATTATTTTCCCCCTTATTTATTTCCCCTATCTGCATTTCATTTAGAAAGGAATAGTATGTTTTTTTTTT
>VWZN01015228.1:0-23075 GCA_013396955.1 Regulus satrapa | reverse complement strand
TTTTTTTTTTTTTTCTGACAATTCTGACAACATAAAATGTTGCATAGCATGGGGCTATCTAAGTTGTGGAAAAACATGAAAACAGGAAAATGAAATATAAACAATCTTTAGAAAACATTGTGTCATTGTTTTCTTTCTTGTTGCCATCCAAGTACTCTGGCATCATCTATTTTTTTGCAAGAGATACCATATCTCTAGAGAAAATATAGGTAGACACATATGCACGTATGTTAACTCAAGAATCCAAGCAAAAGTAATCATATCAATATTTAATGAAAGCCTAGACCCCTTAAAATGAAACAATACTGCATGCTAGTAATGACTGTCAACACTTACGAACATTTTTGTTGCATTCATCATATCCATTCTTTTTCCTGGAATTTTCACTGCATGTTACTATTACAGAGAAACATTTCAAATACTTGAATTGGTTTGATTTGACTATAAGAAGATAAAAATATTTAAAATTAAACAAGTTTTAAATGTTTAGCTGGACCAAGAACATGGCTTCTGGTATCTCACAAGGTAGGGACACTAGGAAAGAAGGAAAACACAAAAAGAAATGCTGTCTGGCTAGAAAGAATAGGTGGGCAGAAGGGCATTCCTCAAGCTAATGATTTTTCAGAGCATATGCCTTTGTGTACCGGCACAAATGAAAACTTTATCTCTAAAGTAGATGCTAATCAAATTTTACTGCTGCACCATGAATATGTTCCCAGGGGCTTTTCACCTTTGATGTTATAATGTCTGGGAGAGGGGAAACTGCCGACTGCCTCTTCAATCAGCTTCACTTTCAGGTGCCTCATTCCATGAAATCTATTTGCCCAGCCAGGACTGTCCTACAGGCCCTGATATATTGTGAAAGAGAGAGAGTAAGAAAAGGGCACCCGAACATGAGAATGAGGCACTGGGACTTGTTTACTGAGAGCTTGGCATCACATTTTTCTACTCAAATCTTGCTGGAGCTCCTCAAAATCTATACTTTGGAAGACCACAAGCACCTCAGGTCTTAATAGAATAGAATTTTACTCTCCATTCTTGTCTGGATGATGTTTTTGGATGTTGGCCAACTATTAAAATTCCATGGTGAATATTTTAAAATTTCAGGCTGAACTAATAAATTAGAAATATAATTAGCTGGGCAAAACCCCCAGCCACTTCTGTCTTTATTTACCTGTTATAATCGCAAGTCCTATAATAATTTCTGTTACATGGCATCATAAGATCATTAGGTGATTTTTTTTAGGTTGTTAGGATTATTCAGCTCAAGTCAGAGCAGCTATTAAAACATTGTTTCACTCCCAGAATAATCTGTTTCTTACTATACTCCTTTACTGTTTTGGCAACAAAGGATGCTGATAGCTCAAGTAACAGTCATGAAGTCAGTGGATATATCCATGCATGGCTGACTTCTGAGTCACCTTTTGTTGTTATAAAGTGTCTATATTCAAGTATAGTTTTTCAATATTCTTTATTTCACTATGCATACAGGGTCTTTTTACATATTCTGAAGAAAATAAAAAAAACCTCAGTAGTATTTATTATCTACAAAATATAGAATCATACCACAGTTATGGTTAGAAGAGATCTTTAAAGATAATGATGATCCATGGCAGAGATATACTTTGCTAGATGGGACTGTGAAACCTGACTTTGGACACTTCCAGTAATGGGACAACCACAACCTATCTAGCAGTCTGTTCCAGTGTCTCAACACCCTCATTGTAAAAGATTTTATCCTTATGTCCAAATAAATATGCCCTCTTTCAGTTTAAAACCATTGCCTCCTCTCCCCATTACAGGGTAGTTGCCTGCAATGGGGTCTCACCTCCATCTCCTCCAGGCTGACCAGAACTGACTTCAGCTGTTCCTCATGACCTTCCTTTGGACACTCTCCCATCATTTTATATCTCTCTTACACTGTGGCACCCAGCCCTGCCCCCAGCACTCGGGGTGAGGCTGCCCTAGCTCAGAGCAGAGCAGGACAGTCCCCTCCTTTGACCCCAGGACACGGGTGGCTCTCCTGGCTGCCAGGGCACTGCTGACCGTGTTCAACTTGTCACAGACCAGGGCTCCCAGGTTTCTTTTCTGTGGCACTGCTTTTTTGCTTCTCATTTGGGATGATCATCAGGGCTACCCCATCCCTGGTGCAGAAGTTCTAATGCCATGGGAAAATGGGACACACAGTCATCCCAGGCACTGGCTGCAGAACCCCACCACAGCCAAAGCTGGAACTTCCATAAGTTCTTGAATCAAGATCTAAATCAAAATCTTTGAGGTCCTAATCCAGCTGTGAGTCTGCATATTCTTCTTTAGTATAGACTTTAAAAACAGTCGTGTAGGATGTAGATAGAAGCATGATCTGTGCTTTTTTCCTAAAGCTTATTTCAGTGGTTTGGAAACCATGTTACTAAAACAGTGTCAGGGGAAAAGAATAACTATGTCATTTTTCACCACTTACACTCCAACTCTGCAGATAATCACTAGAACAGAAATTTTAAAAAAAAAATTAAAAGCCTGTTATTTAATATAATCATATTGCTGTTAAATAAGGGTTAGCATCTGAGAAAACTCTTCCTAACATGCAATTTGAGCTTCAATCCAAGTGTTGAAATTGTTCTTTCAAAGGTATTAATAGCTTCTTTTTTTTTTTTAATTTTAAAACCCCTATTTCACCACTCTTAACAAACAATATAAATTTTTAACCAAAAAAATCATAGACACAATGTAACAGACATCTGTGAAATGGCAAATCTACTTAAGGTAGGAGAAAACCATAAGTTCAATAATGCTCTCTTTTTTTCTTTTTTTTTCTTTTTTTTTTTTCTAACTTAGATTTGTGTGTTCATCTTTAAAAGATAGGATGAGCTGGAGTCCTAATTTTTTTCTTTATCCTGGCTCAGAGAAGTCAAAACACAATGTTTACTAATGTCTTGCTCTCAAAGTTACACTGAATCTGTCAGAAAGGATACATGACATTTTTATTTGTCACTGTGCGAACATGTGGGATGTAAATAAATACTGGTGATAGACAAAGACACTGCAGCCTGCATTCAGCGTTAGTGTGGTAATGCTGCAAACCAGCGCTGCAGTTTTCTCAGAAGTGGGTTTGCAGCGACCTCTGTAGGACAGATCTGAGACAGGGTCTTTCCCTACTCACTTTTTGGGAAGCCGCAATTATATTGGACACTGCTGACATAATCTCAGTGCAGATTTTCTCCCTACTCATACTAAGACAAGAAACTGGGCCTTCAGCCCCTGATTCCCAGGTTGCATGACACTTCTGCTGTGGCAGTGCATTGGGGAGTGATCCCTCCACTGGTCCCTTTAGCCTTTGACATCTTAGCACCATTTGTGAGTATGATTAAGTTCTGAAAACTAATTTCTGTGGTTTTCTAGATTTCAAGTTCTACAGTATACAGAGATCCCCTGGCAATCAGACTCTGGCTCACCTATCACATGGAGTTACAGTCACCAATGTTCAATTCAGTGTGACTGTTGGGATTATTTATTGAGTAGCTGTGCTTCAAGAAAGGGACAGTTTATGCAGAGTTTTAACCTCTGGCCTCTTGCACATTTTTAAGAGAGCAAAGTTGTCTGCCTGTTCTTCCAGAGAAAAATCAATGGGGAAAAAGCAGAAGTTGAAAACATTGAGTTACACACTTCCATCCCAGCCCAAGTTTCTGACTAAAAGAGGCAAAATTAATTCCACTGTGGGTTGTTAAAATTACTTAAACTAGTTCAAGATTCATACTCCTCCCTTATCCAGGAAAACTGCAGTAAATTACTACTTTTTATGAGTACTCTGTACAGGCCTTAGGACAAATCACCAATATATGGAAAATCCAGGAGATCAGGGCCAGCCAACAAGAGTTTGTGAAATGTGCATCTGCAATCTGAAACCTGATCCCTTCTATGACCACGTGACAACCTTAGAGGATGAGGAAAATGCTGTGGATGTTTCTCCTTGTACTTTGTAAAGCTTTTGACACTGTTTCTCACAGCATTTCCTGGAGAAAGTCTCATCTCATGGCTCATACAGGCACACTGTTCATAGGATAAAAACCTGGCTGCATGGCTGGGCCAGAGAGTGGTGGTGGATGCAGTCACATCCAGCTCATGGTCAGTCACCAGTGGTGTTCCCCAGGGCTCAGTACTGGGGGCAGTTCTGTTTAATGCNAGTAGTGTGGCCAGCAGGGCAGGACAGGGATTGTCCCCTGTACTCAGCACTGGGGAGGCCGCACCTCAAATCCTGTGTTCAGCTCTGGGCCACTCACTCCAGGAAGGACATTGAGATGCATATCCAGGAATGGAGCTCTGAAGGTTTCAGAGCACAAGACCTGTGAGGAATAGCTAAAGGAGTTAGGATTGTTTAGGCTGGAAAACATGGTTCAGGGGGGACCTGCTTCAAACAACTACCTGGAAGGTTGTGGTGAAATGATGATCTGCCTCTTTTTCCAGGCAGCTAGCAATAGGACAAGAGGAATTGTGCCAAGGAAATTCCAGGTTGAATATTGGGGAAAATGTCTTCACTGACAGAGTGGTTAAGCATTGGAACAGGCTTCTCAGTGAGTGGTGGAGTCCCCATCCTTGGAAGCATCCAGAAAAAAAAAAGAAAAATATGACACATCATGCTGTGGCTTACTGGGCATGGTGGCAGTTGATCAGTGGCTTGGACTTGATGGTCTTGGATATCTTTTTTAATTATTCTGTTACTCTGTTACCTGTTACCTATTACAGCAAAGAAACCCAGAAAAATGCTTGGCTATTCTGGCGAAGATAGAGACAGCAGATCCAGGGATCTTATCCTTTCCCTGTTAATGATTCAGCCCTTGTGAGGTGGCTATGAATGGCTGCATCCAGTTTTGGACCCCAAATAATATAGGGAAGAGATGTATATATTGGGTTAGGTTCAGCTGGACCCAGCCTTCTGTCAGCCTGGAGAAAGGGATGGGAGATCTGTTGCTTTTTTGATTTAATAGAATGACAGAATATTTTGTGTTGGAAGGGACTTTTGCAGGTCATCTAGTCCAACTCCCCTGCAATAAGTAGAGACATTTTCACCTAGATTCAGACTGCTTAGTGCCCTATCCAACCTGACCTTGAATGTTTCCAGGGATGAGGTATTCACAAGGTCTCTGGGCAACCTGTTCCAGTGTTCTACCACCTAATCTAAAAAATGTTTTCCTTATGTCTAGTCTGAATTTCCCCTGTTGTTTCAGTCCCTCCAAAAAAGTCAGTGTTAATCTTCCTTATAAGCCCCCTTAAGTATTGAGAACTTCAAATAAGGTAATCCCAAAGCATTCTCTTCTCCAGGCTGAGCCCCAACCTTCAGTCTTTCCTTATAGGAGAGGTCCTCCAGCCTCTTTACGACTCCGTATCATCTTTCTGGTCTTCTCTGGACCACCCCAACAGTTCCATGTCCTTCCTGTGCTGGGACCCCAATGCTGGATGCAGCGCCTCTAGGTAGATCTGTCCCATGCTCATCTGAGGCACAGAGCAGAGGACTTCTCAGGGTCCTCATTTCTTTCTTTTTAAAATACGAGTACAACATTTCCTTTTCCACTCACTTCACCTGATTGCCATCACTTTTCAAATATTACAGAGAATGGCCTGACAACTACATCAGACATTTACCTCAGGATTCTGGGATGTATCTCATCAGGTCCCATAAACTTATGCCTACTCTCAGTTCTTGAACCACACCTTCTCTTACAGTGGGAGGACTTAGCTTCCCATCCACTCCAGGTTTGTGGGAAGAGATGGCCAGTGAAGACTGAGGGGGAAAAGTTGTTGAGTACCTGAGCCTTCTCACTTGTTGTTACCAGTTTGCCAGTGTTATTCATCTGGGAGTTACATTTTCTCTTACCTTCAACTTCCTTATGGGAGGATATAGGGAATA
This sequence comes from Regulus satrapa, assembly GCA_013396955.1. Lineage (NCBI taxonomy): Eukaryota > Metazoa > Chordata > Aves > Passeriformes > Regulidae > Regulus > Regulus satrapa. The sequence continues at coordinate 17,173 of VWZN01015228.1, read as the reverse complement.
TAGACACAAATTCAATTCAGAGGTGCAAATCAGGAGATGAAAAGCAAGACACAAGCTGGAGCATGAAAAGTTCAGACTAGAAATATTAAAGTGTTACATATCCTAACTGCGGTTAAACACTCTGGAACAGGGAGGTTTTAGAATCTGTCTGCCTGTTCAAGGCTGTGGTTAACTTGCTGCTGTCGGCTATGATGATGGACAGATCTCCAGAGGTGAGAATGGGGTCAGTCACTTGTGATTCTCTCAATTGTCTTCTACACAAGATCATACCAAGGCAGCACTGATTATTTCAGCTTGCTGCTGTTAGCTGAAACTAACAAAAAGCAGTAACTATTCAGCCCCTAAGTCTAGATTCTTGGAACAAAAACATTCCACTGGCAAATACCATGTGCCTCATGATTCTAAATTGCAAAAGCTTCAGAGAACAGTACAAATTCTGTCCCTGTAGAAGACTAAGAGAAAAATGTTTTATATTTCTTCCAACTGAAATTACCATGAACAGGCACTCAATTTTCATGAGGGTACATACCATCAAGATACAATGAACAGAGAAACTGGTATTGAACTGAGACGTCTATATCAAGCTTGTCTTTACTTCAAACAGTATTTATCATGAAAGAGAAATCATGTCAAGGCTGAAAAAATCACAGTTCATAGCTGTATTTAAGTGCTTTTTATGTGGAGCTCACATCAATTAATAGCAGTACAGGTGGTGAAAGATGTTCTCTATTTACAGATGAAGAGCCTGATTGAGCCTGGATGTATTTACAACCTCTCTCAACAACCCTATGGTTAAAAATGCAGTCTTTGCCTTGATGCTAGAACTTAAGCAGCCACCTGGAAGATCAGTGGGAACAGAAAAAGCTATTTTCTTGTGTTGTAGTGTAAGAGGCAGGAGTTTCTCTGAACTCCACAGAGGAAGAAAGGGATTTGTACACTGAATTAAAATCTTTAGAGAAATTAGGATGTATTGGACTGTATGTACATAGAATGGAGATATAAGTAAAATTTTTAGTTGTAATTTTAAGTAGATAAGTGAGTATGTAGGTAGAATATGTCCTAAACACTTTAGAAATGCTTTAAGTACCTTAGAAAAATAGAAAAAAAAATTGAAATACTGACAATCCCTATTACCTAGCTCTGTGGCCTGTCTCCAAAACATAACAAAAACATGGTAGGAACATTGTTTGCATTTTAAGAAAAAAATAAAATTAAATAATTTACCTTAATAGATAGAGGGTTTACATAGTATATTGTTTGCATTTTTAAGGTGGAAAAAGATAGATTCACCTACATGGACAGATAGAAAATATGCATAAATATGCACAGAGAGAAGCATCATTTTTCATATGTTAGAAATGAATTTCTGATAGGTGTAGTAAGTTTTGTTTCTAACCATGTTTTCAACTTGTTGGTCAATTTAGAAATAAAAACACATGGTATTGGGGTGACAAGGTCACTCCTGGATCCCTGCATGGCTGCATTCCTAGCTTCTGATTCCTGTGTTCTAAAGAATAAGATGAAGACCACACCCAATTAAAAGGAAGAAAGAAGAACAAAGCTGCCAGATGACTGCTACCAAGGGAGAAGCCCTGCTGGGCTCCCAGTTTTCCTGCTTGTCTGCTCCCTGCGCCCTGCATCTTGCTTCTGCACCCTACAAAGAAGAAGAAGAGCCTGCTCCCAGCTCCCTGCTGGCCTGCAGCCTGCACCCCTGGACCCTTCTCCTGCACGCTAACGGAGGAGAAGAAGAACACCAGGGCCCGATGGACCCTGCCAGGAGAGGCTCCCAGCCCAGGGACTCTGCCAGGCTCTTCTCATCATGGGAGCTGATTTTATGGACTTTATCATGAACTCCTTAACTCAGAACTCAGCCTTCAGATGGATGTGTTTTTGTGAATAAAGCCTTATAGCAAATAACAAATGCCTCAGCTCCTTTGAAGAACCTGAACCCTACAATCCCCGACATTATATTTTTGGATCATCAATTATCTCACAAGTTCACATAATCATGCACCACAAAATATATGGTTATTCCTATGGAATATTGAGTCACCCTCTTGCCAAACCAGGAGCAAGTGCAGGAATAGGGAAACATACCACAAAGAAGCATTTCCTGTACCACACAGAAAACTAGTGCCTGAATCTTATTAGAGAAGGACTTTTATCTGTTTTTCACTCAAACCCTATCTTAATACCTCCACAATCAGCAGCACAGTACATCCAACAATCTGGATTTCAGTCTACTGTGTTTTCCTTTGTGCCTATCATCCTACTTAGGCATTACCGACTCAACTCAAAGACTTAAATCATCCATACAAGTCTAACCTCCCAACAAGTCATCAAAGGAGCAGCCCACAATGCCATTCAGTAAACACAGTCTGCTTGCATGGCTTGAAAGGCATGAACATAATTGCTTCATGCCATTTAGTTACTCTCCAGCTCCTATATAGGACAAGAGAGGTCCAAGTACCAGCCAAAGAACATTCCTGTCTACTCTCCCACTGGAAGCAGAAAGTGCACCCAACTGCACCACTGCTGGACAGGCAATAAACTATTCACACAGCTGTAGCTCATCTTCACAGAGACCTCCAGGCCAGTTGAATAATAAGGCTTTATATCTGAATAAAACACAGGTTCATGCCTCATCACACTGTCTCACAAGCTAGTCAGGCCTTCACAGACAAGGACTGACCAGTGGAGTAGGCTATGTCAGGTTGTGTATGAAAAAAGTGACTCAGGAGCAGCCATGATCGGGATGGCAAGGATGCCACAAGAGTGAAATAGAGGTAGGAAAATGCACAACAAACAAACATGCCCAGTATGGCATGACTAGATCAGCATAAAATACTTCAGGAGTTTCAAATGTGAACACAAATTTCAGTATAAAGTGAAGGCTTCCACTACGCTGGAAATCTGACTGGGACAAAAAGTGTGCAGAGAGAAATACTTATTTCTCCAGGGCCATAAGCTCAGTATCTGTAAACCCTATTAATATAATAATGCAAGAAGTGGAACTTGGAAATCAGGTCATTTCCATGAATATTCCTGTCATTTTTTTCACCACTGACTTTTACAAGCCACTTCTCTCAGAGCTGTCCTTTTTACTTTTTTGAAAACAAAATGTGCTCCTAACAATGAAGTTACGCAACCAGTCAAGAATTTCCTGAGAAAATAATTTGGATCTCTGAGCATAATTTTTCCCATTAGTGCAACAATTGATCCACTAATATATTAAGTGCCAAAAATATAAAGGCACTAGGTTTTCTTCCTTTTTTTTTTTTTCCATTAAATAGCCTGCAGATAGAAGCATTTCACAGAGAGCTTAAAGTGATCATGGTATCTGAGACTGGGCAATGCTTTACTTATAGTTCCCTCTGTGGAATTACCATTCATCTAATCCTGCAGGAGGTTTTAACATTTGTTTCACATCCTCCCTTCTGAGTCCTTACAATCCTGGAGAAAACCCAAAGCCCTATTTAGCAAGTATCTGAGGCCTGTTCACCATGCCATGCCCCGATCATGTTTATATTGTATATCTGTAGTTGTTTCAAAACAGTTTTTCAAACAGTGTTTGTGCAGAAAGTGTTTGTCGGCAGGCAGCTTCAAGCTACCTGTGAGATTGCAGTAAAGCCTTCCTTCTCTAAATGCTGAGAACTTGAGCACCACAGTTCCCAGGGACAGCCGTACACTTAATGGTCATTTTCACCGTGTATCTCTGTGAAAATCTTTGTATCTTGTCAAACATTTAATATAAAAACTTTCTGCAACTTGCATTACATTGTTTTGTTTAGGGGTTTTTCTGCTTGTTTATTAGTTTCAGTTTTGTATGTAAGCCATGCACTGACTTCATAGCTGTTAGGATGTCTTTGTGTAAGGAAGTTAGAGGTGATGATAACTTATCTTTACAAAGAAATTGATCTATACCTTAGATGTGGTGTGAAGGAGGATCCCTGTACAGACAAATAGTGATAACAAGCAGTGGCAGAAGTTAGAGATATCTAATATAGGAAAGATATTTCTGACAAGTGAAACAGTTTTTTGATCACAGTACGATGTTCTGAAGAAGAATGTTCTCTCTGAAGAGACATTTTTATTTCAGCAGCTACTTTGACATTTAGTATGCTTCCATTAAAAACCTGTCATTTCATTTTATTTTGTTGTAGGAGCTGTAATGTCTTGGAGGGTCTTTGCTGTCAAGATGAGGAGTTATCAAAAGAACTGATCAGGCTGCACACCATAAGGGAAGAGGAAAGAGAGACAGGATGTTCTCTGAGATTTAACAGCTTGAAAAGCCACCAACCCCACCTGCAGCTGAGAAGCTGGCAGTGTTCACCCCTAGTATGAAGGTAAGTGCAACTTCTGGAGAATGGAACAGATGGAAGCAGGTGACTTATGGCACAACACAAGGAAGGCTCTTCTCTCACCTAAAGGCTTGTAGCTACACAGTAGGTTCAATATCCTCAAAGTTGGATCGAAGCTTCATGCACCTTCAAGCAAATTATCTGGTCCACCTGACCCTAAAACATGCAGTACCACCAGGAGGAAGCAGTGATTAATTGCAGTGGGTGAATCCTTGCTGCAGGGGACAGAAGAAACCTGAGATTACAATTGGAGAGATTAGCTGGCTGCCAGGGTTCTCTGTCCAGAATAATGTGTAGGGACTGCAGAAGCTTCTCTGACTCTAATACCTCAGTTGATCTTCCACAGGAAAGGAAATTATACTGCTAGGGAAAACTTGGCTCTTGGGCCCAGACACTGTTCTCAGTCCTGCTGGTGAAAGGAAAAGAATGTACAGAAGACTAAGGGACCAGATGAGGGGCATCCCAGAGCCCTGAGGGAATTGGTTGGTGTATTTGCCAAGCTACTCTCCAGGACATTTGAAAAGTGATGGCAATCAGACCAAATCCTGGGTGACTGGAAAAAGAAACCATTTTACTCCTTTTAAAAGAGTAGAGAGGAGGACCTTGGGAACTACCAATCTGTCAGCCTTCCCTCTGTGCCTGGGAAGATCAATGGAACAGACCCTTCTAGAAGCTGTGCTAAGGCATACACAGGGCAGGGAGGTGGCACAGGACAGCCAGCACAGCTGCACCAAGGCAGGTCCTGCCAGGCCAATTCAGTGGCTTTCTGTGTCACAGCAGGCATAGACGGCAGCGTGCCACGTCCCTCCTGGAGAAGTGTCCTTAGAAGGGTACACTCGGGCGTGCAGGAGCTTTTGCCTCACTGAGTGATTTCAGCTCATCAGTGAGGTGAGCTTCAGGGCATCCTGAAAAAAAGGACCAGAGCCTCATATGGTGTTCCACAGAGAGCCTTATTACCCTGCTGCAAAGGGCTGCAGAGACACCGAATTCCAAGGGAAAAACTAAGGGAGCAGGGATTATATGGGAAAAGCAAGGGGCAGGGTAGAGGATTAGGGCAAATCAGCTGAGGGTTTATGGGCAGCTCAAGGGAGAAGGACCAATGGGATAAAAGGTATCTGCATAGGGCTGAGAGGCATCTTGGGGGTGTTCCTCTTTTCGCACCATACCTGCAGGGAGATTGCCTAAGGTCTCTTCCTCCAGGGGAGGGGACCAAGTTTTTATGTTGGAAATTTTAGGCCCACTGGATTCCACACTTCTAGGGTGGGATGACTGCAAGAATGGACAGGGGAAGGGCTGAAAATGCTGTTTACTTGGACATCTGTGAAGTCTTTGATGCAGGTCTCCTCAGCATCCTTCTTCCTTAAAATGGACAGAGATTAATTCATGGGTGGACTGTTATGTGGACAACAAATTAGTGAGGTGGTGGTATCCAGAGGGCTGTGGTCAACGACTCAGATTCATAATGGACATGAGGGATAAGTGCTGTCCTTCAGGGCTCATACTGGGAACAGCGCTATTTAATTTATAACATAGACAAAAGGTTTGCGTGCACGGCCAGCAAATGTGCAGATGCTGCCAAGCTGAGTGATATGCTTGGCACACCTGAATGATGGAATGCCATCCAGAGGGACTTGGAAAAGTTCAGGAAGTGTATCCATGGGATCTCATGAGCTTAATAAGAGCAAGTCCAATTTGGGCAACCCCTGAGTATTAACACAGTTTGGGTATGAACAGATCAGAGCAGCCCTGCTGGGCAGGACTTGGGGTGCTGGTGAGTGANGAGCAAGCTGATCTAGTGGAAGGTATCCCTCCCCTCAGCAGGGAGTACTGGAACTGCATGATCTTTAAGGCCCCTACCAACTGAAATCATTCTATGCTCCATGATTATATGACATGGAAAACACTGTGGCACAGAATGCCTTCTTTGCCTCAGTCTTTACCACCAGAGACACATGAAACATGTGGAGAAAGGGAAATACATAGGGAATTCATCCTTGGTGGAAGAGNTGCTGGAGAGAGCCCAGAGGAGGGGTAAGGAGGGGTACCCAGAACACTGGAGGGATTGGAGCACCTCTCCTATTAGGAAAAGGTGAAAGAGTTGGATTTGCTCAGCCTGGAAGAAAGAAGGCTTTGGGGAAAGCTAATTACAGTTTTCCAGTACCTGAAGGAAACCTACAAGGAACCTGGAGAGAAGCTTTGTACAAGAGGATGTAGTGACAGGACAAGGGGGAATGGCTTCAAACTGGAAGAAAGTAGGTTGGTATTAGATTATCAGGAAATATTCTTTACTGTGAGAGTGGTGAAACACTGGAACAGGTTGCCCAGAGAAATCCTGGATGTCCCATAGATGTCCAAGGCCAGGCTGGATGGGGATCTGAGCAAGCTGATCTAGTGGAAGGTATCCCTCCCCTCAGCAGGGAGTACTGGAACTGCATGATCTTTAAGGCCCCTACCAACTGAAATCATTCTATGCTCCATGATTATATGACATGGAAAACACTGTGGCACAGAATGCCTTCTTTGCCTCAGTCTTTACCACCAGAGACACATGAAACATGTGGAGAAAGGGAAATACATAGGGAATTCATCCTTGGTGGAAGAGGGAACACTTAAGCAATCTGGACATACCAGAGTCCTGTTGGGATGCACCAATAAGTGCTGAGTTAACTGTCCCATACCACTGTGAGGCAATTCCCTGTAATCTTTAGTAGATGTTGAAGAGACTGGAGAGTGTCTCCTGAGAAAAAGCTGAGATGGGTTCAGCCCAGGAAAGAGAACTCATCCATCCCTAAAAATACCCAAAGAGAGAGTGCAACAAAGACAGCCGTGCTCTTCTCAGTGGTGTTCAGTGACAGGACAAGAGATAGTGGGCATAGACTGAAACACAGGAGGTACTTTCTAAACAACAGAAAGTTGTTTAGAAAGTTTTTGGGTTTTTTTTCTGTGAGGGTGTCTGGGCACTGGCACAGGTTGCCCTGAGAGTTCTTCAAGTCTCCCCCACTGGAGATCTGCAAAAGCCATCTCGACACAGTCATGGGCAACCAGCTCTGAGTGGCTCTGCTGCAGCAGGGGGTGACCACAGGACCTCCAGAGGTGCCTTCCAAACTCAGTCATTCTGTAATTGTGAGTTTCATATAGCCTGTCATTTGTATATCTCACTGAAAGAAATTACAAATAACTTGCAATTCTTTTTCAAACTTAGATCATACATGGTGATATTTTGCCTAATGATCCTGCTGAAAATGTCTCTAATGTGGTGAAATATTAGTAGCAACCAAGATAATGCTTTCCAGCCAACTTAAAGTGTTATATGAGAGAGCAGAATTTGCAATTAACAATGTTTATCAGATGTTTTTGCCATTGCTTTCAGTACAATTTTAGATATGTATCTCTGAGACCTTACTTTGTAATTTATTCTTGCTATCAGACCTAGACCAGATTGTTCAAAACATGAGCAGTTCAGACATTTATTATTCTACACACAAACTCTAAGAAATTAAATCCCTGATTTTTCTACCTTTTTTTTTTTTTTCCTTGTGATAATCTAAAAGTTTTTGTACAAATGTGTATCTTAGTCCTTCTGGTATTCCCAGAGCTGGGTGAGGTACTTGCTCATCATATTTTTTCTGTACATCATAGTCCTCTTACTAGTAAGGCTACAGAATTTCAGCACTAGATGCACCAGTGCTTTTCTTAATGTTGTGATGCTACTTGTACCAGTGCAGACTGCTGATTTCCACCAAAACCTATCACTTGTATTGGTTCTGCTATGGGTGCTTGGGCTGTGCCTAGGAAGGGGAATTTCCAGTGTCCTCCTCATTAAAATTTCAGCAGCTAACTGAAATCCAAGACTGCATTCATATTGCAGGCATTATAGTTCATTGCTAATATATAATAGCAGGTATGTGGGACTCTTACAAACCATTCTAAAATCCCACATTTTTTTGCCCTTGTATTAAGCAATTCACAGGGTCAGATATCCTTGGCCAGTATTCATGGGAGCTGTACCTTTTTTGTTTGTTTCTTTTCCTAGGTCTGCAACATACTTCTCTCTTTAAACAAGACATATAGAGAACCCCAGAAAATTACAACAACAACATAAGCACCTCAACCATATTTCCTGCAAGGGAAGACAGAACTATCCATGTCACTATGACTATGCTAGGCAGCCACAAAATTATTTCACTTGACAATTTGGCCTGCTACTTCTCTTGTAGTGACACTTTCTACTTAGTGACCAGAATAAGGTATTTTGGTTTAAAAGGGTAAATAATGCTGTCAGACTTTTACAGGATTCATCAGCTGTTTTCTTTGTACTGTACTAATACTGGGAGTTCTTATTTAATCATGGGTTTTGCACTGTAGCTTTGGGAATGACAAAATATCCATGCCATTTTGTTGTAGTCAGAACACATATGAGAGGGGAGGCTCAGGACTGTGACATTTGTAGTTTCCATTATCTGGAGTTACATACACACTTCCCCATCTGTCCCATAGCTTCATTACCAGCCTTTTCAGCAAGAGTTTTGTCTTTTCTAGAAGGAATCATTAACTTTCTGGTACAGACTAATCACAGTTATAAATGGTTTGGTTTTGTTTTCTCCTTTCTGTGGCTGGAGATTTCTTTCAGTATTTAACTTAGTTTTAGATACTTAGACTAGTCTTATTTTATTAAAATATGTAGTATCTCTTCAGCATGAAGATATACACTACATTTTTATCAATTGCAGGACTCCATCACTCAGCAGTAAGCAAATCTGCAGAGTAAGGATGACAAAAGCAAAAGGTGCTACTTACCTTGACTAAAATTACCACAAGATGTCACCAGTGTCAAATATAGGAAAACACATTAAAAACCCCATTTCAGCGGCTTATTCAGGAAGTGTTTGCAAAGCTGGTTTACAAAATACATTTGCTATAAAAATCACCACGGTTGTAATAATTTCTCCAGTTAAAGCAATAACTTTTATAACACATACAAGTAACTGGTGCTGCACCCCATCTTTTTAGTATGGTTTAAACAAGGATTTAGTTTGTAGTTGCTGCTTGCATTAAACCAGTTTATTTGGTTTGATTTTAAAATTTTCAACACTTTTTAAAATATGGATTCAGAATTAAATATTGAACTATTTAGAGAGATTTCTCTGAGTAACCAATATTGTTCGTGAACATTGAGTGTTCTGTGCTTTTTCAGTGAATTAATTTATTTAACATTGGCTGTGTTCAAGACTCTAGGTAAGGAGGATTTTGAAAGTAATTTCATGGTTGGAAAGACTTTTCCTTTTTCTGTCAGAGTGTTATGGTTATTTGGTTTGGGTTTTTTTTAGATGATGTGTGGTATGTTTGGAGACACTGCTTAACATCTTGCCTTTTAAATAGGTTGCACAGTTTAATACATTATCCCTCTAATCTGCTACTGTTTTATACATACATTTTTAGTAAAAAGAGAAAGACATAATGAAGATGTAAAGTTGTGATAGCTCAAGATGTTACCTCAAAACTATACCCATTTGTTTAATCTACAGGGCTGTTCGTTAAGAAGTGTCATTACCATTTTAGTGATGTAGTTTTAGTGATCTACATTTATCATTGTTCGCATACAAAAATAGGGAAACTAGCGTAACCTGATCCCAGATAGATGAGAAACTGGACCCTGTCCAAAGCACTGATTCATCAACTGATTTTAAGGGAGGGCCTTCCTATTCTACCAATATCTTCAGTAGGCAATACCAACAAAGTTGCCAGGAATGTAAATACTGCTGTTCTACTCCACCCTGCTTTTCTTTCATTCTTTACCATAACCAGTCACATTTATCTCCATAAACCTCTGTCTTGTCAAACTCCTCCTTCTGAAGGGTTTTCTTACTGTTCTCATTCAAAAGCACAGTAGAAATCAACTTCTGATAGAGCTGTGCAGTTCTTTCCATGAAAACTGTTCTCAAAAGACACTTCAACACTGCAGATCAAACACAACTTCAGCCACACACATTTCTGATACCAGAAGAGGATGTCCCTGCCCTGCCATTTGTGTTACATGATTTTAAAATAAGTTGTTATCATATGATTGTGATGATACTCAAATGTAATAGTTAAGCTTTGATATATTTGCCCTAATTTTATAGCTGTGTGGACTGTTGCCTTAGGATTTTAGCTTTTATATTTTCATATATTTGTAATCCTGCAATTCTTTGGTATGTAACTCTAAACTCCATATAGAGTGTTAGCTACTGCTTTCCCATTTTGATGAGACAAAACAATTCTTCTCTAGGCTTGTGAAGCAAGGACACCTTACTGACTCAGGCTCAGATAAATGTATACAAAAGTGTACATTTATCTGAGTGCGTGGGGAGCCAACTTGGGGTAAACTACTTTATTACCTGAAGTTGTAATTGGAAGATTAACCCCCAATATCCAAATGGACCAAACATATAAAACTATGAAAACTTGTGACCTGTCATCTAATCTTGTGTGTAGCTCCTGGTGGGGGTAGGGGGGAGTGCTTTGTCTGCCCAAAATATACCTGAAGGCCCTTCAATAAATGTCATCACTTTTTACTCCCTTAATTTTTTCTGGCCTCTGTTTTTAGGTAGCCCAATAAGGCATCATCACCACTTAGAGATGATGATCAAAGGCCAAAAGCCAAAAGCTTCAATGAAACAAGATTAAGAAATACAGCATCTGAAAAAATCAGGAGCATACAGAACCCGCAATATTCATATCTGTCTGAAGATCCCACAGTACATGACTGACAGGAAAAAGTTAAACAAATTATGGATGTGTGGAATGGGAGCTTCAGCAAGAGGCAGAGGCACTGGAGCTATGGGACCCTCTCTGTCTCACACTTCAGGGAGTACCTATGGAGCTCACTACACATCCCTGAGCTGACACACTGTTGGTGCAGAGAAAGTTCGGGCACTTCTGCTCTCCTTCTACCTTGCTTTCTTCATTTGCCTTGAATGCAACAGTCAAGTGAATAGGCAAGTTCAGGAACCCAGTTTCTCATCACAAAGCTATTCCACAGGTCAGAGGGAAAAGGTTGGTGGGCTACTGTATGAACATACTGTCCTCTATGGGCAAGGAAATGGGACCATGTTGGAGCAAGCATAATTCCCTATGTAAGTCTCTGTCAGAAATGCCTGGAAGAAAAGCATCTGCTCAATGGTCTGCCAGAGGACAGCTGTAAGCTGAGGACTCAGCATCCTCACAGTAAAAATGTGTTTCCTCATGTCCACAGGGAACCTTCTGTTCTTCAATATGTGAAAGAAGCACAAATAGGAAGGCAGGTTAGTGGTGCCAACTGTTCTTTGCAGCAGTACCAAAGGGCATCCAACAGTCCTGATATCCCTGTTGCTGTGTCTTGTTCCTTTGTTTTCTGGAGAAAAGATGTGTGAGAGAGGGAGAAACAAGGTTCCTACAGCTGTCCCAGCAATTGTAAAACCAGGCAGCAGCCCCAGACCTTGTTGCAGACTTCAGACACAAAATGGGAATAGTCATGACACCAGGCCTACCATGAAGCATAAATGCCTTGAGGGAAAAGTACTTTTTGAGCATGATATATTTTCTTCCTTCAGCTCCTATTGTGACATCATGGCAGGACAAATATAAAAGTTCCTTCCTCTCCTGGTCTCCCAGACAATTTCCAATGTTGGGAGAAATCAGGGGGGGTTGAATCTGGGCAACCTTCTAAGTCACCTGCAACAGTTTTCTCCATTTCATATCAACATCCAATTCTGTTTCAAATATGTGCTTTATAATAAATACTTGAGACATGGTGTACAAATTCTCAAATTCAGAGTACAACTTCTTTCCAAGCTGCCTCTGACCATAGGCACCTTGAAAAAAGTCACAGTGTTTCTTCATCAGTCTCATGCTAAGTAAAGGAGCTAAGACACTTCTCTAATCACACTGCCTGTGGATGTCTAGCAGCAGCATTTTAAAACTGTTCATTTGCAGATGTGTTCCTGTCCCTGGCTAAACCAGATTCTACCACTCCCAGGGACTTGTAGCAAATTGCAAAGGTTCAATCTAGAGTATTTCTTCTCTTTCCAAATAGATTTCTTAGTAAAAAATAATGTGGAAAAAAAAGTGAAACAAAAGGGTCAACAATCCCCTTTATACATTTGAATTATAAATGCCTTTTGTTTCAGATGCTGCTGTTGCGATCTACTTTCAGAATATGTCATGTTATTAAGTACAAGAGAAATAGGGAGAGAGACATAGGACCAAAAATAGATGAAACAAAAATGAACCACATTTCCTGACTGAGTAATATTGCCACTTTCCCTGTTCAGCTGTGCAGTACTGTGTANTAAAAAAAAAAAAAAAAAAAAAAGTAGGCTGGACTACACAGTCCCTTCTGGGAAAATAACCTGAGATTACTGGCCTGATGGTCCAGTACCAGGTCTGGATCAATCTTTTCATGTGCTCATTCTGGGTTGAAGGTACTAGCAAGTACTTGGGAAATACCTAATTTATCCCTGCAGCAAACATTTCTCAGTCAGTGACCAGTTTTTCATAGTGCTGGAAGCTGTTTGTAGTTTCCATCTTTAGCTGTGTATTGTGGCAGTAGATAGCTGTACTACCTTCTGGGCAACACCCAGTTAGCTGTTCCACTTTACTATAAACCTGCTGCCCGTGGACAGGTTAAAATGCTGACTCCTTTATGAAGACTGTTGATCACTTGTTTTTACTGTGTGCACCATGGAAGGTCCTCATGGTCATAAAGGCCACCATCAGCTTCATTGCAGTGCGTGAGAAGGGTTGTGCAGCCTTCAAAGGAATCACAACATGGGTTTGGTGCGGGTTGTAGCCTTGCAACTTTGTACCAAACTCTGGGGTTAGGCAAGTGGCTTCGGAGAACAAAATGGTTAAGAGTGAGTGCTAGACAAAGTGGAGGTAATTTCCACAGAGTCTGAGGGTACCCAATGCATAGTTATACATCACAGTGTCTTATACCAAAGTTATTCCTCCTCCTTTTCCTTAGCTGGGCAGGAAAGGCAGAGAAGTTTGCTGCTGGGAGACAAAAAGCTCTACAATGCAGGCAAACCAGAAATCGGCACTTCACACACCCCCTATTGTCCTCAAGTGAATTCTCTAGGTCATATCTGACTTTTCATCTCACTACTCTGATTTCAGATATTACACCCCCTTTTTTTCAGGTTGAATAAAGACTCTGTAAAAGACCCTTAAGAAATTAAACACAGATAGTGCACTAGTCTGTGACGCTGTACACCACTAAATGACAGCGTTTTATTATAATAATTTGAGAAAGCACATTTTTTATCTTATGTGTATGAGGCTTTTATGAAATTCTACTTAAAAGACTGGTTATACAACAAACCTTTCCAAAAAATTAGCATCTAAATGAGAACTGGCTTGCTTTTTTTTTTCTTTTCCCCAGCCTTAAGGCACTGTTTCGTAATGGTGTGACATTACACATGGAGCTACAAAACAGGTCACAGAGTCAAGCCTTCAAAAGCCAGGAAATAACTAAATTCGGGCTGGTGTCATTGGCAGCTGTTTCAGGAAAACAGTGATGAAAAGTTTGAGACCAGGTGTTTTGTTGATGCCAGGCTGCTTGAACACAGCCTCCCACAGCACTGAGTCATTGAACTGAGCCAAACAGTCTTGTCACCCACTCTAACTCCTTCCTCTCACACACTGCTCATAAGCAGAGTTAAATCTTAGTGATATTTTTTTATAATATGTGAGATAACATGGCAGTTTGGCAATTTGGAGGGTTATATTTTGCAACTTGAAGTATGAATAGTATGAATAAAAAGTTCTGGGGTACAAAATACATTACTAAGGGTTTTGCTGTTGCCGTGCTTTTGAGTTAACACAAAGAGAAAGAATTTAGTAAACTCTCATGTTCCAGAGAGTTTTGTACTACAATCAGTGATATACATATCTTCAAAGATATTGACACGAATATTTGAAAGCAATGTTAGTGACACAGTGCAGTGTGTTGCTCTTCTGTTTTCTCACTAAAGGCGGGTCCCTCTTGTCTTTTTGGTGTGACATGCAGAACCAGTTCAGCAACACAGTGCTGTAATATAGAAAACAAAATAGAGCCCTCCACCAAAAGGGTTGGCGGTAAATCTTAGGCAATCAGAAGTCAAGAAATACGCTGAGCATAGTTATCTGTATGTCCTGCTTCACTTTGCTGTGGATGTCCACACCAACAAAAAGCACTCCCATCCACAGTGTAAATGAAGGCACAAAATTACCTAGGCTTTTTCTCCTTAGCTGCAGCCTCCTTTCAAATCCCACGCACTCCTCCAAAAGTGAGGGTGTGGGACTGTCCCAGTGTGTCCAATATGTTGTTTATTTTTCTGTGCACCATGTACAATGTTCCACAATGAGCCACTGCAACAAATAAGTGACCCTCAACAGTGCTACCTTTCTCTTATTTTTCCATTACAGATACTTGCACTTGTAGATATTGTGAGAGTTGTCACAACAATGTAGTAAGTTACTTACTGTTTTAAATCTCAGTATATACCATTGGCTTTGTGGCTCCCCATAAAGATAAATTTCAGTTTTACCTGAACTTTGTGGACTATTAACCACATTTTTTTCACACCAAACAACACATACAACATCCTAGTGTTAAAAAGTTTTTAAGTCGCCAGATCTATGCATAGCTTTAGTGCAAAATTTTGAAAGAACAATCAGTGCCCCATATGCTGTTTTCTGCTCCCAGAACTGACAGTTATGCCTGGGAAAGATCTTCAGATCTATTCAGAAATTATATCGCCTCCCATTCTTTGTATTTGGTTTGGAAACTAATGCAGGAGGGGCAGATTAGCCAAAATTAACACTATTGCAAAAGTCATCTTCATACAAACTCTCTTCATCCACAGCTAGATCAAGAGGACTGTAATATCATCTAATTTGCTCTTTGCATTACCAAACTATAATGGAAGGCTAATTTCCAATGAATTGTGACAGTAGAAAGTGTAGACAAAATTTGAGGTTCCTTTCAAGTAGTAACACTGCTTGATTGTTGTTTGCTGCAGAAGAAACACTAGGCAGGATTGCTCACATGCTTTTTGTCTACATAACTGGGAGAGGCAAATGCCAGACATTTCAGACCAGCCTCTTCATGAGTTTTTTGCTAGTTTGGTTTTAAAAACTGAGTTTTTTTCTTTTTACAGCCCCACTTCATTAGAGTGGTGGGAAAGAGGACACTTTAGGTCTGTCTGTAGGACTGTACAATTTTTCTGCATTGATTACTCAGTAAAATGGGCCCCCTTGATGCTATCTAGAAGTAGGGGAATGCTAAACACAGGGATGAGTTCTCTCTGCAATTCAGTTTTCCAACAGTTGTTTTATCTGCATGCTTGGAAGTACAGACTTCTATCCTGAGAACATATCTCAAATAACATAGACATGTTCAGAGTCCCAGCATCCAGGCCTCTGAATACAGAAAATCTGCAAATTTATAAATGGTCTTCACATTCCAGATGTTTAGCTATATTTGTCTGCTCTTTATCTGCCTACCTCATTTTGTTGAAAAGTTGTCCTTGCTGTATGAAGCATTAAGAATTTGAAGGACACTGTGCTAGTAGATGGAAAAGTCTTAACTTCTGAAACTTCAAAATGCTTTTGTGCCAACAGGTCTTTAAGAGAAGATGATGCAGTCTGTTTCCCAACAACTCTTCCTTGAGGAGTTCCCCATCAAGACTGTCAGCTGTATATCAGCAGGATGTCATGGTAGAGAAGAAGGGATTGATACATTAAACCACCACGGAAAGGATCTTTGCAGACCTGTATTATGAAAGCAAACCCTGTCCTGTCAAAGGACAGTATATTGGGAGCGCCACTCTTTCCACAGAGGCACACATAACTTCCTCCCTTCTAGGTGCAAAACAAACACCTAAAAGCCTGTTTGAATATGGGGCTGAGCATAAAATTATTTGACTAATTATGTCAATGCAAACTAATTACTGTGACAGCAGACCCCTATTAAGAAGCATAACTATTCTAATGAAGGAAAAATGTTTTCAGTTCCTACACTATATATTCAGAAAAATGTAATAATTACATTTTAAATTTGGGGGTGTGAGTCTCTTACAGTGTAACACTGCTCTACTAAAAATAGTCTTTTATGAAAAATATTATTTCATCATACACAGTGAATGATTGCATGCTCTTAATAATCTGGCTTTAATTCACAGGATGTATGTAATCACTGTTGGATTTTTTAAAAATTCAAGTAACATTTAGACTACTGATAACAAATCTGAAATCCACTTTTTACTCAACTTACTGGATTCTAAATCTAGACAAAGGCTGGTAACTTGATTTTCATCTTCTAGTATTAGTTTCTTTCCTGTTGCATTCTCACAGTATTCATTTCACATAATTTGTTTTGTTCCTATACACAGTCTTATCACCTTTCACTATTACTAGATCACCCTATAGATCAGCACCTACTCAGCACAAACTCTCACTTCACAGCAAACAATTCCACTGCTGTCATTGCACTGGGATATTATGAGTGATAGATGCTAGAATTCCCCCTTGAGCAGCAGACAATCCTTCCAATCACAGAAAGTAAACTTTCAGGAAAAAATACATAGGTGAGGGTAATTACAGTGAACACTCTGTACATGAATGAAAAAATTATGAGATAAAATTGTTTTGCAAGGTAGGACAGAGTCAGCATATGATAAAGCAAAACTCTGCTGACTATTACTTTTTCAAACTAACTCAAGAATTCTATTTACTTCACTGAAAAAAAAATTTAAATATGTAAATTATTAAAAATTGGGGTTCTACATGTTTGTCGGAGAAGGGGAGACGCA
>VWZN01015225.1:15272-27779 GCA_013396955.1 Regulus satrapa | reverse complement strand
AAAAAAAAAAAAAGGAAACAACAACCAAAAAAGAAAAAAACCCAACCAAAAAAATCAAACAAAACCAAAAAAACCCAAAAACCAAAAAAAAACAAAAACCAAAAAACCAAAATCAAATAAACCAAACAAAAAAACCCCACAAAACAAAACCAAATGAAACAAAACCAAAAACAACAACAAAAACAAAAAGAACAAACTATTCCTTTGGATCTAAGGCTTTTGGTTTTGGTTTTTTTTTGGATGGGTGAAGGAGGGGAAGAAACATGCAGTAAATCCACTTTCCTGAACACAACAGGGAAAGAAAATGTTATAACTTCAGAAAAAAAATAAGTGGTAAAACAAAGTAATGGGCTAATTATTGTGCATATAAATCTGCAGACAATGAAGCAGATGAGAAAGGGAATCTATTGGAGTGGAAGACAATGGATGTGGACTACTTATGGGATTGCATTCTAGGATGGACTCTGGTAATGGTGATGAAACAATGGAGTCTTCAACTTATTCACTGACTAGATTTAGAAAGCATATGTGGTGGCAGGTATGGTTTCACTCTTAAAAGTCAGAGTTGACTACTTTATCTTGACTGCAGAGTAAAAACAACACCTACAGATGACAATTATGTATCACTGATTTCAGAATAAATTTCAAAATCCAGGGATACCTCGTAGCACGACCACCTCAATACAACAATTCCCAAATTAAAACAAAAGAAAAGAAAATAGCGCAAGATATTTTAAAAATCTTTTGTTATGCATAATCGTATTACTTTGCTTTTTCTTACTTCTAAATGAGGAAGCATTATATCCTTGTATATTCCAACTCTTTTCTCTGCATTTTCAAGCAAATCTTCAGGCCTCTGCACTAATTGATGAAAAGGTTCTAATTTCTTACGTGGACCTTCTGCATCCTGCAAAAGAAAATTTCAAGACTCAGAAAAAATGTATTGAAATAATTTTTGTCTCCCCTTAAATTTAAATAAAGTAGCTCTGGGGAGTATTACAATGAGTGTTAGTCCAGTGACTGCTGACCATGATCCTATCCTGATGAAGTGTAGTTTTTACAAATTGAGAGCAATGTGCCCAGATAACCATAATAATTCTGCCATAGAATTGCCATAATAATGTTGCATTGGTAAGTTTCTAGCCCCTGATATAAATATTCAACCTGAATTCAAATTAATACCTTTATGGAAAAAACCCCAAAAATCCATTTGTAGCAATGTAACACCAAAATCTGAAAACAAGTTAGTGTCCTGCAAATATAAGTAAAAAGTTGCTACAATAAACAAAAATGAAGAACTTTTTTATTTGTCTAGATCAAGAAACAGGGAGTGTAGAGCCACCCTTCTCCTGATAAACACTTTTAATTAACTTATTTAAAGTAAGAAACAGATCAGTGACTTTTGAATTGAAGACTGAGTCCAGGTAAAGCTATACAATGATCAGTATTTGCTGTTATTTATACCAGCTATTTAAGTGTTACCCCATATCTCTCAAAGCAGGACAGGAATGGAATTAAAACTGTATTTGAGCAAAATAAATTCATAACATAATATGGTGATATTTTAGAAGATCAGAGTTTTTCCACTTTGTCTAAAGTACACTGTAATATTCTGCACGGTTTAGAAATTGGCAATATTTACCTCTTCTTCTTCTTCTTCTTCTTCATCCTCTTCTTCTTCTTCTTCATCCTCTTCTTCTTCCTGATCCTTCTTTATCTTACGCTTGTCAGTAGCTTTAGGATCCCACTGGCTCCGCTGATATATCTCCCCTGAATAAGGGTTTTGCCTTTGTCCTGATATTCTTTGGCACAAGTCATAATCTGGACACTATCAAGGAAAAATTAAAAGGAAATTGCATTTACTGTACTGCTATAACATCTTTTCTGGAGAGACAAAATTTCTCTAAATTGATCTACAAATAACAGTATTTCATTATTGCCACAGTTATCTAAAAACTCCCTTCTTCCTTTGTTTTTGAAATAATGAAAATAGTAACAATTCTGACATATCTGTGAAAACAACTTCAATCCACTGAAATCAAAGGCAAAACAATTTCTTAAACTTTGGGGCAAGGACTTTTAGTGTACATTTTGTCTCAGTCCTTTTCCCAGAGGAAATTCTGTTACTACATGAAGTCAAGAATTTAATTTTTCTTCCTGGTGTAGTTAGGTATCACTCTTCCATTTGTATGGTTGCACATGAATCTATACAATACATATTCTCAATAATGGGGATTTCTCACTGTGTAGCATTAAAACAAAGACTCACTTTCTGAAAAAATCAGATTTTCTTGAAAAGCAGGACAAGTAATATGTTAAATTGATGTTTTAGGATCTTTCTGAGACCACAGAAAAAAGGTTTGAAGTAGGTCTTCACCAACTTTCATTATGTATGTTTAAGCAAATTAAGTCTGGGATTAAAACAAACACTGAGTTAAATCTGCAAAGTGACAGAGTAGGTCCACACCCTGAGGCTTTGCATCTGACAAAATACATAGATGTGCCAACTAGAATCAAAATCCCAATGAGAATGGAGCACACCACCGGAGGCTTACTATTCAGAGCTGTCTCAGCAGCTCAATTTTGCACATTCAAAGTAGAAGACAAAAAACAAAACATTGGTAGAGGAAGGGCCTGAAAGTGTGTCAGCTAGAATCCTCCCCAGTGAACAGCTGGGCACAATCTGGAGAATGGCACAGGCCTTGGGCCTTGCCCTGAAGGCACTTTGGGCACTGCCACCTCATTTTGACTGACAAAACAGCTTGGCAGTGTTTGGGGCCAATGTCTGAAGAGTCCCTCTTACCTAGTTTTGGTTACTAATGTGGATGTAGCAAGCAAGTCCACTCTTTTAAGTTACATTGAGAAAGTCCTCTAAATCCCACACTAACAATGACTTATGTTTCTCTGGTTATATCAGAGTCACTTTTGTAAAATATCTGGTATGTCACATCACTGCTCATGAAGAAATTGAGATTTTTAAACAAGATGAATTCATAATGAAGCAGTTCCACAATTAGTGGCTGAAAACGAAAACTATTACTTTCTCACTTCCATATATGAGAAGTTTCTTCCCACATTACACAACTGGCAGATGTACATGTGTCCAAAATCCCATAATAATCATGTAATTCAAATTTTCCCTTTCTTGAAAACCCATATCTTCTAATTGGTGGATGTGCAAAAACTGTAACTGCTGCTAAGGTTTTAGAACATGTGTATTATTTTACCTCAGCAATGCTTATAATGGAACAAACCAGTGATATTCTATTCCAATATAAAAGAGTTTATCAATCCTCAGTAAATTCTACATTCAAGTATACAGAGGAAAATATTATATTTGGCATGCATCACATATGAGTCTACTAATAATCAGAAAAAATACTAGGAAGTTACTGAAGATGATATTACCTTAATGTTAATCAGGACATCTGGTTTTAATTTTAGATTCATTATTTTCTCTATTTGCTGTGGAACAGTCATGTATTCCTCTGACAGAGAAGGAAATCCAGTGAGAACATAACCTGCCAAATACATGTAATTGAACATGTTTTAAGAAGGTTTGTCAATTATAGAGCTAGTTATACTCACCTCCTTTAAACAATACATGTAGTGGTACAATTTTAAACCATGTATATGACACATCACTGTTTATAAAGCTGCAGCAATCTCTGCTTCAGATGAAAGACAACGTGTGCTGTTTTCAGCTTTACAGAATACTCTCAATGTCTGTTAACTCAATTAAAAACATGTAGACATTACAGACCATACTCAGACCATCTGCTTTATGTGCCTAGCTCAGACACTGTAGTGCCTAAAAAGTAACAAGCTTTCAGTGACAAGTTTTGTCACTAAAAGACTTTATAAAAGGCACTGCAAAAAGTAGCCACCTTATGGTTTAAAGCATTTAAACTAGGAGTCCAGGCTTTTTGTGTAGCCTTTAAATGTTTTGGCCTCTAATGAAGGGAGTCTGAAGCACTCTCGTGCCTCTCAAAAGGAGGCACTATGCACATGGAAAATTTGGTGAGCATCTGTTGACTCAGGACTGCCAATGCTGAGTCCTGTTTGGCAAACAGATGTTGGTTAGACATGACAAGCAGAGTGGTAATAATATGTTTTCCTAGTGTTACAGTGCTCAGCTCCACAGATTAATTTGTGGCTTTCAGTTTTTAGGAAAGTACTGTAACTACTGATGCCTGTATGCATGCAGTAAGAACTACTGAATAGCAACAAAATCAGTATTCATGAGGCCAGGATGAAAGACTAAACAAAAATCAAGTGGATGTTTTTAGTCAAATAATGAGAATATTCCCTTACAGAAATGGTGCATGCTTGCAAGTCTGGGCAGCACAAAAGCTGGGCAGCAGTCTTTGCAAGAGGTGTTAGGAGTGAAGACTCCTACTTCTTTGGAAAGCTACTATCCATAGATGTAAGAGAAGAAGAGGATAATCAAGAGAGAGCAAAATACATAGTAATTCCTCTAGGAAACTAATATCCTGGATTCTAAATTGTTGATACCTTTAGAGAATTCTAACTGGTAGTGAGGTGTGAAAAAAAAAGCCTCTCCTTATCAGCATATCCCAGATAACAACAGCTGATGTGAGGGAAATGGGAGTGTAACATACGAAACCATTCTCGGAGAGAGTGTTTGCCCCCAAATCAATAATGCAAGGAGACTAAAAATCATGAAGTATACCTAAGGGAACTATCAACTTAATCAAAAAAGTAACCAGCAGATTACCAAGGAGCTTTTGAGACGCACTTATTGTGTGCACCATTTAAAAGCTTGTATTTTACAAACATTAAAATTAAAAACCCAACCTTTCATACAACAGTTTCTAAAATCTTTAATGAATAATTTACAGTGAATTGACTGATTAGTTTCTGCTGAAAACCTATTTAAGCTTCCCAAGGATTTGTTAAGACAGTAGTTGATAAACAAAAAGTTATCAGAAATACTAAAACAAAAATTGGTTTTGGAGGTCAGTTCTAGTTGGCAGGAAAAACAGTAAGGATGTTGCTTGCTATTTTGGGGCATCTGTAATGCAGAAAGTATCTTGGCTACAAGAACGAAACTTTACTCAACTTCCAGTCACGTTTACAGCCTCCAGGACCTCTGTGCTCCTCTGTGATACAAACACCTTCAGACTGACTCGGGGAAGGGAGCTCCAAAAATACAGAAGCCTCTTCATGCCTCGACCAAAGTCCTGACATACAGATCGAGAGACTGGCATTTCTGCTGCTACCTCTTCTAGCAGTTTTTTGTGTCTTTTTTTTTTTTCTTAATTTCTTCCCTATTTCTCTTTTTATACTGTTTTTAAAGCCTGGTTTCACCAGGTAAGGCTGTATATTTTGTAAAACTGTTGAGTCTTGTACTAGAGAAGGAATAAAACTAAATGTATCTGAAAGCTTAAAAAGCAGGCTAGTTTCTGGAGCAGTAGAAACTAACACTGGAACTCTCTCCTATATTGGAAATTCCAAATAAAAGTCAAAACAAGAAGAAGAAACTACATCTCCTTTTTACTTCCATTTCTCTTAGCAGTACATTTATTTTTCTCATCAGGGAAGCAGTTTCAGACACTAGCAAGACCTGCAGCACTTGTCCTGACAGCCTCAATTAAAAAAATCTTTCCTCAAACAGAAGAATTATAGCCACTACCATTATTATTCTCATCTATCCTACTCTGTGTCATAAAAGGGAATAAACAATTCTGTAAGAGAAAAAAAAAGCTAGACCACTTTTCATTTTCAGTAATCTGTTTTCCTTCTTTTTCATTATACAAAATGTTGACAATGTTTTTACTGATGATTTTTGTTATGCTGTTGCTATAGAAGTATTGAATAATAAAATACCTGTATTTTAAATCCTAAGATTCTTCTGAACAGATAACATTGTGAAATTAGAGTCATATCAACACTTAAAATTTTGGGATAAAATGGACCAGTATGATACTTCCTGATCTCCCATATTGGTAAATTAATCCCTAAACACACTTTCAGTTTATTGATATTCCACAACCTGAAGAGCACAAGAAAAAGCTAGAATTATATTTGAGCACCAATGGATGTAAAATTACAGGAAGCACTTTCTAAGAAGTTCAAGCTATAAATACACTTACCAAAATGAGCAACTTCTGGTGACTCAATCTTTTGCAGAATCATTTCTGTCACCATTATCTCAGGGATACTTTGACCTTGACAAAGCAATTCTTGACACTAGGGTAAAATGCAAAACATAGTCTTTTATAGTAAGTGTTTCTTAAGAATGTGACAAAACTTACAAGATTAGAACTTTACCTTAAGTCCATATTCTGTTCCTTGTTGAATATTTGTTTGAATGACTTCTGAAGCTAAGGAAGCATATCAAACACAAGAAAATTAAAATAATTAACACAAAATACTTTTTAAACAGAATTTTACGTGTAGATACATATGTACATATACATACACACACAGGAGGATGTAAGTGTGCTCCAAGCAACCAGACTGTTTTGAATGAACAGCCATTATATTTAGGCCATTATTATACTTTGCCCATCCAGAACCTGGTGCCTTATGGCAAGGTCTGAGTAGGTGTTTCTCCCTACAATTTAACCCTGTATATACTACACAAAAATCCACAATGGCTGTTTTGCAGAATTATTTGAACTACTGATTAAAAATTCAATCAGCATTACTGCCTTGTAGTCCAGAGATGACTATTTGAGCTCAATCACTTTTTAAATTTAAAAACCGAGACTTAGAAGAACTGTTTAAACACACAAAATCATCTGCTTTAAGAAAAGTGACATCCATCAAATTCAAAAACTGCCCTATGTCTCTGTGGATAGTGACATCATACTAGAACAACCCTGGAAGTCTTTCACATGTCTATATTAAATAATTAGAAAATTTACAACAGTTTTCAAGAATTACTCTTAAGGCTACATTTATATTACTAATACACCAGGCCAGGGAAAGATCCTAGAGCCAGGTGACTCATGCCTATACAGCCATAACCTTTCTTCTCAAAACACAGTGGCTGTTTTCCAACTGTTCCTACTAGGAATGATGACTGTTGCACATCCTACCTTTCATACTATGGATAGATGTTTGGGAAAACAATATTTACCATGGGCCAAAACTAAGACAGAGAATGTACTAATTAACAACTCAGGCAACTGAAAATCAGAAATCTGTGTGCACCCTGGCCTTGTTTTACTTATTCACTGGATAACTGAATAGAAAGTATTACATAATTAAAAAGATTGCAAACACTTTTCCTATTCAATAATTTTCTGTCCTGGTTTATTTTTAACCCAGCACAGGACAGCTGTTGATACTCCAGAGCAACTTCAGCAGAGGACACCAAAATCATTAGAAGGAACTGAATAACCTAGGAGAGGCCAAAAGAACTGACCTCGTTCAGCCTGGAGGAAACCAGAAAGCTCTTACTGTTACCTAAAACTACTTATTGCAAGGTCACAAAGATGGAACCATGGTCGCCACACAGAAGTGCAGTTAGGACAGAAGGCAGCAGGCATGTATAGGAACATGAGAAATTCAAATAGGGTAATTAGAAAGCAATTTTTTGTCAAGAGATAATAAAAAATGGCAAAGTGTTTCTCTGGGAGGAGGTGGAGTCTCCATCCTTGGAGATATTCCCGATTCCACTGAGCAGCCCTCTCCTCTCTAGCTGACGCTGCTTTGAGAGGAATGTCAGACTCAGTCACCTCTGGAGGTCATTTCTGAATGAAATTATTCATGTTTATGTACGGTGAATTTATTTGGTTCCTTTTTGATTTAGAAAAAAAAATAAATTCTAGCATAAGTAACAATAAGTGTGTACATCTGTGTGCATTCACCAGCTAAAAGAAGATTAAAAGAAATATCATGAAAAAAATATTAAAAGTAATTCCCTGAATTAGAAATAAGGCTTAAAAATGCAGTAACTGAGATTTAGACTGGTTGCTAAGAAAATCTTTCTAATGGCAAAGAGTGTGTTACAGAGATAGACTGCGTAGAAATTTTTTAAAACAAATTTGATGAACATTTGTCAGTACGGACTTAAGTACATTCTTGAAGTCCCTTCTGATCTTGGCCTGATCTATGTTTTGGACCAGGTATTAATTGTTTTTCTTGTTATACAATACTATGAATTAAAAATCCTACATATACCTAAGTCAAAAAAGCACTTTATTAAAAGCGATTTTTACCATGTTATCATTTAAATCTTCAAAATACGTAAAGATACTTCATTTGATAAATAACTCTGCTTCTTGGAGTACATCCCCTTGTACTGGACACTGCACGAACAGAAAGGAAAGACCCTCCTATTTTTTCATAGTCTGCACTGGAAAATGTCTGTATTCTTTGGAGCTGAATGAGTTCCCCTAGTGTGCACAAGAAGGACCACATAAATCCCCTTACAGGATTTGGAATAGATTTTATGATTTAAAAAAAAAACCAAACAAAAAAACCAAACAAAGCACAGTGATTTTTCTAAGCCTTCCAATAACTAAAACACCATGATCAGCAATTTCATTTCCGATAAAATAGTTACTTGGTCCTTATCAGAAGTGTTTGCTGCAATCTGAAACATGTCCTTTGAATTACAGGGAACAGTGAGGGTATTCTAAAGCAAAAACTATGGTGAAGACAGAACAATGCTTCAAATATAGCACGTGTTTACCTTCTATGAAAACGCAGTTCCATGTCTGGGCTAGTTTTTTAGCTAATGTTTTCTTTCCAGATCCCTTAAAATAAAAAAAATACACTTTTAAAAGAAAAACAGAACAAAACCAAACAAAAAACACAATGAAGAGCATATTTTCAGATTAAAAAAATAAAAATCTACCATTGGGATTAGGGTCTCTGAGTTATGCATTGGGCAAACACAAACCACTCGTTTTAACACCATCCTCTACTCCATGTTGCCTAGCATTGCTAATATGCTGCTACTTGTAGCTGATCATCTCCAAAGTCATTATACTGAGTTTGTTTCTGAGTAACTCCACCTAAAACTCAGCTAGGATTTGACCACAAATTCCTGGGAGAAGCTCCTTAGAACTAAAATTTATTCCCTTCAGCCTCAAAGCAAATTATGATGCAAACCTACTCAACCCTTTCTGAGTCGGATACATCAAGATAATATTTTTTTTTACCAAAACAACAGATTCCCTTGTTAGTCCACCAATCTGGTCAGATATTGACAAAATCTTTATTAATTTCATGAATCCGGAGGAAAACCAATGTAACTGAGAGTTATGAGGCTTCCAAGAGTGATTAACTGAATGAGATTATGCAAAACTCACCATCTTCCACCCTTAGGATTGTGCCTTTTTTTTTTTTGAAGGGCATATAAGAAGACCTGTTTTGACAGGTTGTTTTGTCCTTGATAAATTTTGTGATTAAAAAATAGCAAAATCCCACAAATAAATTACATTCCCAGTTAAAAGTGTATCAACAAACACTCCAGCCTACTCATCTCTTACATCTTACAGGTGTGATGAGAATATATGTATTTGGCTTTGCTTTAATGGCACTACATTTTTAATTTAAAAGATATATCTTAAATAGGATAGGTACTCTGCACACTAGTCAGATATATAGAAGATACTACCATAAAAATAAACTATTTCATTTCCTGATTTCCTGGTAAGGTCTGTATAATTTCATCCTTTGTTATATTAATGTCAAGCATCTACTGAAGACAATTTGGGAATTTTTTGGTACTGTCTTTCAATGAACACTTTATGGTGGTTTGGTCTATAAAACATAAAGCTACCTTTTTCATGTAAGGTTAAAATTTTCACGTTCATTTAAAACTAGATAAGTTAGTTCACTGTAGTTTTCTGCTGAGCTGAGCACATATCTTCGTAAGACATTTAATAAGGCAAACTTTTACCAAAAAAAACTTTTACCAACTCCCTTCAGCAAACTGAGGCAATAATGCAAACCCACATTTGGGGGGGAAAAAAAGAAATCTGAAAAGTTTAGGTTCACAAAACACAAAACTTTTCTAAGTTAAGAAAGCAACAAATTAGTTGAGAAAAAGACAGACCTTGAGTGATAGTTAAAATATAGTACATATCCTTTTATCAGGACACCTTGGTGGATTTTGAATGTTTCCAAATATACAGGATAGAATTTTGCCAAAGTTTTCATATTAAGATCTGTAATATCTCATTGCATGTCTGTAAATCAGTACATTAATCTGGAGGTTCTTTTACACCAATTTATGCCTTTAACATGTCAAGCTTATTAAAAACTAAAATATTTTAATAGCATTTTTCTGGTTATGGCTGGGGTAGAGTTAGCTTTCTTCACAGTAGCTAGCGTGGGGCTGTGGTTTTGATCTGTGCTGAAAAAAAGTGTTGATAATCCAGAGATGTTTCTGTTACTGCTAAGCAGGCCTTACACAGAGCCAAGGCCTTTTTCCTTTCCTGTATCCCATACTGCCACGCTGGTGAGGAAAAGGAGGGTGGATGGGAAGCTGGAACACAGCTGGGACAGCTG
The DNA here is from genome assembly GCA_013396955.1 of Regulus satrapa. Lineage (NCBI taxonomy): Eukaryota > Metazoa > Chordata > Aves > Passeriformes > Regulidae > Regulus > Regulus satrapa. The sequence continues at coordinate 17,285 of VWZN01015225.1, read as the reverse complement.
ACTCTGACTGACACACAAGGATATTTCAAAGCACACAGAGCTGGGGGAGAGGAGGAAAGGAAAGTACTTTTGGAGTGATAGCATTTGTCTTCCTAAGACACCATGAAGCGTGAGGGAGCCCTGCTTTCCTGGGGATGGCTGAACATCTGCCTGCCCATAGGAAGGGGTGAATGAATTCCCTGTTTTACTTTGATCATGTGCATGGCTTTTGTCAACTCGTGCATTTTATCCTTTTTACCCTTCTGATTCTCTGTCCCATCCCACCAGGGTGAGTGAGCAACAGGCTGCATGGGGTTTGCTTGCTGGCTGGGCTTAAACCACCACAGAAATAAAAACACTCCACTTGTCAATGTCAAAAGAGAAGAAACATTTTGAGCAACGTGTAACTTTTAAGTACAGTAATAAAATTTTTAACTTCAATTGATTGGTCACTGAAGGCAAAAATTCTCATTAAATGACACCACAATTTTTATGATCCTCTGCAGGACTTGAAGAGTGGCAAAAGTAAAAAAGTAGGTATTTGACCCCTTTGGCAGCATTGGTAAACTGTTTTGAAAAGAAAAATAAAATTGCTAGCAGAATATCTGAAAAAAACCCCTTCTATCAGACATCTTACTGGTTTTCCAAAGACAATTAAGCAAGTGGGCTTGGACAACAGAAAAGATCTTTCAGCTTCATCTTCATCAAAGATGTCTGTAAAGGGCTGAGCTTGTTTTTTGTCTTGTGAAGCCATGTATTTTCTAAGGCTAAAAGGAAAAAAAAAATTGCTATAAAATACAGCAGTTACATGTGTGTAAAATGACCTTAAAATTGAACTGAATTACAAGGTAAATGTATTTGTAAAGAAGAAAGCTTTTATAAGAAGAAAAAGCATTTAGAGAACATACACAATGCCCCCATCAAATGTGAGAAAACCCAGCTCTGAAAAACAAAGGATTGATGGAACAACCCCTGATCACCAGCTGTTGATGACTTCTTTATGACTTTCATATTGCTTGCTGCTCTTTTTTAGTTGTTTCGTTGATTTTTTCCTTCCTGCTCTAATTACCACACAATTTTAACTTCTCTCTGGTCCCTGAAATGGGCCATGGGCCGGCCAAGATCTTTGGCTTTGTGCTTCAGACACAGAAGGGCCCTGTCATGGTCAAAGTCAACACTGCTCTCTGCGTCCACACAGGAAGGTACACAAATAAGACTCTGCAGAATTAAATCACACTTCATGATCTCTTCCACCATCCTCTCACAAATCCCAGCTCTTCCAGTAATGCAGGCAGTAGCAAGTCCGGTGCTGCACAACAAATTAAAACCTAAACAAATTTCTAATTGAGATAAGTTGGAGGAAAATTTGCATGGACCTTTCAGACAAAATGGGGGCCAAAACATGAGGAGCTTGCTGAAGTTTGTTTAGAAAAGGCAAAGCAAAATCTCGCTGTCTTAAGAGGGCCACTTCAATCTCACAGCCCCTGCAAAACCCACGTGCGACCATCCAACCTAGCAGAGCTCCACGCAATTCCTGGTCAGTTTTAAATTAAATTTAAAACTTCCACTCTTAAACAAAACCAAAAAAACCAAAAAAAACCCCCCAAAAAACAAAACAAAACAAACAAACAAACAAAACAAACAAACAAAAAAAACCACAAAAAAAACCTCTACTTCAGGATGAGAATCTGAAAAAGTTTATCTTGAAACATCCAACCCAAATGCTCAGACGCTCTTGTTTTAAACATTTCAATACTTAAAAAAAAAGAAAAAAATGCCACCACTTTGCGAACCAGCTCCCCCACTGCCCCAACAGAAAAACTCACCGGCTGAGCTCCACCGGCCGCTCCCAGCAGGCTCGCTCCCTCCCAGACCTTCGCAGGGCTCTATTTCCTAACGCACAAAAACCACCACAACCAAAGCGAAGAATTAAACCAGGCGCACCCACACCCACCCCCACCCAGGCCCACGTCCCGCCGGGAGCCCCCCCTCCTCCCGCTGGGAACCCCGCCGTGCGCGCCCCCGCGGCCGCCG
>VWZN01015225.1:2119-15244 GCA_013396955.1 Regulus satrapa | reverse complement strand
GATGACCCGGACCCGCCCGGTATGTTGGCTCGGCCCTGCCCGGAGCTGCTGCTGCTGCTCCTCGGCCGGGTTGTAGCTTGTCAGAAAGCACGATTTTCCTTTCTTTTCGTGGTTCTTTTTTTTTTTTTTTTTTTTTTTTGGTCACACGTGCAAAGCACCCCAAGAGGCGAGAGGAGGAAGGTTTTCCAAAGTTCTTGTTTTTGGCGGCCGGCGTTAATACTTGAGATAAGAGCGGCTGAGGGAGTTACCGCCTGCCTCTGTTTGTGGAACGCTTCAGGCGTCTTTATCTGTGTGGCTGGTGAAACAACAGCTTCCAGAGTTCTCAGTCTGGCCTTGGGAAGTAAGCTCTTGAAGATTTTTCAGCATTCCATATGGTTGCAGAAACCGTAGGCATGTGTTAGTCACGGGACTCTTTTTTTTCTGCCATGGGCAAAGTGGATTGGAGGTTGGAGTGGTAGTTGCTGCTTTAGGCGTGTGATGAGCACAGTGTGAGTCAGAAGCCGATTCTTGAAGTAAATACAGCTGTGTTTACCATTCCTTAGCTCCCCATCAAATTTATTTGTGTTTCGTAGTGTGGGGGTTTCTCCCTCGTTTCAGAGTACTGTTGGTTTTCTTCACTCGAGGTTTGGATAGGGTTAAGTACCCTTGCTTTAAATGTAACAGGTCTAGTTTCAAGTTCAGATGTTACCTGTACTGATAACAAGAAAGGTAATTTATACACAAAAGCCTCTTGGAAACTTCCCATAATGTCACAGATGCAGCAATGATCTCAGTATCAATAGGAGTCTGACTTCCAGCTTTGCTTCTGTCAGAAGTAAGTTTGTGCTTTTGTGATAATTCCCCACTGAACAGCCTATGAAACAGAGAAGGATTAAAGCATGCAGAGTTATTGATACAAGTAAATTTAAAATACTAAGCTTACACTCCAGAAAGTCTTTCCAGTGTGTTGCTTTTTTACCTATGCCTAAATGAATTTTGAAGGCTACCTTATTTATCTTTCTCATTGTTGCTGGTAAAGGCTATTTTCTGCTTCTGTTTTCAGCTAAATTATTGTTATAAATGAGTAGGACACTGAGCAAATGTGATTTTGGAATCAGGCCCTGTATTACTCAGTTTAGTTGTTCCAGGCTCACAACTCACGCTACATCTCAGCTGAGATTTGGCTTCTTGTGGCTGGCATGTGTGGATACCTGGCTTGCTTCTCTCTGAGCTGTGAGGCTCAGTTGCTGAGAGACTGAGGCGTGCTGTGTGCAGGGCAAATATTGTGCTTTGTAGCTCTGTCAGCTGTCTGCCGTTCTCTGCGCCTCTCCAGCTGATCCTGTTATTTCAGGAACCACGGTCTTTTACATCTGGCCAGTGGTAGCTGGCAGTCTCTGCCTGAAAGGATGGGTTTGCCCATGCTGTGCTTTGTTCAGAATTCGGTGAGGGGCAGATCCAGCAGTCTGGATCGCTCCAGGAGCCAAGATGGTTTTCATCAGCTGTGAAGGGCAGTGGTTTGTGGATGAGCATGTGCTGTTTGAAATGCCTCAGCTGAGCAAGGGCATCTCAAAGCTGTCACTTCAGTTCTCTTCTTGTGAGTGATGAAAATGGATTTTTTTTTCGCTGAGTAAGGTTTTGTTCTTACTTTTAAAAAATACAAATTGAAGCACTTTTGGTGGTTTGATATTCAAGTTGTAATAACTCTTCCAAGAGAAAAAGAAAACGGTAGGAATCATTTTGGTAAGATTAATCAAAAAGACTTGCTGCACTTAATAAATGCATAGATTAAGGAATGTTAGAAGGCACTTCTGGAGAACACCAGGTCAAACCCCCTGCTCAAAGCAGCTTCAACAAGCATATTGCTCAGGTTTGTGTGCAGCTGAGTTTTTGAGTACCTTCAAATATGTAGATTTTACTCTATACTTCTGCAAACCACTTGAAAGAGTTTGTCTCTCTTATCTCCACTTTCCTGTTACATGGTTTTAGACAGCAGCAAGGCGCTGCCAAAGCTTTCTGAAGGCTGAGCAAACCTCAAGCCATTTCTCTCAGCTCACCACGTGCTCTGTCCTGTGGAGAGCTCTCTGCTGGAATCACTCTAATATATCAACATCTGTCTTGTACTGGGGAGCCCAAAACTGGACTTCTGGTTTGATCAGATGCTGCTACAGCTCGTTCAGTGTCATGTTGTGCCACTGACAAACTTCTCCCCGAGGTATCCCTCATGCCACCTCCTTTGCATGAGATCTCCCAATGATGCAGCTGCCAGCTGTGACAGTCGCTGGGACAGCATAAGCATCATCCAAAAATAAAAATGAACAGTTTTTTCTCGTTTCAGGTTGCTCTTCTGGTTTTCTTAAGGCCATAGGCTTGCTACAATCCAGCATGTAGGATTCGGAGTTGTGTCAGATACAGGCTAGCATGAGACTGTATCCTGTGATTTCTGGTGCAAAGAAGGGATTATTTAAGTTGTCAGCAGTGGGAGGAGCAGTGAAGTTTACAGTGGTCATACAGCTTATTCCTTTAGAATCCCTGTGGCAAAGCAGAAAGTGATGAAACGGATGAGAAAGTGGAAAAAGTGGAAATGGTTTATAGATGGTGTCTTTGTTTGGGTTTCTTTTTAGGTAAAAATACAATAGTATTATTGAAATCAAAGAGGATAGGCTCTGGTAGTGTTATTGGAGTCAGATGAGAGACTGCAAGAGGTGAGGAGAGCTGAATTCACTGTGTCAATTGAATTAACAGAGAGCAAAATTCTATGTTTTCTATTAACGTTTATCTTTAGGATAGTTGCTGAAACCTACCTCTTCAACTGATACTTTGGTCAATAAATGCCATGGAGATGTTAACTGTATCTCCTGATTGTCCTAGGAAGTTGAAATCTCGTTTAGAAGCAGTCAGAAAGATGAACTGAAGGTTTTATTCGGATCAATGCCAATTATCTTTCCTTTTATGCATATATAGATCACTGAAATGCACACCAGAGGGCACTAAAGATATTTGAGCACTATGACTAATAAAAGACAAAAGATATTTTCTGCTCTTGTTCAGGAGAAGATGGAACTTTTGTGTTTCCCCCAGATGAAACCCACCTGAAAGCTGTAGGTTAATTTACTGGAAATTATCATTCCCCTGAGGCAATGTGACATTGAACAAGACAATTTGTGTTGTCTCTATAAAGTCATATCACTTGCCTATCTTTCAGGATATTATGAGGCTTAATTAATAATATTTTATTCTAATCAGGTTCTTTTACAGTCTCCGTCTCCACAGCATCCAAATGACTTGCACAAGCTTATTAAGTAATGTGACTGGCATAATTACCTGTAGATATTTCTGCCCTTTCTTTATTCACCAGAGAAAACTATGGGTATTTGTTTTATTTTAAATGTAGTTTATTCTAATAATAACAGTGTAAGGATGTTTACATTAAAAACTCCAAAGTTTGCATGTTTAATGTTGAAGTTAATCTGTGGTCAATTTGGAGGAACTTCAACATAGAACATGATTTCACAGAAAAAAAGCTATAGAAATTTTTTAGTCAATTAAGAAGTGCACTGATTTATGTAGATGGGTATCTGACAAATTTTTAAAATGTTGAAAGTAGTGAACAGCCTACTGGGCTACCATAATTTTCTAGCTAGAAGTGGCTGTGAAATGGGGTCTCTCTGGAACAGTTTCATTAGCAGAAGACAGCTCCTTTCAGCTGACTGTCCTGTTCCCTGTGTACTGGCGTTCTAGGAATGATGGTGATGGAGCAGAGCGTGGAATTGGGACGAGAGGAGGAGTTTTGTGCAACTCGGGAAAACGCTGTTTCTGTCTTAGCTGCCTTGCCATGCTGCCGAATATATGGCATAATATTTTCTATTTTCTAAGAGAGAAACTTGATCTCCTGGTGTATGTGGGCTCTGAGAGCGTTTATGAAGAGGGCAGATATCTGGGTGGAATAGTGGTGATGAGAACACCACAGGTTTTGAAGGATATCTGCTCTTCAGGCAGAACAAAACTAAAGTTCAAAAGTGGACGCAGCCCACTTGATGTGAAAGATGTACCTGCAAATGTCTGACTGAGTTCTGGAAATGGGAGTTTTATTTCTTTTGTTCTGTGTTGTCCTGAGAGGCTTTATTTGATCACTAGAGCAACGGGAGAGAGATGCACTTACAGATTTAGTTTTGGTGTGAATCTACCTTTCTGAATGGGAGGTTTGTGAATAAATGATCACAAACAGATGTATTTAAAGGTAATGATTCTATGGGAAAAAGATTATTAATTTTTATCTAACAAAGGATTAATAAAAATAGACATTTTCTATCACAATTTTTTTATTATTAAAACAGAGTTTTTTATGGCTCTAAAAACTAAATAAATACTTTTCTTTGTTTAAAATAAAAATATACTTTGAGTATGATTATACTGACTGAGGGGTGAAGAGAAAGTAACAAGAATAAGATTATGAAAAAGGGATCAATCAATGTTGAGGTAAAAATAAAACTAAATATACTAAACAATGAAATGTCTGAATATTTTCATGTCGCTCAAGTCAAGGGTGGTGCTGTGACTGGAAAGGACAAACTTCATCCATTCTGAAGTCCCGTGTATAGGAAAGTAATTGCAATTCAGGCAAATGGCATAAAGCACAGTCTAGACTTAGAAAGATGCTGTCAGATTAACCTGGTTGTATTGCACATTTTAATCTAAACATTTGATGTATTTAAATCAAATGCTCAACTGAGATGCAGTGCCACAAGGAAAATCTCTGGCTTTGTTATGGAAGGAAGAAACTTAGTAGAGAAATTAGTTGATAAATTAGTCTGGAGTGAATGAGGAATCATCTGATAGGGATGATTTTTTTTCAAGTAATGTTCTTAGGACTATGTCCTTAAGCATTTTCAATAATGTTGTTAGCTCAAAACGTGGACTGGTTCTGATTAGTGTTTTAAGGTATTATAAATAATGAGGATAATCAGAGCACAATAAAGCAAGAAATGATGATGATCCTTAGGAGCAGATAAAAGAAATAATTTGAACTATAATGGTATGCTATAAAAGCTCATGCACATTACAACTGATTACACACCAATGAGAGTTTACTGAGAATTTATCAATTCAGAAGCAGCAGAGGAGCAGGAGGAGGATCTGGGTGTTTTATCTGAAGGAGAGGGAGGGTTGAGCTGCTGCTGAATTACAGCTCTGAAAAAGAGACGTGGTTATTGTGGTACCGTCATTGATGAAAAACAATAGTGTATTTCTAGAATAAAACCTTGTATGGGATATTGTGTAGATTTACAGTCCACATTTAGTCCATCTAAGAAACAAGAATCCAAGCAGGAATAGGTCCATTGAATACCCTGTGAGGTGACGTGCACGCTAGAGGCGTCTTGGCAGGAGTAAAGGGACAGCAAGACTTCTTAGGTCTTGAAGTGAGTGCTGAAAAGGCACCCAGTTACTTATTTTTCTGAAAGCATTCCAGCAGAACAGGTGCTAAAGAGCAAGTAAGTTTTTGGCTAAAGAAAAATGTATAGATAGTTAATAGGTTAAGCTGAGAATTAGCAAGGAGAATCTGGAGGAATCTTTCAATGGAGTAGCAAGAGAAAAGTCCTGTTGGTGACCAAAAAGGTTTGGTTGCCTTGGGACAAAAGGGATTCACTGAATTCTTGTGGCTTGTAGGGTACAGAATGGGTACCTGTTCCTACCTGCCCAGGGGAGTGGTGCTTGGCAGCATATGTTAAAATTTCTCATTTTGAAAGAGCTTCTTTTGAAGAGTTTCAACAGTTTCAGGAAGCAGATGGCTTTGCTTTTCCAGGTACCTCTCTTTGCACCTTATCATGTCTTCCTTTTTTTCGTGTCATTCTGCCAGTTTCTATGAGAAATGAAACACAGACACTTCCAGAACTACTCTAGGTCCTGTAGAAAGGAGCAGCAGAGTGGAGTTTTTACATTGAGGTGTAATTATACTATGCTTCTGTTTTAATTGTCAGTGAATTACATACATTCTCCCCAGGTCAAGTCTGTTTTGCCTGTAATGGTGTTAGGCTGTCTCTGTCCTGACCCATCAGCTTATCCTCCTTATCCATCTTATTTTCTGTGCCTGTTCTGTTCAGGATGGGGAGTGAGAGAGTGGCTGGGTAGGGATCTGGCAGATGGCCATGGTGAACCCACTTCTTCTGGGCTTTGTGTTTTTAGACATATCCATGGTCTCAACAGGTATAATTTGCAAGCTTTTTGTCTAAGATGGTGTTTTCTTAATGCTAGTTGCAGATTTAAAAATTGACTATATTAGTGCACTGTCTATTTTTCAACTTGAAGTGTATTTTTGTGCTTTTTTTTTCCTGCCAATTAAGCTGTTTGTAGCTTTTAAACTCAGGATTTAAAAAGCTCTCTGCTGTGCTAGCATTCCTTAGTCATAATTTATATATATTCTATATTCCATAATCATAATTAGTCTATACAAAGAAGCAAATAATAGTTATAGACTCAGAGTTTGAAAAAGTAATCCTAAAGAAAAAACAGAAAAAAAAAGTGAGCAGAACGCTTGATTTCAGAACTATTATCCTGCCATTAAAAGAAAAACCCAAAATGAAGTAAGAAGTCCTTTATTTTGTTTAGACTCCTTTTAGAAGAAGCTGTTTTGTTTGCTTTGGCTGAATCAAAAGATTGATAAAAGATGGTGCAAAGCCTTTCAATTAGATTGCTTTGGTTAAAACTCAGTCCCAGGTGGAAATGACTAATGACTGTTCCTATCTTGTGGTTGCTTAGTGATAACTGTGCAATAAATTATGCTTCAGTCCAGCTCTTGCAGCTGCCTGGGGTGTTGCCATAGTTGGTAAAGTGTGCTTGTTAACAAATTTCAGCAAAGGCCAGGGGCAGAGTAAAGCTGGAAGCATCCTGGGTCACCTCAGGTATGGTTGGAGGGCTCTGGCCACAGCAGGGTGAGGGAGCCAGCAGTTTCTCCTGGAGTACTGTTGCAGGAAAAAAAGTGCTTTGTTGGCCAAGGTTGCCTGTTTATCTAAATGCACTGGCTGTGCTGAGGAGTGGAATAGTTTGAGACACTTGGGGAATGCTTCAAATTATTCACTTCAACTTAGTAATAAACAGAATTAAGTAATAAGGATGAATACTCCCAGAAAGGTTTCTGTAGTTTGTTGGGTTTTTTTTAATTGTAACAATTTCTGTTAATCAAAAGAGTTGTAAACACTACAGCACATTTTCACTTTAAATGATTTTACAATCATATTAGAGCTATAGAAATTTATTTGCTGTTACATGCTCAGCGTTGTGTTCATTTGGTATTTTTCTTTATAATTTCCCAATATTCATGTGATGGGAAATATAATTAATTGCAGCACATGTCACTGATACAGTTTTCTTTGTGCTCTGTGTCATCCAGTAAAACAGACTTACTTATTCATTAGATGCATAAATTGGGTAGCAGAAACAGCTAATGCTGAAGTGTCTTTTTTGTGTATTTTTTTTGCATCGTTAGTTTTCGTACAATCTTTTGTTTTTCTTTCAGATCTTGAAGGTTGAATATGAGTGGGCCTATCAGGCTGTTTTTCAAGTAATTCTGGCGTAGTTAGTTTTCAGCCCTGAAAACTCCCCAAGTGAAGGTCGAATTTTCAGGTCCTAGTTTTGAACACTAACCCAAATTCAAAAGGTTTTGCAATGTTTCCTTTATTACTTCCACATGAATAACCTCTAACATGCAGTGGCTAAAATGCCCGTTTGCTAAATAGAGATTTCTCATTGCCTGCCTTACTTAGAGTCCATTGATGCTCACATTTGATGCTGCTCTCATCTGACCTTCCTTAACACATTACACAGTCTGGATCTCCAGCTTAAACCCTGTAAATTAGTCTTTAAATGACTTCAGAGAGCCTGTTAAGTACCATTTATTATGGTGGTTGCTTCCATGGTCTGCAGGTGCAATTACTCCTCACCTCATCTGACTCTGCTGCCCTTCTAAGGAGCAGCAGCAGCACCTAATAGCTGTGCACAACCCTCCATTACAGCTGCAAAGGTGATGTGAGTGATGCCTTTCTCATAGCAGTTCTATTTTTATTCAGTATTATTTTTTTTGTAACTGTTGGTGTCACTTTGGGAAGAAATTCCATTCCTTTAGTGAGCTGGGCATAATGAGACATCATTGAACTGTACTGCAGTATTATGGAATACTTAAAATTGTTTACATTTAATTAGCTTTATTTGTTTTCTACAAATAAAGAAGCTGCACTCTGAAATGCATACTGAGTTATCCTCTGAGTATTACAAATTAATATATTTCCCTCTGCTCACTCGCCTTTGCTGCATAAGAAAAAGATGATATAATGGCCTGGAATCTCTATATGCTTTGGTGACTTCAAGGAAGCTGAAGAGGGCTTTAATTTCTTCTCTCACCTTAAATATTTTGAGAGTAAAGATGTTTCTTAACATCTGATTGGTATAAGTATGTAATTGTGAGGTTTATATGAATATGATTGTTGATTTTCTTTCCCACATCCTAAATCCATGTGACTCTTAGAGTTAAGAGGTGACTGCATAGATCCACATGAATTTGCCACGCTTTCCTGCTAGGCTGAGCATTATTAATGAGTTCCACCTCGCTGTGCTAGCACCACGCTGATTAAATGAAGGAGAAAAAAATGAGAGCCACTTGGAGCAAGTCAGTCCTGCAACCTGTGCTTATTGTTAATTCCTCGAAATATAGAAATTAATTTATAATTTGATCTCCTTACATGAAAAATGGGCATAACTTTGTGTTTGTCTGTGGTCAGTTCATATTTTAAATGTGAAATAACACCTTTTTTTAAACATTGATATTGTTAACCAGAAAATTTTAGTTCTATGGAAGAACATTGTTGAGAAGACTATCACAGCAAATATAAATAAAAATAAAAGAAAACTCAGTATGGAAGTGCTTAAAATTTTGGAGCGTTTAGTATGGATCAGGAAGGACTAGTTGACAGAAATAGCAAAGGAGTACAATATTGCAACAGACATTTTAGATCATGAAAAGTTAAAAACTCATGTATAAGCTTCTGCTAAATTTTACAAAGCAAGTGCAAAGACAGTAATGGCTTATGCTTGGAGAATACCTGGTGCAAGTTACAGTTTATCTTCTCTAAACAGATTTTAACCTTTGATTTTATTTTTTTTTTCCTCCATGTACAAAGGAGAGAAAGAGTTCTTTTAAATTGTAGAGGTTGATTGTGTACAAATATACCTACCTAAGATATCTAAAACAGTTTATTAATAGTCCATATGGGATATTGCATATTTAATATTAGTAGGAATGGATCTAACCTAGACAATATGTAAATGGCATTGCTGATGTCTTATGTTACACTGGGTTTTGCTTGCTTTGTTTTGTATAACATTCTGAACTTGTTTTGTTGGTCTTCTTGTATGTAGCGGTATTTTCTAGTCGGAAGTAATCCTGCAGAAACCAAATACCGTGTTTTGAAAATAGATCGCACAGAACCAAAGGATTTGGTTGTAATTGATGATAAGGTAAGTGCTTCTGTGGTTAGTTTTTTGGCTGGGGTTTTTTTTTCTCAATTGTTTCAAATAATCCTGGTTACTTGTTGGTAGCACTGAAATGGGAAACAAAAAATGTAGAGCAGGCCTTTGGTCTATTGTCTGTTTCACAGATTAAGCAAATTCTGCTATTCACTGACATTAAATAACATTTAACTACCCAAACAGTAACTTCTGTGACTTTTTATTTTAAAGCATGTTTATACGCAACAAGAGGTGAGGGAACTTCTCGGTCGTTTAGACCTGGGCAACAGAACAAAGATGGGGCAGAAGGGCTCTTCAGGGTTATCTCGAGCTGTCTCTGCTTTTGGTATAGTAGGTAAGTGTTTTGATTGATTGTATAAAATATTTTGCTTTCCTAGCAGGTGAGGCTTATTGTGTCATGCTATATATCTTTCTGTCTCCCCCTGATTTTATTTATTTAAAATACTAAAGAGGATTTAGAAATTTCTCTTGCTCAAAGATAAGTAAGTTTCTGTGTAGTTTTTGTAAACAAATGGTGAGTACAGGGGTGAAAGTTGTGCTGTAACCAGTCGTTTTTGGTTTTTTCTGTCGCTAAGGGACAGATCTAGGAAATAGACTCTGGAAACTTGGTTGAAGATCTTACCAAACTCAGCTGCTCTTAGAATACAAATCATGTGGAACCTGGCTCCTGAATTCCAGAGCTCATAGAATGCTTTTTAAAAAGAAAATGAAAGTCAACATCCTTTATTGAGCTATAGTTCTTTATCACACACTATTCAGAAAGATGACTTTTCATTTTGGTTACCTTTTTGCAGTGACACACTTAAAGATTTCATTTTTGTGTTTGAACAAGTATAACTGACTGGTATGTCAGATGAATTTTAAAATGCTGCTCAGCTGTCCATAATCCTCAAGCATTGCTTCAAGGATTTAGTAGCTTCTAGCTTCACCTGAAAGTCACCATTTTTCTGCCTATTGTCTGACACTGAGGTCAGTATATTGATGGCCGATGTCTCTAAAGCAAATGTTAATGTGTGCTGTGACAGCTCTCAAGAATACTGTGTGGTTTATTAGAGTTAACATACACCTGGACATCTAAAGCCAAAGCTGCAGAGAAAGTGGAAAATGCAATTACTTTAAAGGATGCTCCTGAATTTTGCATAACAATCAAAACAATAAAATTCTATTCTAATCCAAAGTGGCAAATTAAGCAGGCTTTCTTTGTCATTCTTTTTGCCTGTGAAGCGTTTTGGAACTTATCAACGCATCCAGCTTTTCAGAAATTCCTCAGATGGTGTTTAGGTTTCTTACTGATTTGAGAATATTCATAATATGGGTAAACCTAAAGGAGTTTGTACAAGCCTTGCAGCATTGGGGCTTTTTTTTGTTTTTTCTTTACACAAGCCATCAGTGCTCACTGTCTAAATATGTGATAAATATTTGGTTGGAAAGTGGTTGCAATCAATTAAAATTTTGCATCCCAGTTGTATGACTGTTTATATGTACTGTTCACAACAGAAGAGTTTCTCTTCTGTAGCTGCACAAATGTTTTGATTTAACAGATATGGTATATGTATTTCTAGATGACTCTTTAGAAGTAACAGATTCTCTATCAGATTATATACTTCCAAATTGCATGATTCAGACCATATCCATATCAACATGTAATTTGAGGGAACGCAACTGGTTCTTGATTTCTGCCTCCTGGCTCGGGTCAGAACAGGGCTATTTTTTCTAAAATTTTGAAGAACATCTTTGTTCTGTCCTCTAGTTATTTCATTAACTAGATGCAGTACATTCAGTGCCCTCGGAAGGGGGCTGCTGACAGGCTGAGTTCTGGTTTACTGTATAGTGTTTTAAAGTAGAAATTGCTTTTAAAGGGAGGGAATCAGGCCAAGAAGAAAAGCTCAGTTCCTTATCAGACTTTGGTATAATGTTTGGTGAAATTCAAAGGACAGGGACTGCTCACATAAGTGATTTTAGTACCTTGAGGATACAGGAAGAACTGTGACTACTATTTAACAACTGAAATTCAATACTCTGCTTCAAATGGAAGGTTTGTTTCTTATTGTCAGCAGGGCCTCCTGTCTTTGTGCAGGTGAGAGCATTTTTCCAAGGGGGGCTAATAAGGTGGAAGAAAAGATTGCAGTTCATTCGATCACGTTGCAGCCTCCAGCAGTGACAGGGAGGAAAATGTGTGCTCTCCTCATCCTTCTCCTTGAATTTGTAATGCAAAGCTAAAAGAATTGAGTATAAATACAAGTAAAACTACGAGTTGTGGGGGTCCGTTTGTATCATGTCATCGTTATCATCATCATCTTCCTCCCAAAATTAATTTATTTGTTGATAGTGTGGTAATGAGTGAGTTTGCAGCTCTCAGCAACCCATCAGAGCAGCTAGCTCCAGTAGCTAATTAATGTAATTTATTACTTATTAAAGCATATTACTGCTGTAATATATTGTATTTGTTACACATTTGAGTTCATGGGTAGTTAGGTATTTCTGGTTTTCATTTGAATTTCTGCATTTGTGCTGCGTTGTGTTGTATGCTTTTTCCTAATCATATACAACAGAGGTATCTAAAGAAGGCACTCCCTGAAGAAGCATGGCTCTGCTCTGCAGGGAATGAGGATGGAGACTTCAGAAGCCATCTTTTTGTAGGCAATAAAACCAGACACTGCCTGTTCTACCTCCTGAGCCTTCTACATTTCAGCAGGGTCAAGTATTGGTGTCTGAGAGAGGAAAGAGGAAAAAAAAGGAGCACCCCTGTACTCCAATTTGGGGGAGATGCTGCTCTAGTCAAGGAGATCACTTCCCTGCTGTTAAGGAGAGAGAGCACAGAAGTGTTGGTTCACCCACAGCTCCTTTTGCTGTTCTATGTCCCTCCCCAGCCGAAAATACATGAACCTGAAAAGAAAATTGGAGTCTAGGATTCTTCCTTACCCTGGAAAATTAACCTTTTGGTATCTGAAGTAAATAAAATATGCCTCACTCTGAACAATGAGAGTCCTATCAAAAGCAAATGCAAGTATGTTAATTAGACAGAATCATAGTCCAAATTTTCAGTGTCCTAGCTCTGCTACCTAGCGTTAAAAATACCCAACATAGAAGGAGAAATAAGTAAAAACTATGTATTTCATTGGTTAATGGGAGTGAATTTTAGGATTCTATGTCTGTATATATACACGTATGTATGTATATGCATATAACATTGAGAACAAATAAAAGTTCTTCGAAGCCTTGAGATAATTCTGATACTGTTTTGCTAAATATGTTTTATCAAGTCAACACAAACGTGCAACTAAAAACACTGTAATGCTGTTTTAACAGGTTTTGTCAGATTTTTAGAAGGCTACTACATTGTGTTAATAACAAAAAGAAGGAAAATGGCAGATATTGGAGGTCATGCAATATATAAAATAGAAGATACAAATATGATCTACATTCCAAATGACTCTGTAAGAGTCAGTCATCCTGATGAGGCCAGGTAAATAATGCTGGTAATCAGCAGTGTTTACTTTTTCAATATTTTCTAAACAATGTTGAATTGTAACTGGAAACTTCTGTCATGGGTTTTTTGCATTAGTATGTCATTCAAACCATTTTATCTTGTTGGATGGAAAATAGGCTACAAGTTCTGTGGCCTCTAAC
>VWZN01015224.1:5461-15475 GCA_013396955.1 Regulus satrapa | reverse complement strand
AGGAAAAGATGAATTAGAGAAAAAGGAACAGAGTAGGTTTAAAAGATAAATAAAACCTCAGATTAAATTATGTGCTATTCTGAGTTCAGCATAAATGCATTCAATTCAATTGTATCAAATACTGCAATACAAAAGGTAAAAAATATATATCCTTTTTCCTTGTCTTTTTTTCCCATGCATTTCCATTTCAAGATAAGTGAAATAATAACCACAGAAATTAAAGCATTTTCAGAACTGTAAAAATGCATCAGTGGCACAGACTATGACAAACATAAGAAAGAATTCCTCTCAGCTGTTGGATAGGACAGTGCACCTTTGAAACCCCTTCAGTAAGACAGCAGCTTCTCAGGTAAAACTAGCACTTTAAAAAAGGATTTCCATGCTTTAACTGAAAGACTATGGATTTGTTTCTGGTTTCCCTACAATGCACTAGCCCTCCTCCCTGAATCTCCTTAATCCCTGAATAAAAAGGAACAAGATAGCAAGGTCATGTTGTGTCATCTTGTTTATTTTGAACAAAAAATGTAGTAATCCTGCCACAAATAAGCCTACACAGTTAACACATGTCAAACACGTTAATTCAGTTAGAAATATTTTTGGAAAATCTGATTTATCCTTTTAAGAGTTATCTTTTTAAGTGTACTTGTCTTTGTATTTATGTTTGGTACAGGTATTAGATTGATACCAAACATACCAAAGTGTACTGCACCCTAAAAAGTATTACTTCTATAATAGGGGAAACAAACAAAGTAGCTCAGAATATTCTAATCTAATCTGAAAAGAAAGAACCTTCTGCTTAAATCACAAGCAAGGCAAAATAACACATGACTGTGATGCACTGATGCCCAATTGGGTACAAGGTTCCAACCACTCAACTCCTTCTCCACAGTGAATCTCGTGATACTCCAAGATTTTTGCCATAGTTTCAGGTATTTTAAACAAGAAAGTAAAAAGGTGCTGTTTAAAAGCCTGGCTACTACAGAGTAGATTCTTGGTTCTGTGTTGAAAACAGGAATTTTTAAAAACATTTTTATAAAACAGACCAAGGATTCCATGCGTATATTTATCCTATGATGTTGTAAATATGACCATTAAGCCTCTTCTCAGCAGTTTCTATATTTTTCACAATTGCTACATTCAACTGTTAAGAAAGCAAACAGACTAAATAGTTAAATACTGATAAAAATGTAGTCTTCCCATTTCGAAAACCTTGAATGAAATTAAGGATTTTAAAATTGTATGGACTTGGAGCACTTCATGATTTCATGGATCTCTATTAAAATGCACATCTGAACAAAGTGTATAAACATTAAGCATACAGATACTGAATGAACCCTAAAGCATTTGAAACAATCTTGTGGTGCAGAAATCCTTTTCCACTATGTATGACCATGCACTGGTTTTGGCTGGGATAAAGCTAATTTTATTCACAGTGCCTAGTGTAGGGCTGTGGTTTGGATTTGTGTTGAAGATGTGGCTGATTATACACAGATTTTTATTTTTTTTTAAGCTGCTGAGCAGTGCTTACACAAGCCAGGGCCTCTACTGTTTTCTGCACTGCTCCACCAGCAAGGCTGCTGGGAGAGCACAAGGAGTTGGAGGCAAGAGAGAACCTGTATAGCTGATCCCAACTGTCCACAGGTCATCCCATACCATATGGCATTATGCTTACCAATAAATGCTGGGGGAGGGACAAGGAAGCACAAAGGATGTTGAGAGTTTGGCCTTTTTACCATTAACTGTGCTGGGGCCCTGCTTTCCTTGGGATAGCTGAACACCTGCCTGACCATGCAGGGAAGCAGTGAATTAATTTCTTGCCTTTTCTTTTGCTTGCAAATATGGCTGTATCTCAACCCACAGGTTTTCTTATTCCTATCCTTCCAATCCTCTCCCCAATCCTGCTGGTGGTGGAGTGAGTGAGCAGCTGCTTGGCGTTCACTCCTTGCTGGCTGGGGTTAAACCATGGCTTAGCTAGTACTAACGCAGAACATGTGCAGCATGTACTAAAGTCTAACTAGGAAACAGCACCTAAAGCCTTTCCTCCATAGAGACATCACTTAAAAACAGGAACTGGCAGTAAGCACAACATTTGCTAAATACTACCCTGAATAATGCAATGAATTCTAGCAATGCACTTAATTTCTCAATAACTAACTCTTCATGCCATACTCATGCCACAAGACACAAAGTATGCGAGCAGATGCTCATTGTAACCATAATTCCACCATGATATTAGGCACATACATCTTTTCACTGTTGCTTTGCCCAATGCATTTGGACTGACACCAACAGTCATGAGTTAGACATGGACTGACTCAAAGTGATCCAAGTTTGAAAAACTTACTAACTACTGGGAATTACCACACAATCTCTGGGATTTTTCTCACTAAGCTGAAGCTAAGAGGTGCCATCAATCTGACTGATAATGAACTATTTTTTAACTCAAGAGTTGAGTCGATTTATATTTCTGCATCCCTGACAAAGTCAGTCAAAAGTACTTTGAAATCAGAATATTTATGCTACCCATGAGGACTAATCTTAAAAGAATAACAAATTACACTTATATGAATGGAACTGATGGTTATGGTATAAAAGATATGTCACAAACTAATGACTACAATCACCTTTTGAAATGAGGATTGTCCTACGTAGAAAATACATATTACTGTCATTGAACTGTTTCAAATTAAAAATTCAAAGTATTTTAAGCATTTAACTATACTTTTTGCTTTAGTGTTATGGAGCAAGATACTTTGTTTTTCAAAACTTTAATTTTTCTGTACTTTGGCTGAACAACATCCATGTTCATGTAGTTCTTCAGCATGCCCTTAAATGAGAACTCATTATTGACCATAATTAGCTCAATTCTAAGAATTGCACTATTGTGTACTGTGTAAACTATTTTTTTCTGAATTTATTTTATACAAAGCAAAGATATATAGCGAAATACGACTTTTCTCAAACATGTAGCCTGTTTTTTGGTTTGCTATAAGTTCAGTAGTTGATTTAACCGAACTGTGGGTTTGCAGCACTCTTCTACAGGACTGAATAGTACACCTTTAGCATTGACTCTCTCAATTTGAAATATTACTCTGAAATTCAGTTTTTTACTAAAGAAATATTTTCAAACACATAAAAATAACTCTTTCACTCAAATGACTAAGCTTTCATGTGCTGAAATAATTCCACAAGTACTTCAGATGCTCTCATCCACCCTACACAATACTTAATTTTCCAGTGCAAAATATCTAATTAAATTCCAGAAAAACCAGCCTCTTCTACAGTGTAAAGGAGCCATTTTATACATTGGTGGACAGGTCTGTAAATAACCTTACTTAAAGAGTGTGTCTTTAGTCCAGACCTTTTATGTTATGCAGGGATGCTAAATATTTCTCTTCCCAAATATTCTAGAATGCCATCAAAGTTTTCTTCAGATGTTACTTACATAGTATTTAAAATCCATTTCAAAGCTACTTTGCAGGTGAATGGATTTTGATTAAACAGCTTTAAAAAATTTATTAATTCTTTTGGGAAAAAAAATGTATCTAAACATCAGTTACTAGAGATTATTTTTCCTTTAATAAAAATATTAAGGTTAGAGGTAAACATCCATGGACTAATGTGTGTTTGTTGTCTCAACTCTACCTTTACCAGAAGCTGCCAATCCAAAAGAAGAAATCTTCAGATTAGCCATGGTTTCTGTCAATTGACGTACCTAAAGATGGGATGAATATCAGCAAAAAGTAAACTACATGTGATAAAAAAGTAAAAATCACTGCTTCAAGAATTCTATGGGAAACACTACTAAAACCACCTTGTCTCTCCTACAGAAGTAGCTACGATGCATATATAATGGAAAATAATATGGTATAAGTTAAATTTGAGTACTACACTGAAATAAAATTTCCAAGGTGGTAGTTGGAAAATAGAAAAAAAATTAAAAACAATTTATGGAGAAAAATGGCACACGTCATACCTTCCTTCTAAATTTTGCTATGTATTTCTAATGGCCCCAATACAGGACATAGAACTGCAGGATCACTACTATACACAGTATTCTCCAAACTGTATGGAAGACCTGGATCTTGATACTAGGGCTAGAGAATTCTATAATCACTTATGTCACCTTTTTTTCTTGTTAAACTTTTCCAAATTTACTTATTTAAGGGTTTTTCTTGTACAGAAGAAAATCACAAGTTTCTTGTCCCACCTTTTTTCCGACCAACCCCTACAAAAAGATACCAGAACTAAATTATATGTCCAAAAGTTTAAAGGTATTCTACCAGTCCTTTTATATGACCTGCACAGAGGCTAATACTTCATCCTGGCAAGAAAAAAAAAAACCAAAAAAAACCCCAAACAAACCTGATTGTCAATTAAAAGTGAGCAAGTAGAGATGGCATACTTTGTTTCACAAATCAAAAGAAAACTATTTGTAACCTATTTTCAGTTTGTGACTGCAANAGAAAACTATTTGTAACCTATTTTCAGTTTGTGACTGCAAAAAAAGGATGTCTTTAAGGAAAGGTCTTGTATAAATTAGGAACAGTCCCCAGGTGATGGTAAGCACAGAATTTCTCTACATTGATTCTTCAGAATTAGAAGTATAGTCATTTTAGCCAACACTTAGGAATATTTTCTTGTTTGGTTACTCAGCTTGTTGAAAATGCAATAATATTTTAGTACATTAATTTTATCTTTTACATTCTCAGAATTATATTGGATTTTCTTTAAGAATGCTACAGTATTTGTGGACAACTTACTTGCCATTTCTGTAGTGTTAAATATCTTAATTTTCTACTTACAAATAAATACTATATATGTAAGAAAACCGAGTACAGGAACTTCCTCACAACAGCTACAAACTAAACCAACAAAAAATTCTCCTGTGATCAGAAACATAAAGATAATGGATTGTTCCAGTTATAATTGTTTTTAAATAAAGAAGATATTAAACTTTGGTTTAAGTTAAGTCATTCAAAAACCACATGCAATTTTGGTAGAAACTATTGCTTACCAATGCCATCTACCTAGAAATATATGCTTGATAATCTACACACATAGCTGCTAAATTTCCTTATTTCTTGTATTTGACAATTTTAAAGTAATAATAAATATCTGTAAATACTTGTTTATATTTATTCCTTTAAGTGAAAAAGAGAGAAAAAATGGTTTTAATTCTGTAAGTACTTCTTCTTCCTCTGGATATTCTTATAAACCACCTCAACTTCATCCATCTTGAAGAATTATGAAGTTCAGTGAACTTCATAATGAGTGAACGATATGTTCCAGAAGGACAACCTGCTTCCTTAACACTAGTGGCCCACAGACAAGGCATTAAACCAAACCCTTCTTCTACCTGTACCATCTGTAGAAAAAGAAAGGCAAGTAAAACCTACTTTGGCCAAGAAACCGTGCAATGTTGGCACCATTTTTCAGGCTAGCAGCACAACTTAATAATCAACTGGGAAAAGCAGTAATGAGGCAGCAGCCTTCAAAAGCATTGTCATAACTTTAATAATTTAAACAACATTCAGGGAAAGAAAAGGGAGAAGGCTGGGCAGTAAGTTTTGAGAAAAGCCTTTCAATAGACAATGCTTTAACTACAAAGTCTATTTAAAACAAGATGTTTTTGGTTTTATTCTAGAATGAACTAATTACTGCCTTTGTCAATACAAGACTAAATTGGACAATTATACTGACCAAAAAATACCATGCATCTATGCACTTGACAGTGCAGCTTATAAACTAATTTTCCAACAGAAAAATACTGTCTTTTATTCTAGAAAATCTTCATATTTTACATTAAAATAACATGGAATTTTAAAGTGATTCATAACCATAGTACAACAATAAAATGTTTAAACTGAGCTGTATAAACTATGTCAATAAGGTACTTTTTTCTTCGAAATCCAACAGTGCATTTACAAAGAAGTGCACACAGAGAAACGCATTATATTCTTTTTGAAGTTTAGAACTGAGAGTATATTTTGTTTCACTTTGTACTCTCTTTTTGTTTAAAAAAATAAAAAAAGACCATGATTACTTCTTTGACATTGACATTAACTCCCTCTTCACAGAGAAAAACACCTGTGGACTAGAGTATACTTTAAATGTTTTCCTTGTTACCCTGTTGGTAAAATTAATTCACAAATAAAGCAAAGTATTCAGTTCACAATCAATAAAACACAAGAGAAAGAAATGGATGTTTACCTCCTACCTTGTGACTGAGGAAGTCTCATAGAAAAGATCTGCTAACAGATCTTTAACTAACAGATTAGACTATCAGACTATCAGTTAACAGATAAGACTATCTAACAAGATTATCTAAATAAAAACATTGGTATAAAGACAAACCCCTATTTCTAGTATAATTATATTACAGAAGCAAACTGTGATGAGATTCCAAAATGTAGTTAACATTAATTGATAGGTCAGAGCTACACATGCCTTAGAACTTTTACAAACACTCTTGCTGGTTTAGGTAACCGCTCATCACAGAACTAAATTTAAGAGACCTAATAATCAGCTTATGATAAAGATTTATTCCTCGGAGCCTCTCATGATTCTTTCCTGAAGAAATGAAACATGATAGATTATGAACATGAAGAAATGAACACGACAGATAAAGTCCTGTATTGACCAAAGCCTTTTGAGAGCAGCAGAATACTAATTCAGCATTTGCACAGAGCCGGCCCAGAGCCTGGGTGCTGGTAAAACTGCTTCCATTGCATTAGCTCCCTTCTTTTACATCTAAAGAATCATTATGCTTAGTGTTGCTAAGTATCCAGATCAAGCTTTCCAAATTGAAGGGTTCACGTGAAGTTTCTTCAAGGAGCAGAAACTCCTGAATTAGCCACAATTTGTTTATAAAATATATAATCAGTCAACAACCACTATCCATTTAACCTAAGTACACTTTTTCTTAATGCAAATATTTCCATTTTCAAGTCTTTCAGATTAACTCAATCCTGATTAAATTTTTCAACTGTGTGACTATTATGCACAGGTACCTGGACAGTAATGTAATTATTTCTGATTTCAACCAATCTGCATGTCTGAGGCCTACATAATGAAACTATGTAATGGTTAAAGCAATAGCTTTGAAGAATGCAAACCAAGAAGAACTCAAAATAGAGAACTGATATATCCAATTTTATCTTAAAATAACAAAACAAACTGTCAGGATAGAACTCAACATTAGTAAGAGTATTCATAATGGACACGAAGAGTTCACAACTCTTCCTGAGGTTTAATAGCTATGTTAGTATTTCTTGGTGTTTAGAAGTGAGTGATGTTTTTCAAGGCAGCACATTGCATGGTATGCTTTCTTAGCACTCAGAAAAATTTTGTAATTTAAAACACGTATTAATTACAGTAGGCATTTATTAAGATGTACAGCTTATCCACACACTAATGACAATGAAAATACAGTGACCAAGTATCAGTAGGAGAGCATAATATGCAAAGAAATAGAACTTCAAAAACACCAATTCCAAATATAGCAGAGATGCAGTAAAATGCCAATGGACTATGCTCTGGAATAGTCATAGAGAAAAAATTGTGGACGATTGTATTTTCAAAATTTAAATTTTTTCGATTCATAATGTGAATCTGAAAAAACCCAACAAAACAAAAAATCAACACCAAATAAGACCAACACTACATCACAAGTCAAAATCCAAAATCCAAGACTGTTCACTAACAGTGGATTTCTCATGTAAATCCAGTTGACCCAAGACTGAATTCATTCTAATGTGCCTGCTATTCAAAAAACTTCACTGACATTCAGTTTTAGACTCCCTTACAGTCAGGTAATAATAAAAAAATACTGAAAAAAGTGAGGAGATCCTAATTAAAGTTTCATCCTTAATCACTTAAGTGAGATCACTAAATTTATTAAAATGCTAACTACACATTAGTAACCTGCTGCATATAGTTTAAGCACCTTTAAATAGTTCAAAAATAAGTATATATTATGTGCATAAAACCAAGCCCCACACCCTGTAAGTTACAACATGGACAAAAATCCAAGAGATTCTGCATTTTCTCTCTGTCAATTCTGAAGTTACCTTATACTCATCTGCAGCAATCCACTCTGGTTCTTTCCTCTTTTTTTTCCCCTTTTTATCCCTGGTGTGCTTAGTACCAGAAGTCTGGTAAGACTGCAGATCCACTCGTGAATGAAACTGGTATCGGCCACTTTCCACATCACAGTAGTAATAAATTCCAGTTGCTGGGTCATAATACAGTTGGTTTTCCTTTACAAGAAATTAAGAACAATGCTGTCATCACTCCAGTAAATATACTTTTCAAAGAAACATGTGATTAATAAAAAGCCACATTTGAATTTTGATGAAATGAAAGAACTGTGGTGGCTTTATCCTGAACAGCTACCAGATGCCCATCCAACCAGTCTTCAACAAGACTGGGAAAGAAAATAAAATGAAAGGCTCAAGGGTCAGTGACATGGAGGTCACTATCATGGGCAAGCCAGATTCAACTTGGAAATACTTAAAATACAGCTGGACGATAAAAATCAAATTAGAAACATCTCTCCCAGTCTTTTTTTTTTTTTTTTCCACATGCTCAATTGTACCACTTCATTCCCAGCTCCTCTCCCTGTCTTCACCCACCCAAGTAGTAGAGGAAATGAGGAGTAGAGGGGCTGGTATCAGTTCAGGTAAAGTCCCTTCTCTGCTGGTACTTCTCTCCCCTGCCCAGCATGGGATATTCAAGAACTGCTTCAAGCATGGGTCCTCCACATGCTCCTACCAGGAACACATGCTCTGAACTCTGGCATGGGCTCTCCACAGGCCAGTCCCAGAAGTGATGCCTTATGGTTTTAGCCTTTATATTTTTCCATGCATTGTAGTTGTGCAATTCTTTAGTGTGTAACTCTAGATTACATATAGAGTGTTCCCATTTTAGTCAGACAAAACTATAGGCCTGGGAATCAAGGACACCTTACTGTCTCAGGCCCCGAGAAATGTACACAAAAGTGAGTTGGCAGGGACCAAACCTGGGGTAAATGCCTTCATTACCTGAAGCTGTAATTGGAAGATTAACCCCCAAAACACAAATGGACCAAACTTTTGAAAGTACGAAAGCCTGTGACCTGTCATCCATTTTGGGAGTCGCCCCTGGGGAAGCTTTGTCTCTCCTAAATGTACCTGGAGGCCCTTCAATAAATATAACCCATTTTTTATTCAATTTATTTTCTCTGATATCTGTTTTTAGGTAGCCAAAAAAAGGCATAATAAGGAGCTGCTTCTGTGTGGGATCCTGCATGGACTGTAGTATGAGTAACTTCAGCATAGTGTACTCTGTGGACTGCCTGCTCTGGTGCTTGGAGAACCTCCTGCTGCTCCTTCCTCTTTGCCCCTACTGCTCACAGGGTTATTTTTCCCACTCTCCCCTCCCCCCGCATCCCCCATACAGACTCCACTGTGCAGAGTTATGCCCCTTCTTAGTTTCAGAAAGGAACTGCCAGCTTCTCAAATGGCTGTGCTGTGCCCTGCAGCCATGTCCAGGCAGCCCCCGGCCCCTTCATCAGAACCTTGCCAGTAAACAAAATGCAAGAACATTTTCTGTAATTCAGAACACTTGTGTACCCAGAAAATATACTATTTTGGATAATTCTACCATAAACTGTAATTTAAAGCCCAAAACATTTATGTACAACAAAATCCACAAACCATGCCAAAAGCAATGGTACCCTTTAAGACTTTAAAAATAAAGTCCAGAAGCATCCTGAAAACAAACAGTTGTGTACCTCGTGCATTTTTCACATTTGAGTTGAATATAACACCACAAACAAACAGTGTTCTCAGCGCAGTACAGTTGTGGCATCCCGAGAAATTACTGGGAGTGAGCTTGCTCGAGCCCCCTGGGGCGAGACAGCTATATGAACGAAGATTACTAGAAAGTTCTCTCCCCAGTTCTCTGTGTCCCTATGTTAAGTTCCCTTAGTAATTTCATCCCTGTTCCCTACCCAAGTTCTAGAACCTTCCT
>VWZN01015222.1:213999-227767 GCA_013396955.1 Regulus satrapa | reverse complement strand
CCAACTCGGCTTTTATTTTTGCAGCCAGGGGAGAATGCCTCGCTACAGTCTGGTGTTTTCATGTCCTCGATATTTAGTTTTAGTTCTCCTGCTTAGATAAGACAAGTCTAAATGTCTGTTGGACTTGATAATTTTAAAGATCTTTTCCAACCTTAACAACTCCACAGTTCTATCCTTTTTGGAACATGTGGTATTATCATTTATTACAGAAATAAGGAGATTTTATACCTGTCTTGCCCTGAATCTTCCCTCTCCTCTGTGGCTGCCGAACTCTGG
The DNA here is from genome assembly GCA_013396955.1 of Regulus satrapa. NCBI lineage: Eukaryota > Metazoa > Chordata > Aves > Passeriformes > Regulidae > Regulus > Regulus satrapa. Next base: position 227,491 of record VWZN01015222.1, on the reverse strand, counting down.
CTTTACAAGTATTCAGCAAACTCTGGCTGTGGAGTCTCCTGCAACTGTCTCACCAATGTTCTCTTCTAGTCAAGGTTAAAATGGGGGATTGAGGATAACAAACAGCTGAAAACAGAGGCTGTAAATTATTTGCATGGTTCAGAGAGGCCAGGCTCATTGTCAGGGCCAGGGAAGGGGAAACACCCAGATCCTTTCCTCAGCAACAGACTCATCCCCCTCCTCCTTGCTCCTGGTCATCTCCCTCGTGTCTGAAGGCCGGCAAGAAAATGAAGGTGATTCCCATAATCCCAGGGCAATTCCTTTGACCTCAGGGCTCCAGTCTGAGCTCTAAATAAGGCTTTAAGTGAGTTGCTTCCTGCCCTCTCACATTGTCTGCCTCTGACACCGCAGTCAGGTTTCTCGGAGGAGGAGGAGGCTGCAAGCTGCTGCCTGTCCTCTCCACGCCACTGGGAGCCAGCGGGGGCTCCTGCAAGCAAAGCAGCCCCTCTCACCTCTTCCAAAGTGCACTGGGGCATGCCAGTGTCCCCCAGAAGTGCTCTTGTACCGGGCCATGGCAGGGCTGCGGCTGCACCGCCCGCACGTTTCGCTGTAGCCGTGCTTGCCGGCAGAGAAAAGGCAAAGAATCGGGATTCTTTCACATGATCAGCCTTCAAAAGTCTGCCTTTCCCCCCCCACCCTCCCCTTCCAGCTATAATGACAATCCAAAGAGTTCCTGATAGGGTTTTAAAAGATGCTTATTCATTCACCGTCCACCAAGCATGAAAATCCAGCTCATTTGTTCATTTGTAGCCATTCTTCGCCCAAACGACCCCACAGGGGCTGAAGCCTGTTGCCGAAAACTTGTCACTCACACTTTTAACTTCCTTTTGTTGTACTTCTCTTTATTTCATTCTTCTGGGTCCCCACCTCCGCCACCACCCCACCCTCTCCTCCGGTCACAAAGGCAAGTCTGGGAAGCTCTTTAAAGCCGCAGTGCCCCCTTTTAAAAAATCAATACAAAAAAAAAAAAAAGAGCAATGGCTGAAAGGAGATCCCAAGTTTGTGTAAGGAAGGGGAAAACTCCATCCTGTCTGCACAGCATAGACAGGGAGCGCAGGAGGGGGTGTGGTAATGGGTGCCAGTACCCCTAAGCCACCTTAAGCCTTGCCTGGGCTCTTCATGTGGTGCCCTCACCAAAAGTGTTGGGCCTTTCTGTGTCATGGGAAGCATAACCTGAGGGTTTAAGGGGCTTTTAAGGAGAGGCCAAAAGCATGGCCCAAGTGGGGATCTTCCTGAGGAGCAGCCACCGATATGGCCTCTCTGCCACAGTGTCCCCCGCTCTGCTTGGAGGCTTTGCAGCCCAGGCCTGATGTGACAGCAGTGCTTACTAACAGGAGTGCTCTGCATCACCCTTTGGGAGCTTTCACAGTGCGTGTGAAAAGGGTAGCCCTTATATTTTGAACTGGGCTAGGCTGTGCTAACTAATCTCTGAGCAGCTGCTGTGTGCTTGTGAATCCAAGTCCTCGGCTGGCTAGCTGGACTCTCATCAGCTTAGACTATTTGGTGATGCTCTTCCCTCCTGTTGGAGGAGGTGTGTGATAACAGGCCCAGCGTCTTTCTCCATTCCTGGACACACAGTGTCCTTTGATGGGTTTTATGGCAAAAGCTCAGCGTTGTCTCTTCTTGGGTGACTGTGCCTCCCGAGTTATTCTCTTACCTGGAATGTCCCTTGGGGGGACACAAAATGCATCTGGACAAGCAGGAGCGTGAGTTTTCCAACTAGGAACATTCTGCCCTTCAAAGCTCCAGACACCCCCGTAGCGGTGTTTGCTGGGCCATGGGCGAGAGCAGAATGCTGGGGCTGAGACATTTGGAACCACTCCAGCCACCCCACCATCGCTGGGGATTCTACCTGGTCATAGCGTGGGGCTTCTCTCCCTTCTGTGTGAGGGACAAGCAGAAGTTTCCTGCTTGATGGTCCCCACTGATATTTCTGACGGCATTAAACCCTTGAAGCCAGGGGTAGTGCAGCTGCAGCCATGAAGAATTGCTGCCTTTTGTCGTCATTTCAGCCAGAGCCATGAGGCTTTTCCTCATTTTCCTGGGGCCTCAGATGTGATTTTGCCTGGATTTTGTGCAGCTCTGCCTGGAGGTGGCCCTGGCACGGGGAATCACATCTCCACCTTCAGCCTAAAGGCTGTGGATGAAATGTGGGCTGCTCGCCCAGGTTCAGCTTGCTATTTCAGATCCAAACTGCAGGGAAATTATCTCTTCCCTCCTTTCCCTCCCAAGCATAGCTCATTTCCTCTCTTCCTCAAGGCACCACATCCCCAGTCTGCAGTACACAATTTTCCATGGAAAAAGTTGCCACCGATATGCCCTGGGAATAAAGGGTGGTCCCCTCTCCAGGGCAGGGACGACAGCACGAGCTGAAGGGGAGAAGAGAAACCCTCTCCCTGCCATCTCCTAGGCACCAATCCATCATCCCCAGGTGCCAGGCACCAGGGCCCAAGCCCTGCCTCTCCCTCCCCGGGCAGGTTGTTTCAGGCAGCGAGACCTCACGCCGGCAGGACAGGGGGAAGATTAATGGGGCAGGTGCTGGTGCCCAGAGCTGGCACTCTGATAAGGTGGGAGCTGAGATAGCGCTGGGTCAATACTCAGCGGTGGCCACCTGCAGCTGTGGCTGGAGCCACCTGAGGGGCTCCAGGGAGGAGAGGGCTCAGGGGAGGCTTTCCCCCACTACGGCTCCTGGGGCAGAGGCAGCTGCTGTACCTCGCTGCAGCTCCTTGTGCCGTGCTGGGGGAGAGCCCCCGCTCCCGGCTGGACCCCCGGGCCTCCCCCAGCCATCTGTTCCCCCTGCCTGCTCCCACCCTTCGGCTTTCTCCACACAGCCCAGCTCCTGGGGCAAAGCCAAGGTTTCAGCCTCCCCCACCGTTAATAATTCCCGAGGGATCGCAGCGTTCCCATTTATCACCCTTCCTCCAAACCCCAGCTGTTATTTATGTGTGTGCCCCCCTCGCCTTTCCCAGTGCTCTGCTGGGCCCTCGCTGCACCCCCGTGATGCCCCAGTGTCCCCACATTCTGGCAGGGGAGGGTTTGCATGTGTGGGGGTCCCACCATCAGTCCTTCCCACTTGAGGCAGGACTCAGGAGAACCTGGACCTAAATGGCATTGCTGGCTGCATGCATTCAAACCGTGAAAAGGCACCTGTTGCTGGAAAACCCACAACACAGGTTAGCCAAAACCGTTCGTGGTTTGAAAAAGCCGCTGTGGTAGTAAACCCTGATGCGGTTCATCCTCATCTGCTCCTGGAACTTGGTTTTGCTGAACATTTGGTGGCGGGTGGGTGCCACGGGAGGAGTCTGCCAAATTTTATTAATATTTTCTTTGAGGAGCAGCATGCTTCTTGCTGCAGGTTACTCACCCCTGCCCTTGGAATCTGTCGCTGGGAGATGTCCCTGCCTTGCCCAGCTCACTTTGGGGCACTTTATCTCAGTGACCTGGGAGACTGACAGATGGGACCCTGGGGGTGCAAATAGCAACGTTATAAATCCGTTTTTGAGTGCACTTGCCACCCTGCAGTATGGCCTCTGCACTATCACAAGAGGAATCTTTTGGAGCGTTTTCTCGTTTTCCCATGGTCTGTCCCTGCTCGCTTGTGGGATGCCGCGCTCTCCCGACTGCCCCACGCCGGGCTGCACGGCCGATTAGGGACCCTCTTTGTCACCTAATTGGATTTTTCTCCCCTTGTTAGCCCGCAATGAAAATGTCACGGGCTGCAGGGAGGTGCCCATTCATCTCAAATTCAATTCGGTCCCCTCTCGGGCGAGCCGCGCCGCTATTCACCCCGCAGCAGGCAGCTGCCGCTCACCGGGGGATGTCACCGGGGGATGCCACCGGGGTCCCGCAGCCACCCCGGGGCCGCCCGCGGAGCCGGGGAGAAGGGGAAGATGCCCGTGTTTGGCCGGCCACGGCTGCAATTGGGGTGTGAGGGGCGCCGGGCTCTCTCTGCAGGCTTGCCGGGGGATTTGCGGGGACTGCACCCCGCAGTGATGATCTCTGCATTGCGGTGCCTTACCAGGAGGTGGTGCTGGGACCCTGCGCCCTCGGCCGGGCTTTGGGCACGCTGCCTTTTTCAGGGAGCCATCGGCTGTCGGGGGCTGCGAGGGGTCGGGGGAGCCGAGTCGTGGCAGGAGAGCGAGGAGCCCTCCACCAGGTGCGGGTGGAAAAAGCAGGGAGCTGTGCTTCACACCGGGAAGGACTTTTCCCCAGAAGCAGCACGCCGGGGAAGCCTCAGGAGGACAGACCACAGTCTCTGCCTGAAGAGCAGAATTTTCGGGAGGTTTTCGGAGCCCTGTTGCTCGGACATTGCCCAAGCTCACTTACGAGCCCCAGAACCCCACTGCAGTCAGGGGAAGGGACTCCAGGCAAACGATGCTGCAGCCAGCATGCGTTAGAGACGGTTTCTGAGCTGAGCACGGAGCAGCTCTGTTGCACTCCGGGTTGTTGGAAGGGTGTTTCCTAAAGGGCAATTACAGAGCTGTCAGCCCCCCAGAAGCGGCCACAGAGGGGGGCAGCTGCTCTGTAAAGGCAGATCTCAGGTCAAGTCGTCTTGGCCACCGGGCGCTGGGGAGCAAGGAGGTGATGGGAAAAAAAGTGATGGGAAATGGGGTCCGCTGTGGGGTGGGCTCGGGTTGAGCTCAGCTACGTGAGGGCTACGCAATTGCCCCCGGTGTGAGATGTTAAATAAGGAAGAGCAGGGCTTTTTTTTTTTTTTTTTTTTTTTTTTTTTTTTTTTTTTATTTTTTTTTTTTTTTTTTTTTTTTTTNTTTTTAAATTTTTTTTTTTTAAAATGCATGCACTGTATGACTAGAGAAGGTGAAATTATTTGTGGCAAACAATGGTGTTGATAACTTTTTCCGTTCCTCGCTTTCCTGCGAGTAAACATCTATTCTTACTTTTATAAAAGCCTCCAGCAGCCAGGATTGTTTCTGTCCTGACTGGATGCCTCCCAGCCGGGGAAAGAGCTTTTCCTGTTGCCTGCCCAAATTCCTCCTCAGTGATCTGGTAAAACCCAAAGCGCCTTTGCCTTTCCCTGAACCACACTTGCACCCGAAAACCTCTCTGACCTAAACTTAGCAAAAAGCAGATGAAAGAGCTCTGGGGCTCCCCAGGGAGAATTAATGATCTGCAAACAGACGGATACTCCCAAAATGTTTCTTTTTCTCATTCTCCCCCCCCTCTGCTGCTGACATATATATTTGGAGAGACACTTGGAAAAATGTACCCCTGGGTAGATGGTCCCCAAGAGAGATTTGGGATTTTGCAGGGGTTCACCAGTGCTCGAAGCAGGACGAGGAGGAGGAGGAGAAGGGGTCTGTGGGAGCACTGGGAAGGGAAAATCACTAATTTCCTTACTCAAATGACCTCTGCTGATGCTGCCTGGGAACTGGGATCCTTAAAATCTACCCTATGGACAAGCAAAGCCAAGGGATGTAGGTGAGCTCCTTGTGGCCTTGGCTCACAGCAAGATTGCATCACTGGGCAAGCTGTGAAGCCAGAGCTCCTGCTCCAAGATATTTTTATTGCCTGGGAACCAGGCTGAGGAAAGGTGTGGCTTGTTTTTATTTTCTTTTTTTTCCCTTCCTTATATTTATTTGACTAAATCCGGGAAAACTCGGGGGATGGCTTACATTTTGGAGCAGCACAACAGGCTCTGCTTTGCAGGCAACTCCAGACCGTTCACAGCGCCACAGAGATGCTGTTCACAGTTCTCTTTCCCTCCAATTGTCATTTTTTTCACCTGCCTCAATGGTGCTAAAAATGAATGCATCAGGTTCCCTGGAGCAGAGGGTGGGGGAGCCCTGGGGACCCCTGGCTGGCTCCAGGAAGGAGCAGCTTCTGGCTGCCTAGAACGGGCTGGTGCGTCACAGCCAGAGGTTTCTTGGCACCCACTGGGAGCCCCCGAATATGCTGCAGGACAATACATCAAGAGGGTGAAAAAACCCAACAATATGTCAGGAAGCAGCCCAGGACACTGCAGGGAAGAAGCCTAATTTAGACCATTTCCTGGCCTGAAGGTCCGTGCCATGGCATGGCTACGGCTGTCCTGTCCAGTCTCATTGCTAGAATGGCTGAATGAGATGGTTTGCAGCTCCTCACCTATTTATTCATCTACTTATTTGTCAGTTATTTATTATTTCATCAAACCACTCAATATTTGCATTTGCACTATTCCCAAGAGTGCTGGCCCAGCAGAAATAAAATCTGCTAATGGTGTGTGGAGAAACCTGGGGGAGGTGTCTGAGGGGGCATTTCTTATAGCACTGGCCAGTTTTGCCTCCTGTGGCCTGAGTTTGTGCTCTGAAAATGTTTGCCACCTCTCCTTCCCCCACTCCTGGCCTTGGTGAGGGGATTCCCATGGGAGGGCAGCGTGTCTGTCCCCTCTGCCACTGGCACTGCTCCTGCTCTGTGCCCTTCCCCATCCCGTCTCCCGCTGTCACATCCACAGTGCTGGCCCTGGTAAGTGGTTGGCTGGCTTTGCTGCCGAAGTGGGGATCTGCAGGAAGCAAATTAAAAATCCCAAGCAGCTGGGAGGGGAAGGGGCTGCGCTGCCTTTCCCACTTCTCCCCCTTGTACTTTTCACCCCAGCAAGGTCAGCCCTGTAAAACACAGACGGGGGAACCCTGTGGCTTCTTGATTACTGTTGGTGTAACCCCTCCCAGGATAATCTCACCAGTGGAAACAGAGTTAGGGAGAAGCGGGGTTGGAGAGCTGGGATTTTGCTCTAGGGCATTTTGGAGTAAAGCCCCGCTTTCACCCTCAGAACCCTGTGCTCCTCCAAGACACCTCTGCCCTGTAGGACACCTTAGAAGGGCATTAGCCAGGTATGGACTGGCCCAGCACTTTCATATTCCTAGAAGCCAGATATTGTTTTCCCAGTTCTTTTAATATCTTTATATATAGAGTCAAAATTTTAAAAGAATTTAGTTTTAAAAAAAAAGATAAATAAAAGCCTTGTCCATGGGGCTCATCTCTCCGGAGCCCAACTGAATGACTCTGTTGGAGGAACCTGATGGGCATACTTCAACCACTAACCCACAGCAATGTTCATTTAGTTTAATATTTGTGTCTAAATAGAAGTTAAAGAGCCCTTTCTCAACACTTATTACTCTTTATATGGCTTTCATGACTTTACTAACTCCAGTCAGCATTCCTGAGTTGTTTTTTTTTCCTTAGTTTTCAGCTGAAAAACTTTTTTCACCTGGACTAAATGGCTGTGCTCCTGCTCTGTGTGAGTCTGGGGGTTTATAAAGCTGTCGAGCTGGGTTTTGGGAGCAAGCAGCCTATGGCAGGCAGTCCCAAGCCTCTGCTAAGGTCTCCCTACCTCGCCTCTGCCTTGGGTCTGTGCAGAGGGGCTTCTCTGTGTCTCCAAAAGGCTGAGAAATGCTTGTTGGACAGCCAGAGCTTTTTCTGCCACAGTGAGATGGGATTGAAGCTCCTTTCCCGTGGCAGGGATGTGTCTGGAGAGGCCTTGCACATTCCAGTAATTCCCCCCAATTACTTTAATTTCCCTCCCGTTTTCTGTAACTCCTCTCTGCTGTTGCGTGATGATGAAAGGTATTTTAACTCCCAAAGAAAAAAAACCCCAAACACAACCAGACGGTGGAAATCAAAGTCTCTTTTTAGAGCTTCTCGGAATCGGGGAGGCTGGGGGCTAATAAAATCCCGAGTTACGAAGTGCCACGGAGGCTGAAACCTCCCCGCTCGTCCCGCAGCGGGGACGGAACAGGGACCCATTCATGGCAGAGCCGAGTCCCACGGAAAAGCCTCGGGAAGAAGCCCGGTGGTACACGCTGGGGAGGCGAGGAACAGGCTGGCCTTTGTCAGAGGTGTCCAGCCAGGGCTGGCTGGTGGCTTTGGTGACGCTGGCATGCGCCGGACTGGCAGCTGGCTGGGGGAAGGTGCTGGGGCTTCCTGTGGCAGGAAGGGCAGCCAGAGCTTTCCCTGTGCTTCAGGACTAGGCTCGTGCCCCAGCTTTATAGGGCTGGCAGGGCAAAAAGGAGGCTTTTTGCCCCGAGATCCTGCCCTTATAGACCACAGCAGGCTGAGCAGAGCAAGGGCCACTTCGGACTTCGCTTCAGGGATGGACAAAGAAAATCTGTGAGCACTAATCCTGCACTGGATCCAACTGTCCAGAGGGGCCGGGTATAGGATTAACTAGGGCATGGTGAAATGTCCCCACACAAGGGGACAGCTTAGGGGCAGACAGATCTGTGAAGCCCCCAAAGATGAACCCCAGCAGGGACACGACTCCTGGGATAGTTATTAGTTGTATGAAGTGTTGAGGGCAATTATTTGCATTAATGACCCTCAACAGCCTCACCTGGAGCCTCCCCACACCCATGGTCTGGTTCATTTAAGCCCAGCCTGGAGTCATTGCTCTTTTCCTTCCTCCAGGTGGTGCAGAGAGGTGCAAATTTGGGGAGAGAGCTGTGCTTCTGCTCCTCGCAGGTAGGCCAGCATCTACACTAAAGATCTATTTCACAGGTCCTGCTGCCTCCCACACCCTGGCTGTTTTGGAGATTGGCACCCCTTCCTGGATTGTTGGTGCACCCCCGATGGAGGAACAGCTTTTTGGAGGAACTCCCTTTTTGGTAGGGAGAGGCTGGGTGGGGAAAAGTTGTCATGGTGTGGGGAAGGAGAGGGTTTTATCCAACAAATGTGTTTTTGGGAAAGGTGAGCTGTGCCCTGTGTGAGGCCAGTGGTGTGGGGTGTGAGCAGGTGGGACTGCTTGGCTGGATCTTCCTCTTCCCACGCCTGGCTGTGCTGTGCAGGCAAACCTTTGTGGTGAGGGCCCAAGGTCCAGGTTTGCCGGGGAATGGCTTTGTCTCTGCTGGCCTGGCTTGGGGAGGATGCAGTGTGGTGGGGGAAAAGTGCTTCTTTTATCCCCTCCCTGCCAGCTACATAAATATCAAGGAGAGATTTCCAACATCTTCCATTTCCAGTGTGCTCCTGTGAGTCTTGCCTGATGGGTGAGGAGTTCTGCTTTGGAGGCAGAATGTAGAGGTAAGCTAAGGTAACATCATGTCAGCTGGGTCAGCAGAGTGATCCTTAAGTTGCTAAATTGCCATGGGTCATGATATCCCACTTAATGCGGGAGATTTACAGCACATTGGTTCTTATAACTGCCTTTCCAGAGCCTTCCCCATCCACCTCTGCTTCCCAAGCCAATCCATTCGCATACATGCGTGGTCACACCTCAGACAGAGCATATATGGGAATGGATTGGCTTGGGAAAAAATGTTTTGCGCAACTGAGAGCCCCATGGGGTATTTATTTTACTTCATTTTTAAATTTTAGGTCATGATATTTTTCTATATTCTGTTTTTGCTTTTTTTGGAAATTTGGCATCGGCCAGAGAACATTGCCTGGCTGTGCTTTGCAAGGCTGAGTGTGTCTCTCCTGGCAACTTTCTGCAGTGATGCTGGACAAATCTGTTGAGCAGAAGGTGTTAGAGAAGGAATTAACTTTTAAAACATACAGACTACACATATGCAAAGTATTCCTCTCTAATGCAGCACCTGGGATTTGAGCAAATGACAATAACAGAGTGGTGGGACTGTGTGGGATGCACGGCTGGCCTGGGCTGAAGGCAATGAGGGTCCAGCCAAACACAGGCAGGGCTGAGGAGCTCCTGGCAGCCACTGAGGAAATGATGGGAGTTTTTAAACATTGTTATTTTTGCCACTGTGTCTCTGTTTTCCTGATGGTTCTCCCTGTCTGGGTACCCAGGGCCTGTGCTCCCCTGTGGCTGAGCTGGATGTAAGGATTTAATGGGAAAAAAAAAAAATATATGGATTAAAAAAAAAAAAAAATTCTTTTTATATATTGCAAGGAAAAAAAAAAATCCAAACATATTTTTGGTAGCAAGCAGGGGACTTTGCCTGGCTGAGCAGGGGCAGCTCTACAATATGTCCACTACCAGCAAATCCCATTTAGTGAAGAGGGTTGGGGAAAAATTACCTGTAAACACATAGATGTGCAAACCCCCACCTTGCAGGCAGGCTCAGCTGCTGCCACACTGGCAGCACCCACTGGGGACAGTGGCTTCAGTGGCATTTGGGTCCAGTGACAAGGACGGGAATCCAGGAGCTGCTCTAGTGAGGGGCAGGTGCAGGGAAGAAGCACCATATGTTAAACAGCCCAGAGGAAGCTTTCAAGCCTCTGTTGTAAAAATCCCCCATCTTTCTCCCTGTGTTTAATGCATCTTTGTATGGACACTAATTCCTCAAGTATCCACGCCAGGGTTGACTTTTAGTGTGTTTGTCCAGGCAGGCTGCCAGCGAGCGGTTCCTACAAGGCTCCCGAGCTCTGACATTTGTTAATGCAGCAGTAAATCACAGCAGCTCTTTGGGCAAGGTTTTTCCTGACAAAACGGCGGGGACGAGCAAAAGAGAGAAAAGACCACAGCAAAATGCAAAGGCTTATTTACGCCGAAGAAGAGTAACTGTCCTGAATGAAGCAGATGGGGGACAATGAGGGAAAGCTCTATCTCCGTTCCCTCCGCTCCCCCCATCTCCCCTATTCATTGTTGGGCAAAAACTGAAAGGGGAGATGGTCTGAGGTTGATACTGTTGGCTGAGGAAGGTGATGAGGAAAGCCCAGCTGGCCAGGTCAGCCAGAGAGAAATTTGATGAGATGCAAAGGCCTTGGAAGCCTCAGATGGAGTTGGGGCTTTGGTAATAGTGGGATTATAACCCTAAAATCCCTTGTCCCTTTGATTACTTTTGTCCCCTGTGATATATTCGGGGGGAGGATGTGTGACCCTATTCTCACTCGGCAGCTGGATGTGGTTTTGAGTGAAAAAATGCTTTGGGGAGTACTATTGAATGGGAAGATCTCACCCCAAAACAGCATCTCCATCCCGCTGTGGGCTGCATCCCATTCTGCTGCTGGAGCCCTTCCTCCTGTGCCTACCCCCAGCCCTGCTGCAGCATGAGTATTTATTTATCCCTGCCAGCTTTCTGTCTTCCCTCTTTTTCCTGGCTTATTTATGGCTGTTGCCTTTCAGCTCCCAGCCACTGCAGCCTGAACTTGGCCATTATGTGTGGCTCGTTGGAGAGCCCATCAATCTGCGGGGCCAGCACGCAGCCTGATGGACTTCCCTCATCATCATCAATTTTCCCCCTCGTGCTGGTGCATCCCTTTGGATCTGGGGCAGCTGCACATGTGCCCCTGGTGGCCTCTGCACTCCCACCCCTGGACACCCGCTTCATCCTCACAGAAGCCTTTTGTTCTGGGATGCTCACAGGCATCAGGTGGACCTGAAGGGTCCAGACATTCAAGCAGGGCTTGAGGTGGCTTCCAAGAGGTGACACGAAGGCATTGCACAGAAAAAAAGCATGTTGTTTTGCTCTAAATAAGCACTGTGGAGTCCTGCCTAGCCAGCCTGGCATTTAAGCTCTATTAGTTTAAACTCTTAAATTCTCCGTATTAATTGGGCAGGAAAGTTTTGCCTATTCTTTGTCCTGCATGCAGGCAGAGGTGGGCTCTGCTGCCTTTGCAGGTCATCTCCTCAAAGAGGCTGCTGAGCTGCAGCTATTGCCTTTCTTGGCCCTGGGAATGCTCCCAAGGTGTTTTGTCCATCTTGCTGTATGTGGGTGCTCTTTGCACCCTGATCTGCGAGGAGCTGGGGTGAGAGGGTGGCACTGCTTCAACACCAAGTGGCCAAGCTCCCCCTCATTGCAGAGTGATGTCAGGAGAGTTATGTGGGTGCCACCAGGGGTTTGTTTTGGAGGGGAGGCTGAGCTCTGCCTGCTCAGTGCTGGTGATGTGATAGCCTGGATTGTGCCAGTTTTTGAGATGTGCAAATCTCCCAGAGGAACGGCTCAGGCTGCAGGGAGATGCCACCCAGCTCAGCCTGGGTATCTAATGCCTCCCTGAATTGTCTCAACCATCTCTTCCTGTTAGGGGCAGGAAAACATGAAAATAAGAAGGTAATTCTTAGTGACTTGCAGGGTTTTATTCTGATTTATCCAGAATAAGCCAGAACTGGAAATAAGGCACTGTTCAGTTAAAAAACCCCAAACAAAAATCAGGAGAGCTGCTCCATCCAGGCTGTAGTCTACTGGGTGCACATGTCTGGGGCTGAGGGATGATTTTTGTGGCTGGATGTTGGTGCAAACAAATCAGCTTTGTTTTGTGTGGATGCCACTACCCCAGCTCTACTGAGGAGTGGAGGCTGTGGCTTTTGGGGAGGCCAGTGAGGTGCCTGGTGTCTTTTTCCAGAGGGATCAAATTTTTTTGGGCTAGAGCAATACAGGGCTGACCGTTGGTCAGACTGGAGCATTGCAGGAGATTAGTTTCATTAGAAGCACAGGTCAAAGTCCCTGGCGTGCCCCGTGGATGCTGAGAGCAGCTTCTGGGATGCTGACTCCTGACAGTTTGAGTGTGTTACTGTGGCTCTGCTGCTGCCTTGTGGTGGGTGATGCTGGGCTGTCACTGTCTGACCCGTGTGGGGAGGAGCAAAAGCCCAGGCTCAGCTGCTTCATGTTGCTGCCTCATTTGAAAATAACCGTGTGGCTGCAGCGGGTGAGCGGCCGGTGACATCTCTCCTCCCCGCGGGTATTTTTAGGGGTGGCACTTAGACTTGGCACAGGTACAAGCAGCTGGAAAATGTGTGGCATTTCCTCTTCCTGACAGGCAATCCGGGGAGGCTGGATGATGCTTGAGGTCCTGCTGTGCCGGCTGCCCACAGGTGACAGCTATGAAGAGCAGGGGCACTGAAATAATGTCACCCCGGCCCTGCTGCCCAAGGGGTTTGGCAAGGCTGGCTCTTGCAGGTCTGGCTGAAATAGAGGCAGGGTGTTGCACTGTGCAGTGCCTCTGTGCAACTAAACCACTGCTGATTTCCAATGTGGGCTAGTGCTTCAAATCACTGTGGTGGGGATTTCTGCTGTTGGTCTGGTATGAGCTGAGAGTGCAGAGCCTGGGCTGGCTTTGTGCACGCTGTTGAGCCTGACATCTTCTGCTGCTGTCACGGCTTGGGAGGGAATAACAGCCTGGCTGCTTGCTGGTCCTTCTGCCAATGTCCTTGCTGTGAGAAGAAAAGTATGACCTTGTGAATTTGCCCTTACTCATCTCCCCACCTCTCCTTCCCTCCTCCTTGCTCCCTTCACCTGGAAAAAAAAAAATCCACCATTGGAGACCCATCTGGAGAAGTCTTTTAGGAGGGGAAGCCCATAAATTTCCCTCTGGTTCCCCTGACCTTTGCTTTCCCAGGGGAGGTGGGTGGAGGCAGAGGAAGCATTTTCCCCGTGGCAGTGACACAGAGAACTGGGGTCTCCCCTTGCTGAGCCAGATGTTATATAGATCTGCAACCCAGGTTTGCCCTGAGCTTTGCCTTAAACTCTAGGAGAAGGATGCTGATAGGTGGGCTAAAAGAGCTTTGCTCTGTCCTGCTGGGGAAAATGGAGCCCCCCAGCTCTGTCCACCAACAGATACCCCCCCC
>VWZN01015222.1:201695-211941 GCA_013396955.1 Regulus satrapa | reverse complement strand
GGGGGGGGAGGGGAAGGCCCTCCCTGCACTGTTTGCCCGATGTGTTTAAGAAAATGCATATCAGTACCAAAGAGGCTTCTGGCCAGTTATGGCTGCGTGGAGCTGTGGAAGTGGCAGGTTATATTTTGGGTAGCTATGCATAACCCATGGGGTACTGCAGAGGGAAGGAGACAGGGAGCACAATTATTTCCCCCTCAGCCTTCTGGGGGTGATGGGGTTCTGGTGCCTGGTGGGGGGGGGAATCATCTTGTGCTGTTTCCTTTCCACAAAAGCCCCAATTTTTCACTTGGAGTGGTGGGGAGAAGGAAACCCTTGTGACTTGAGTCTTGTTTGTGCTGGTCAAAAGTTACTGGGAAGGAGCGTGTTCCTGAAGGCTATGCTGACATCAAGGGTGGCCCCAGCCCTTGTCCCCAGGGTCCCCAACCTGTTCTCTCTGTGGTACAAGCTTATAATCCTGTTCTCTGACATCGGCCACCGGGCTGAGTGGTGTGACATCGTGCGGGAGGATCAGGCCATCCCTGGAGCAGCAGGTCCCCTCTGGTGTGTGTCCTGGCAGTCCCGGAATGCTCTCGCCACTCTCCAGGGAAGGAGCCTCTTTCCAGGAGATGGCAGCAGCTTTTCGGAGCTGGGACCACATTTCTAGCCTGTTTCTGAGGACAGGCAGCTGGGAGGCAGGATGAATGAATCGTTCAGAGAAAAGACCAGGCTGGGTGAAAGGAAGAGGGTGCTCAGGAAGCTGCAATAGCGATTCTTGTGACAGTAGGGGCTCCTGGCTTGATGGCAAGCCTGTCTCCAGTGATGTTCAGTACTGCCTTTCAGCACTTAAAGGGGACTTATAAAACGAGAGGGTGACTTTTTACATGGGCAAATAGTGGTAGAACAAGGAGGAACATTTTTAAACTAAGAAAGAAGAGATTTAGATCAGATGTTAGAAAGAAATTCTTCCCTGTGAGAGTGGTGAGGCCACTGGGCCCAAGTTGCCCAGACAAACTGAGAATGCCCCATCCTGGAAGTGTTCAAGGTCAGGTTGGATGGGCCGTGAGCTAGTCTGGCGGAAGGTGTCCCTGCCCATGGCTGGGGAGTGGAACCAGATGATATTTAATGACCCTGCCAACCCAGACCAACTGCTCCCTGTTAGGGCTCTTTTTCTCTTCTGTGATAAGCAGGTACCAACAGCCCTGTTGCATCCCATGGCTGCCCTCCTCATCCTCCTCCGTCCCCACCAGTTGACTGTGCAACAAGACCCAGGGAGGGAGGGCTCCCCCAGCCCCAGCTGACACCTTCTGTCCTTGTGGCTTTGCAAGCAGTTCCAGAGACAGCTGGAGGCTCCCTGGGGTGCAGAGACATGGGCTGCTCATAAAAACCCTGTCTGTCAGTCCTGGTGCTTGGATGCCTGTCTGCTGCCTGAACTGGGGAAAAATGGGGATTGACAGAGGGCTGGGGGCTGGTTCCCAACAGAGTGCACCACGGTCCTTCCCTGGGACACATCCCCATGAGGTGCTGGGCTCCAATGCTGGTGTGGGCCTCTTATGTGAGAGAGATTGTGTCACGAGCCACTGCTGGAGAGATGGTTAAACGGGAAATTTCTCTGGGCTGAGTCAAACACCGTGTTACAGTTGGTGAATGTGGTTTGGCTTCTCTGGAAGTCCCTGCAGATGTGAACAGAATAGGCCTCAAAGGCTGACAGCAAGGGACGTGAAGGGAGGTGGGTGCTATGTGGATCCATGGGCCAGTCACTGCTGACCTGGTGCTCTGGATGCCTTACAAGCTCAAAGGCTTTGGGACCGTGGCTTTTGAGTTTGTATGTACAGTCATTTGATTCCACTGTGCCTCTGTTTTGCCTTTTATAGAATGAGAATGAGGATCCAGAAATTCTTTTAAATGGGCTTGGAGATCTAAGGCTATGTAAGCAGGGATTGCTAGAGTTAATTGTGACTAATTTTATTCAGTGCCCTGCCTCAGGTACCCACTTTTGCAGCAGGAGACATCAACTTCTGCTTGAATGCCAAGAATAAGATGAAGGCAAGGGCTTGGATCTTGGGAACATTGGCAAATCCTTGTACCTTTGACAAAGAAGAGTAAAGCCCTGCCTTTTTGCCTTGTGACCAAAACAGTGTCTTCTGATGATTTTTTTTAAAATTTAATTAAACATAAAATCAGTAAGTGGGAAGGGAGCAGCCTCCCAGGCAGTGGCAGGAGTGCTGTGAGCTGCCAGGAGACAGTTTGCAAAGCGAGGGGAGATAAGACACCAAGTGACAGCCGCTAGTGAGCTGTTTCCAGAGGGCAGGGTATAAATAGACAACAAAGAGATTTGGTGTCAGAGCAGCTCTCGCACCTTTCTGCTGCCCAGCCTGGCAGGCGCGAGTGGGGAAATGCAGCTGGGGAGCCAGTGAAATCTGCTCCGGGGTTTAAGTGCATATGGATAACGTAATGACAAGATAAGGCATTTATCAGCCTGTTATGGACCTCTGCAGTGGGCTCGCTCTGCGGTGCTGACTGGCCATAGCAGGTGGCACTTGGATGGACCCCCCAGCCGGAGCCCAGAGCTGCTGGCTGCTGCCTTGGCTGCCCAGACAGCTCCTACACAAGGCCATTGCTGTCCTAAAAAGGTGCCCTGCTTGTCTCACTCTATCCTTTGTAATTTATGGTGATACCTGCCATGAGCTGCCCCAGGTCGAGGCTTATCCATCCAGCCTTATCCACTGCCCTTGCAGAAAGCCTGGACTCTTTGTGGGGTCCTGGCCTGTCCTCATGCCCATTTGTCATTCTGGGCAGCCTCACTGAGGCTTTTCCTCCCCTATTTCCCTCTCTGGCTGGGCTGTGCTCCCCCTTCAGGTGCTGCTGTTCCCAGATGCTCCGTTTCCTACCTGCTCTCAGGGTAGGAACAAAACCAGCAACCTAACGATGCTGTGGCTTTAATGAAGTGTTGCAACGTTTTGATGTAGCAGCACTGGCAGACCAATGGTACTTAAATACTAAGAGTGGTGCACCAGCAGGTAGCAAATCCTTTCCAAACTTACTGGCTACCTTCAGAACCACTGTAACTTTTCATAACATGTCCCGTGGCACCACTTCGATGCCTTTCAGGCAGCTTTGTGCTGTTTGGGGTCTGGGTTTGTCTCCTAGCCTGCTGTTGGACTTGGCAGGCTTTGGCTCCTATGATGAGCATGTCCTGCCCTGAGTAGTTTGCATGGGTGCTATAAAGCACCACCACAAAGACTACAAAGACTTGGTGAAAAGAACAGATTTAGGCTGAAGAAGGAAAAAGGAGTGGAAAGAGCTCTTCTATGGAAAATCAGCC
The DNA here is from genome assembly GCA_013396955.1 of Regulus satrapa. Classification (NCBI taxonomy): domain Eukaryota; kingdom Metazoa; phylum Chordata; class Aves; order Passeriformes; family Regulidae; genus Regulus; species Regulus satrapa. The sequence goes on along the minus strand of VWZN01015222.1, from coordinate 208,640 downwards.
TGGCCTGTGAGAATAAGAAAAGCCCAAGTTTTTATGTGCTGGAGTAAATCTGTGCTGGCTTTCTCTGCAGCAAGGAATGGAGAGAGGCATCTGCGGGGGCGTGTGGGGCTGCTGGGGCTTGCAGCGAGCTCAGCTGTGGGGATGCTGCAGTGGGGACAGACGGGCTGGCAGTGGTATTCGGGGCACAAAGCAGGGCTGCTCCCCTATCTGTCAGCCGTGCGGAATTCCTGGGATACGGAGGGCCCTTTGTGTGGGGATCAGCTGTCGAACGGTTGCCTATTTTTAGGGCAGCAGATCCCGAGCTATGTGAGGAGAAGGCTGATGGCGAGAGAGGTGTGTGCTCCTGCACCCCAGGTGGTGTTTTCTACTGTAGTTTACACACCTCTGTGTCCAGGCATAGGTGCAGAGCTGGGCAGAGACTCGGTATTTACATCCAGCTCTGTCTGGTGATGGGTTTGGTCAGCTTATTGCAGAAATGAAGTGAGCTACGATGGCAGCACTTCTGTGCACAGGCGTCTGACGTGTCTTCCCCACTGGCTGGCTTCAGCCTGAGCTAAGGGCAGGGAGGGAGAAAACACCAAGGCTTTTCACTTCTCCAGGGTTTGAAAAAAAAAAAAGGGGGGGGGGGGGTGACCTTATAAAAAGGTTAAACACAAAAGCACAGTCTTTCCATGTGCTTGAGGGGAACACTGTGTGAGTACAACTTGTATCAGACACCAGAGAAGCTAAGCCAGATGTCTTAGAGGACATAGGAAAGGGGGTTTCATAAACTCATCTTCTCTGCAGCTGTGTACAACAGTGTGTATCTTCCTGTGCCAGTGGCTCTGTTCTGCGTAGATGGCCTTGTTCTTTACCGCCAGGTGTATGGAAGTGCATCCGTGTGTACAAATATAGATTTTGGGGGTTTGTTCACTCATCTCCAGACACGACCTGAAAGCTTTGCTGAAGCATCACTGAAGTCATTCATTGAGCAAAACCAGTCTTAGCACAGTTTTGGTTTTTTTAAGTTAATGTATGGAATAATGAAGTTTTTTCCACTGACCCAGCTCACGGATTCATCATCCACACTGGTGATGCCGAGGGAGAGGAAAAAAGCCCAGAGCTGCTCTCTTTAATAAGAAATCTTTGCAACTGCTCTGACAGAGAAATAACTTTGCCAGCAGCCTGCACACTTTCTTTACATGTGCTAAACTGCTTGAGATGCAGCTGAATTTCTTTAAACAAAAGGCATTTGTTTAAAAACATTCTGACAAAAGTGTTGCAAATGTTTTATGTTATGGTTTTTTTCCATGGGAATGAATTTATGGAAGTATCTTTACCTGAAGCTGGGTTTTCAGTTACATGAAATTTACATGTTTATTTCTTTGCCATTTTTCTTACAACAATGTTTGGTCTTGTCATGTTTGAGAAATTAATATTTCTTCTATTTTTCTCATCTAGTTTCTAGTAGATAAGAAGAGAAAACGAGTACAAAGGAAAACCTAGCAGCAATTCCCTGGACAAGAGGGAATAGTTTTAAGCTGAAGGAAAGTACATGTAGGCTAGATATTAGAAATAAGTTCTTTACTGTGAGGCAGCTCTGCAAGTTGCTGAGAGAAGTTGTGGATAACACATTCCTGGAGGTGCTTGAGGCCAGGTGGAGCAATGTGGTTCAGTGGAAGATGCCCCTGCCTGGCTCTGGAACACAACGATCATTAAGGTACCTTCCAACCCAAACCACTACAGGATTCTATGAACAATTCGCCTGCCTCCCAGACTTGCTGCTGAACATTTTGGAAGCCTTTTTAAAGCCTCTTTCCGGTGGAAATCTTCTTTCTTCTGCACCAGAACCTGCTTAGAAATTAGTACTTTTGGAAAGGACTTCCCAAAAAGGAAGGCAATTGCCATATTTTCTAAAGCTTCTCTAAAAATACACAATCAAAAGTCTGGGCTGATCAGGGTGTAAGTAGTGATGTGCTACTGAGTTGTGGTTTGGAGGGCTGCTCAGAGTAAAGACAAGAACACTGCGTTTGCTTTCACTTGCCGATTGCATTCCTTATCCATCAAGGCTGGAAAAAATGCAGAAATCAGAAATCCTCTGCTTTCAGGCTGCAGTAATGCCTGCAGCAAGTGAGCCCTTGGTTGCTATCTGGTGTAAAGAAAAGGTTGTTTATCTGAGGAGTGTCAAATGCCTGTACTGCTGGGATGCAGCAGTGTTTTCCTGATTGCCAGAGCGGGTGGGATCCAGCTCCCTGCCCTCCCGCCCTGGGTGGCAGCGCTCTGCCGGGTTGTGGCTCTTTGTGGAAATCCTCTGGATCTGTGGAATGGGAGAGGGGGTGTGCTCTCCAAAAGCTGCACTGTGGGCCCAATGTGTCTGTACCTGTTCTGGAAGAGCAGTGGGACAGCGCAGTGTCTTGGAGGCTCTGAAGCCTCAGTCTCCTGTCAGTTTTATTTTCTTGCTGATTTCTGCCCCCATCCTGGAATAAGCATCTGTATATTTACAGGCCTTGGAGGAGGAAGCAGAGTCTGTACCTAAACCTTCTCCTGCACTGAGCCAGGAGCTCCTGGCTCACACAATTTTGGGGCACCTTCTACAAGAAACAGGACTGTCTGGGTGTCCCTTCCAAGCAGAGGTAAGTTAGCAGTAAAGCACAGAGCACTCTGTCAGCCTGCTGCTGAAACCTTGACATATGGGGATGTGATGGTTTTGGATCTTAGATCACCTCTGAACAATGTCAGCAATCAAAAACAATAATGAGGGAATGAGAAGTTAAGGACACCAACTGTTCCTCTTTGGAAAAAAACCCCAAAAACCAACCATACCAAAAAAACCCAAGCAAAGCAATAAAAAAACCCAAAAAACCCCTAAAAAACTCAAACCTCAGCCTTGGTCTGGGCAAAGAAACAGCCAGGGCTTGCCAGCACCAGTGGCTTGCATCAAAATCTCAGTGTTTGCAGAGCGGTGGCCAAAGTGTTAGGATTTTTACTCTAAACGAGGTTAAGAAAAGTTGCATGTAGTCAAATCCCTGAGCATCACTTTGAAAATGCAGGAACAATGGTTATTTATTGATTTTATTTTGTCCCCCTGGCTCATGTGGGGGCCCTGCTCTTGTGTCTGTGCCTCCATCCTGAATTAGGCAGCCATCCTGGCCAGCTCGTTCTACCTCGCCTGCAAGCTGCCCAAGGTTGCAAAAACTGGCAGGGCAAGGAGGAGCAGAGACCCCCTGGGTAAGTTTCACTCTACAGGGACACCAGCTCAGAAACTCAGGGAAAAAGCAAACTTGAGTAATATTAAAAGGTCAGTTTTTACATATATCTTTTCCCTTCCTTCTCTTTCTAGTTTTTCAGAATCTCAGCCTATAAAACTTGGCAGTACCTCAGGGTGGAGGAGGGTGACTCTTGGTTGACATGCAGCCGTTGGTACCCTAGCATGCCCAAAACATCTGTCACTGGTGGAAATAAGTATTGCTCTGGCAAGGCTTTTTTTTTTTTTTTTTTTTTTTTTTTTTTTTTTTTTTTTTTTTCAAAGAACAAGAAAATTTGCTTATTTGTGGTTAATGCTTCTTCCAGATGGACAGAAATAATATATGACACACAGCCCCACTGTTGCCCAAACTATTGAAGCACTGTGGAACATATTTGCAGCACAAAGGCAAGCTGGGGAGATTGTTTAACTTACTGGTCTCCAGTTAGGAGCAGTCCTTCAGCCACAATATAAATGCAACCTCCCAGCAAGACTAAACTTTCTCATAGAAATGAGGAAAATTCTCAGAGGAGAAGAGCTGTTCCTCCTCGTCCTCTTCCACTGAGATGGCAACCTCCATGGCACCTTCTTGGTAGCCACTTTGGGCCAGTGTTTGCTGTGAAAGCAGTTACAGACCCCTTGTTTGCCACTGCAGACAATGGTTTGCCTCTTGTGCTGATGCCTCAAAGATGTGCCTTGAACGTACTTTGTATGTCACACCAATATGCTTCGCGTATGTGGGAATTTTTGCATGGAACTGACGTTCTTAGTGAAGCTTGACCAATTTTTCCAGCTGTGCTGTTGCTAAAATTTGTGAGAATGGGGGTGTCCTACCTTAGTGCCCTGATAATTGAATTAAACCCTGATTAAACTTGAATGGTTTAATTTACCATTCGTTTTTTTGCTAATTTAAGGTGGCTTGGGGGTTTTATGGTGCCAAATCTTTCTCTGTGAATTTTATAGGAATGCAATAGAGGTTTCTAAAGGCAAAAGTCTGACTTTTTGTTCTTTGGTTCACCTGGTAGATCTGCTCTAAGGTGAGAGACCTTTTCCTGCACTTGGAACTGCATTTCTGGCAGCAGTCGTGTGGTGCAAATAGCCAGCACGTAGGGAGCAGAGGGGCTCTGGATGTACAGCCCCTCCCCTTGCCATGGAAATGAATCAGTGTTTTTTCTGGTCCTTGTTTCCACTGCAAGTCTCCTCTGTCTTGCCCTGCAAGAGGTGACCAGGAGAGGAGTCAGTTTTCATGTTTCTAAAGAGAATAGGAGGAGAGAACAAGGGGCAAAGCTAATTGTCATCAGCACCTTATGCCTGCAGTGTAACAGACACACTCATGATAACCCCAGTGTCTGTAAAATGCAACTGGTCTCTGGAGTATCCTTAATTAATAACACATTTTCCTAGTTGATCTTTACCTTCCACGTCTTTGTCCTGCACTCTGCTAACTGGGGTGACATCCAGCCCCTCTGCCTCTGTAGCTTTCAGAAGCCTGTTCCTGACTTCACCTTTTGTGCAGCACCCTCACAGGAAAAGGGTTACTTGTTAAAGGTGCAGCTCTGCCTAATTAAGAGTAATTTCCTGCAGTGAGGTTTGGGTTTTTTTGAGGATTCATCACTCTGGAGCCTGACACTGAAATAACTGCCTGGGCTGGCCTTGGCACCCCATGCATTAACCCTTTGCTCCAGCCTGGCCTCTGAGACCTGCTGCCTTTTGCTCCCAGCTAAATTCTGTGCTGTGCTGTGATCCAGAGCACTTCTGGCCGAGAATTGTGGCCGGGATGTCTCAGAAGTGCTCGCAGGTTGGAGCAGAAATGAAGCAAAGCCTCCATGTGTCTTATGGTTTTGACCCCAAACAATACGCTGACTAAATAAATTAGGAGTTGGCTCAGGCTCACTTGAAGCTCAGCCCAGGTTTGCTTGAAACTCAGCCTAATTTTTCCTGAAAGCAAAGCTGAGTGGGAGAGGAGTTCTGGGTCAGGGAAGGGGTGCTTGGCAGGTCACAGCAGCCTGAAGAGCTGCAGTTTATCAGCTCACAGCAATTATCAACCCACAGAAGCAGGGGCTGCCTGTATTTCTAATTTCTTGCCTATACAGAACCATGCAGATGATGGGCAAAAATGCCTTTGGTGTCCTGGAGTGAGCTGGGGATTGCTTCTGGCTGCTTGTGGATCATTAACACAGTTAGGCCCCTGAAAGTCCACCCTTGAAGCGACTCGCCTTGTTCCCCCCAAAACTGTCCGGCTAGCTATGGTGGGTGGGGGGAAAAAGGGGAATCCTTCACGAACCTAGATAAAAGACCTAAGGGTTCCCTTTCCCTCCGGGATAAGTAGATGTTTATTCCAGGCTGGAATCCGGGAGGAAAAAGGACCCCAGGGAAGAGTTCCCCGGGAATTTCAAACCTCGGGAGAGGGGCGGGGGGACACAGAACAATAACCAATAAGATTCCAGGGCCAAGGAGGGGAGGGGAAGGGAAAGGCACGTCACATTTTCAGGGAGGGGTCACAGAATTCCAGGATCATTACATGTGTGCATCTCTACACACCCTGATCAACCCCCCAGGCGAAAAGCTTTATTTCCCCTGTTGCTGCCTTTCCATGCAGGTGCTGTGTGTCCTGGCTGATGACTGCATCAGGTCCTGGAGGCAATTCACATCCTCAGCAGTGCTGCACTGGGAGAGAGGCAGGGAGCCGTGTGCACCCTAATTCCCAGAAACGGAGAAGACAAATGATGGAAAAAGTTTTGAGAGGGACTTGGTGCTCCCGTGGTTAGCAGCTGGGCCCTAGAACAGGCTTCAATTTGGAGGGCTGGTCTATGATGATATGACATGACAAGAGCAAGCAGCCAAGCTGGGGGAAAAGCTTGCAAGTCAAAAAATCAAGTAGAGCTGGTAAGCTTCCTATGTCTTGGGCTGAACCCAAAGTGGGAGCTGAGCAGCTGCAACTCCCTAAGATGAGCAAAAATTTTAATTTTTTTCATTAGAGTTAAGGTTAGGTTTAGCTTCCAGGTTCTCTCAGGCTGGGACTTTCAAGTGGAGGTAGAAGAAAATGCATGCATGGGAAGGCCCTTGAAGAAATGGAGGAGCTCATCTTGTACTGCTCCAGTGTTGTGTGAAGGGTGCTAGTGGGATCGGGGCTGCTGGGGGCAGAAGGATCCAACATTGCTTTTTGGCAGCTCTTGCCTCAGTAAAGCCCCTTTGGATTCCAAGCAAGCAGTTTCTACTTTCTGCAGTAATTTTGGTTTTATTGCCTAGGGGTGAGGGTTCCTGCAAACAAGTGAAACACAGGCGGGGGTGATAAAAGGTGCAAATTGAACTGGCCTCATGCAGTCCCTGGGAAGCAGCAGTGGATGAAGAGACTTCCAACTCTTTTACAGCTCTCTCTACTTTGTTGTAAATTGAGCTTGAGGTGTTATTGTAAGGGAAACAATAATTTTTTTGATGGCTCCATTACAGTTGTGGCCATCCCCTGTGGAGAGCCTACAGACTGGTGTTTTCTGTTCATTACACCTTGCTTTGCCAAGACCTGGTTTCCTGCTGGCAGTCTCATATTCTCCATCTTTGTTTTCCTTTATTTCCCTAAAAAAATAGAAAGGTAATTATGTTTTCCTTTTACTCTTGCTTACCCCTCCTTACCAAGGGAGATGTGCAAAAGTTGTGTGGGCAGAAAGGAACCCTTGAGCTCTCATCCCTGGTGCCTATAGGCTCCCTAGATTTAGTCTTTCCCC
>VWZN01015222.1:184948-201653 GCA_013396955.1 Regulus satrapa | reverse complement strand
TTTTTTTTTTTTCCTCTTCTCTGGAGGAAAATTTTGGAAAAAAAGAGGGAAGGAAGAAGAGGATCCTCTACCCCGGAGACCCAGGGTCTGATGCTGCACCACATCCTGGCAGGAATTCTAATCCTTAGAGACATCCATCCCTGCTTGCCTTTGGTTTATCTTCAGCTTCAGGCCCTAGCAGATGCTTTGCAGCTTTTCCACAAATGTTTGGGAAGACAAGCCAAAGTTAGGCTCTTTTGGCAGGGTTTCCACAACAAATCCTTAGCTCCCAGGGAAGATGGATGTCATTAACCCAAGCTGAGTCCATGGAGGGTCCTCAGGCTGGTGCCAGGGGCTGCTGCTGGAGGCTTGCCTCCAGCTGGTGGTGTAAACTGAGGAGGAAATAAAGGCTCTCCCCCATCCTTGCCAGCTCTCGTTCTCCACAAAGAGCTGGAATCCTGGCTGTTCTGACATCCAGACATAGTAGCAGGAGATCCCTTTCCTTCAGTTTCCTTTGCATTTATTGGGATTTAAGGTCCACTGCCTGTCCCTGCTTGCTGTTTGTTTGGCCTTCCCCGTTTTGGAGCAGGGGTACTTGCTGCTTCTCTTTGACGGTCTGTGTTCAGCCACAATGAGGGGTTCACAAGTTTGGAGTCAAAAATTACTTTACTATGAGCTGTGCAAAGCTGACATGGGACAACAGGGAGGTGACTCAGTCCTTTCAGTACATGTTTCCATGTTCCCAGCTGCTGTAGGAAATAAACAGTAAGTGGTTAACATCAATAGTAAGACACATATAGAAGAAAATGTTGTCCTAACAACATTAAATCTATGGTTTAAATTGGGCAATGGCAGGAAATTTGGAATTAAGGACGGATGCTTGTCTCACGCTTCTCCATTTGCCTTGGGAAATAAAAATAATTCAGGCACAAAGTGAACAAAATGGCACTGGAAATGCCATATTACTGCATTTCCTGGCTTTTATGGCAGGGAATGAAGAAGTAAGACTAAATGAGGTCTTTTGTGTCCTTGAGTTCTAAGTGATGGCAACAAAATCCATCCAGGTCTCAGGAGTCAACAGAGACCGAGACCAATTTTACTCAGTTTTATCACTGTTTTGTGTAGCCATGACACTGGAGAAGTTCTTCCTTTGGGGGTAATTATTTTTGTTCTTTTAGTTGAGCAGTTTATTGAAGTTTTTTTTTTGTTCAGGTCCACTGGGACTACTTGGATGCCAGAGGACAAGTTCAGTCCAAAAAACCCCTCTCACATTTACTGAGGTAGACAGACTTCTGAGGAATAGAAATATTTGCAGGTCAAAAATCAAAGTGAAGCTGTTGCAGTCGATTTGTGAGCACTGTCTGAGGAGAAGATCTGAAAGTCTTGCACTGCCCCAACAGGTCTGTAAGTCCTGTGTGTCCTACAAAGTCACCTCGTGATGCTTTTGCTGATGGCAAGGAGTGTTTATTCAAAGATCAGCTTCATGGAGGTCAGCAGGACTGTTGCAGAACATGAACATGCAGGATAAGGTCTGAGAAAGTCGAGTGATTGACTGAGAGATTTAGCAACTTTAATGACTATTTTGTTTGTGTATTTCTGGAAGAAGGTTTCTGGTCCAGAGATGTTAAGAAATCCTGTTGACAAATATCAGGATTCAGTTCTGTCAACTGGAAATGCCTTTTTTGTCTTCCGTTCAACAGCTAACCTGGGAGATCTCTATAAACAGCCCATTTCGGGGTGTGTTTTAGGGTGGTTCTGAAAACCCAAGAGAGGGAAAAATTGAGTTTGAAAAGTGTGTTGGCTGGGCCCTTGGTCAGAGATTAGTAGGGGGAAAAAAACCCACCATCTCAGCATAGTGTGGTTTGGGACACAGACAGAAGTACCAGGAAGGCCTTCGGACTGGAAATGAGTTGTGCTTGTTACATCCTTTGCTCTTTGTCCTCCTTTCTCTGAAGAACTGTCTGTGGACACTTGGAGATTATGTTGTTAGCTGAACAAACAAAAGGGATTAAGGCTGGGCTGGTTAATTTTTCCACCCTCCACCCATCTTGGAATTCATTCCCATTCATTGCCACCAACCAAAATAACAAGCGGACTAGCCGTACACAGCTCTGCTTCCTCTGTCTCAATTTCCATGTAGCAGCAGATTTGTCCATGAGGACCACCAGGCAGGCATGGCCACAGGAAAAGAGCCAAGCTTCCCCAAGACCGCTTGGTCACGCCAGGGTCCTGACACAAGGCTAGCTTGCATGTTAATTCCTTTTCACTAGAATCAATAAGGGCTGAGGGATGTTAATTTTATGTTTGCCTGTATGCATTTAGATCTGTGCATGTGCTCACATTTAAATGCACAAATGTCTATGGGAAAGGCCTGAGCTTGGTCTTGTTTGAGTTTCGGACATGAAGTGAGTTGAGTCGTTACTCGAGTCTGCCCCAGCCCTCAATACAGCCTTTCTATGACCTGTTCTTCCTGCTGGGGTCAACTGGAAGAGCCGCCCTTGAGGTCCTTTTTTCTGCCTCCACTCATGGAAGGTAGGAGCCTGAATGGCAGCAGATGATTGAAGAGCAACTGTTACATTTCCAGATGCCAGAAAGGATGAAAGCAAACCCCCTTCCACTCTTTGTGGAGGGTATCTATGGGATGGGACATCTGAGCCTGTGGATGTCTGGTGAAATAACTCCAGGCACTCATCTCCCTCTGTAACCAGCAGGAGAGCAAGGGATCTGCTCCTGCATGAGGTGGATTACTCGGTGAGCCCACCAATAACCTCAGGGAGATCCTTGATGTCTGAGCAATGCACATTTTCAATGCAAAACACCAACTTCCCTGCATGCTCACCCTACCTGGAGCTGAGCTGACCAGAAAGGTGGTGAGGTCTTGGAGAGCAAAACTGGCATCTGGCTCCCATGCTGGCATTCCATGGGGATATGTCACAGCCCCTCCAGTGCTGAGGCCTGAGTGTGTTTCCTGCACCACTCACCTGTGTGAAGATTTTGGTGTGCTGCTTGAGGTGGTCTGGGAATTTAGCTGCCTCTTGGCTGTGGGGTCTGAAGTGGGGGTCCAAAAAATTGGTGTGCATGTACTCTGTGACCACTCAGAAAATGTTGCCGATGGAGCCAAATTCCTTCCTCCAACTTGCATGCAAACAAGCCACTAATTTCACTGGCAGTTGAATGTGCATATCTGAGGGCAAAATTTGTCCAAAAGCCTTTGAGCTGAAGTTTTAGCATAATCACCCAGAAAAGAAAAAGGGGGAGGGGGGGGGGTGTGGCCCAGAATGAATTGCAAGTGGTATTTTGCAGAGAAAGAAGGATAAAAAAGTAGAAATCAAAGTGTTGAAAAGCTTTCCAGTAACAAAACTCTTCTGAGTTCTTTAAACGGCACAATAGCTAGTGATGGGTAAAAAATAAAACAGGACAGTATATCCTCTTGAATTTATTCTGGTCTCAACAGGCTGTCCTTGGCATTTTTTTCGGAAGAAACCCTTGAGTAAACATGTTGTCCAACGTGGAAAGACACTGAGCATGTCATAGAAGCAATTTGTAAAATGTTCCGGGAGACACACCAATGCTGTCAGGGCCAGGGAGCTGCTTAGCTTCACTTTGATTTACAGATAAATACAGTGTGTCTGGGGCTTCCAGTTGCCGACTGTGCGGGCGAGCTCCCGATTACGTGCTGTGTTCTGACTCCATGGGATTAATTGGGACCACCAGAAGCGTGGCAGCAAGAGTAACCTTCCTGATTGCATGCTGTTGTAAGGACTAAGGAGAGGAGCTTGTGTGGCAAGGTGGGGCTCAGCTTCTCGGGACTGGGGGCCTAATGTAAGAGGAAAGGCAAAGACAACATTGTAAAATTAGGATTTTCTGGATGTTCTTATGCAGTTAGAGCTCTGAATATTGAACGTGGCTAGCTGTGTCTGCCTCCTGTTTTTTAACTGTGATGGTCGTTTTAGTGTATTTGGGGGTTTCTGTAGGATATTGAAGTGAAGCAATGGCCCAGTTCAGATGTTTTGGTTTTTATGGCATCATGAAACCTGCATAGTACATTTACCCTTCAAGCCTGTGGTGCAGCAAAATAAATGCTGGAGCAGCCTGGAAAGGGCTGGCTGGGACCTGGCTTTTATGGATGAGGGGATCAATAGAGAAGGGTCTGAAAGGCTGTCTGAAAATGCAAATATAACTCTTGCAGAGTGATTAATGACCAGGGTTCTGATGGTTGTTAATTACTGGACTTACTCTCTGGAAATGGCTACTACTTCAACACAGAGGCTAGAAGAGAGTGGGACAGTGCAAATAAATGTCAGTTTTTGGTACAAGGCCCCAGAAAAGCTGGAATTATAGAAAGGAGAAGGGAAGCCAGGAAGTCTAGCCATGAAAAACAGCTTTGTGCTGAGTTGTTTATTTATTTATTTTTAAAATGTCTCATCAGGGTTATAAAAAAAAAGTACAAGTGTATCAGCTGGAAGTGTTGTGATATTGAGGAGAACCTTGTACTGCAAATGGAATGAGAAGAAAATAAGCAGGGTGTGTGCATGGGGAGAATGGGGGTGAGGGGAAATGGCCTGCAATACTTCACCACATTGCTCTCATGATGCAGGACAGTGATGCCATGAACCCTTGTCCCCAAAAAGGAGTTGTATAGTTTTTGTCCAGCTCCAAGTGCTCCTTGACATGCATCAGGTTTGGATCATGATCCTCTACCTTGTAGTCCCTGATTTTTCTAGTCCTGATCTTCAACTTGCAATGCCTCACTGTCTACCTCTTGTTACCAGCAGGTTCTACACGCCCTATGCAGGAGACTGCCAGTTAGCAAGAGGCATTTCAGGGGTACTTTGGGTTTCTGAGGCTTGGGGAAGTAGTGTGTGAAAGCACCCCCTCACCCCTAAGACAGAAAATCATCTTTTCCATCATACAATTTCTTGCAGTTGGAGGGATTTGTCAGCGGGTTCCTATTCCAGACAGGTTTCTGAAAAGTTTCTCTACTTCTTATGAAGATCCTCTGACCAGAGAGCCATGGGGACTCCCCTTGGTGCAGCTGCAGCGGGAGCTATCATCTACAGGGTAGACTGGATGCAGAGGCTCTGCCATCAGAACCTGAGACAATGGGGCTGATATCCACTGCCTGCCTTCCCCATGGCTGTCCTTAGCATTACTGACATAGAAAACTGAGTGATGACACCTTTCCTTCTCCCTTTCCCTTGTTTTTTTTTTCTTTGTGAAGATCCTCAAAGAGTGTGTCCCTTCCACAGGTCTCCTCTCTACCAGCTCACCTCCCTCCCTGCCCTCAATTGAAGACAGCTGCCAGGAAATATTTCTGTTGTTTAGCTGAAGTGAAAACACATGGAGGTGGTGGTGGTGGTGGGGGGTGTGGGTGGAGAAGGAAAGGCAGTGTTTATAATGTAATTACTGTCATTTTGTGAAACTTGGGTTGAGGTGGGGAGAGGGGTGTGTTGAGCATGGGGTTGCATCTGTCCACAGGGTGAGACCCCCAGAGGTGGCAGCTGAAGTGAAACACTACAGCCCTCAGTGGTCCCTGTGAAGAGCAGGCTGTTCCTTGAGCACAGGCAGCAGTTTATTCCAGGTATCCAGACCACCGAGGCTGAGCAGGTGCACTCTGCCCAGGGATGGCAGAGTGGTCATTGAGGGCAGGCAGGAGTGTCCAGGGATGGCACTGGGGATGAGGGTTCTCTGTGAGGGCAGGCAGGAATGTCTGGAGATGGCGGTGGGGATGAGCGATCTCTGTGAGGACAGGCTGGAATGCCCAGGTATGGTGGTGGGGCTGAGAGATGGATCTTTGTGAGGACAGGTAGGAATGTCTGGGTATGGTGGTGGGGCTGAGTGATCTCTGAGGGGAGGCAGAAACAGCCTCAGGTTCCAGCTTGGCTCCATCCAGCCCCTCAAACCTGCTGGACACCTTGGGCAAACTGAGATAAGGAAAGGGGAAAATGCTGAAAAATAGAGAGGATTTAGGGAACAGAAGGTGATGAACAGCCCAGTGAGCAGCAAGGAGGTAAGGGTCCTACCCTGCTACCAGTGGAGATGCCACAATGGGGCAGGAGCGTGCCCCCCGATTTTCTCCTTGTCCTGCTGAGGAGAGGAGTGTGAGTGACTCTATGGGTGACAGCTGGGCACCTCCAACCCAACACAACCCGAGTTTAGGTCCCATCATTTATGTGAGGAAAAGGTGGAAAATGAGCCCAGAAATGTGAGTTTCACCTGTATGGCAGTGAGTCTGGGTGACTGACCCTGAGGGGCCAGCTTAAGCCCTGCAGGCCCCACTGCTGGGTCCACTCAGAGCTTTTTTAGTTCCATTTTCTCATTGCAAGGGAAGTCTTAGAGTGGGTTTTCAGTTTCAGAGTACTAGATGCTCTGATGACAACACAGGTTTGTCTTATCATGTAAGAAACTCTATAATGTGTTCATTTTCTGGGGCAAAGTGTTTTGTCTAAGAAAGGAGGAAGAAAAGTTGCTTTGGCACTTGCAACTGATAACGCATATTTCCTGAGACAATCGGTTTTGACTATAAGATAGATTTGTGCAAAGTTAAGTGAAGATAACATGATTTTATTGCAATTGTGATGTAAACTGAGACAAAGCTCTGCCAAGAAAGGTATCCCTCCCTCCGGTATATTGCAGAATTGTGTATAGTTCATGACTGTGCAGATTAGTTGGCTTAGGGCTAAAAGGAGATGTTGAAGACTACTTCTTTGGATCATTCATTGTGGTTTTGTCCTCCTGAGGCTGGGAGCATGAGGCAGCTTGATGGACTGATTTGCTGTTAGCACAGCTCTGTTTTTTCACCAGAAACAATATTTAACTGCTTAGTGTCTGGCTTCAAATTGAAAGAGAAGAGATCTAGATTAGGAAGAAATTCTTAGAGGGTGATGAGGCCCTGGCACAGGCTGTCCAGAGAATCTGTGGCTGCCCCATCACTGGAAATGTTCAAAGCCAAGCTGGACAGGGCTTGAAGCAACCCGATCTAGCAGAAGGTGTCCATGTTCATGGGAGAGGGCTTGGAATGAGATGATCTTTAAGGTCCCTTCCAGTCCAAATCATTCTAGGATTTGTTCTGTGGTTCTATGCACTTTCCAACACCGCTGCCCACAACAACCCTTGCATGGTTCTTTGGAAGGGTAGCCCCAAGAAATCTGCCAGATGAGAGTACTCAGGAAGTTGATTTCCTGATGGAAGGAGGCTTTGATCCCCAGCAGTGCTCCTTGGTATCGAAGGGTGGGAGTGGATAAACCTGCAAATTGGGTTCTGTCTAGATGGAGGCAGAGCAAGAAGAGGGAGCTGGTGACCCTGGCAAATGGTAGGCAGCAGCCTGGCAATAACAGATTGATAGACAGGCCTGCTGTTGAGACCATACTCTTCCTAGAAACTGCACACAATTTATATAAATAGTGGGGGTGTGAGTTCCAGGCCAGAACGGGGTTTTTAGTGGCTCTTGCCAGCAGTGGTTGTGAGGACTTTCATTGATTCTGTGCTACGTCTGACATAGACACAGCCCTGTGGCCAGGCAATAGTCAAAAAACCATATTTAATTTTTCATTATTTCTTTCTGCATTTGGGCTTTTCTTTTCACCAAAGCCATCACCGTTTTCCTTCATTTTTCCAAAGGCACCAAACAAACAAGCCTTCAAAGTGAAACAAGACAGAGTTTTCTTTTCTCTCAGGAAACTTCTTTTCTCTATTTTCAGAAACCAGTTCTTGCAAGTCCCTGCTGCTGGGCCTCCCAGTCCCGTGCAAGTGGAGCATCAAAGGGGACAGGGCCTGGTGGGAGCTGGTTTACAGCCTGAGAGTGTTTGGTGCTGCAGTCTCCATACTTTCCAAAATCCCAGTTCTTGGGGCAAATTGCCTGAATTTGATTTGGATCCTACTGTGTAGCTGCCTGGTCCTCCTGACTTTTAATTTTTCTTATCCAGTGGAGCAATGAGCATCAGCCCTGGAGCTGTCTTGCACACCTGCAGTTATTGCTCATAGTTTAGCATGTCAGTTCTTCTGCATGTTATTTTTTTCACATCTGCTTTTGCATACATTATTTGATTTATTCCACAGAGGAATCCAAGGACTTGGCCACAGCAGCACAGGAGTCAAAGGCAGAGCCCGTTAGGACCACAGCGTCCCTCATGAAGTCAGCCAGGAAAACATTGCATGCCTGTAAATATCCCAGACAAACAGAGGGTCGTTTCAGAGAGGTGTGGGCAGGGAAGTGAAACCAAAACAAACTATTCCTTTCAAGTAATACACCGGCTTGGTCTTTGCTAGTGTGGACTCCCTGCAATTGTTTGGGCCTTTGCTGAAGTGGCTGTAAAGTGCAACCACTCAGATTTGATGGTGGTTTACACTTCTTTGCTAAATGTGAGTCCCTACAAGAGGTACTGGGAAATGAACACTCGGGAGATGCGTGGGTACTGTTAGGTTGTGTAGTGGAAACCTGGCAGCAGATGCGCCTGTCTCTGCTGGGTGTTGCTCAACACCTTGGCTCTCCCACACAAAAAATGTGCCTGGCTGAGCCTCTCTTTCCAGGCCAGCCACTGTGGTCGTGCTCTTGTGTAATGCAGTGCTTGTTACAAGTGAGTCCACCCACTCAGCTGCAGTGTGGGCTTCACTAAAGCTTTTCAGGAGTGATCTTGCCCATCCACAGGATGACTGACAATCCTCTGACCTTCTTTGCAAAGCTCTGGCTGTCCAGAGGTGATGGCCCTGAGAAAGCTTGTTCTTAACCTTTCCCCAAAGAGCTAATTTTGGTGCCATGCATGCTGCTAGGCTGACAGAGCCCTGAAAACATGGAGGAACTTGGGAAGGGCACAGAGTCATTGCAATGGAATGGTTGTTCTTCTATCAGCTTCAAAGCATTAAGAGTGAGTGAAGTTGACTCAGTGGCATCCCTAAGGGCTTCTCGGGTCACCCTCAGCACCACTCACTGCCTTTCCTTGGATGACACATGGCACGTGTGTCTTGGAAGTGTGAGTTGAACATAAGGAGGCTTTTAAGCGATGTCCTGGTTGACAGGAACCTTTCCAGACCCGGAGGAGGATGCCTTCATGAGCACCTCGAGATTCAGGACTTGCAAAGTAAGGGTTTGATAGCTTTGCCTTGAGAATCCTTGTGGCTGACATCTCACTCATCTCTTTCTTTCTTTGACCCTTGTCAGCAGTTTATATTAAGGCAACTTAGAGGGGCCTTGTTTCCGTCAGGAGGAAAGGGAGGCATACTCTGAGAATGAAAAGCATTCATTGATCACCAAAGGCCACCAAGAAATAGAGTGGCAGAGGTGGGAAAAACACAAAGTTGTCTATCCATCAAGCCACAGACCCTCAGAATCATGCATGGCTTGCAACGTAAAGGCTTAAAGGACAAAAGAAATATGTCACAGGGACTGAGAGAAAGCCACAGCAAGTGGAGCATCAAACACCCACTTATGTAGATCACACCCGTCTCTGCTGCAGATGATGGGCATCTTCCAGGGCTGCTTCCCTGCACGTGGCCAGCCCCTGGCACTGTGCCTGGCCATGAGTTACAGTTTGTGTCAGCCTGAGCTGCTGCTCCCACCAGCTCACCGAGTTGGACGTGTGGAACAGTGCAACTCAGATGCCTGCTCCCAGCCGTGTTTGGGGGCTGCCTCAAGGCACTTGCCACCTTGCCTCATTAGTTCCTAACAAAGCAAATAGCAGCTCAGGCTCGTTGCTGTCAGTGGCAGGATTTTTACATTTTGTGGCTGTCAGCAATGTTAGTGTCCCATGCACAGTGTGCCATTGGTCATACTTTGGGTGTAGCCTAAACCAGCCTTGAACATATCCTTGATTCTGTCCTGGCAGGACACGAGAGAATCCAAATCCAAAAGGAGCATGGCGTCTGTTTTCTTAAAATTGCTCTTGGTTTGGGGTAGTGTTAAACAGGTTGACCAAGCCTAGCAGAGAGAGTCACCCTTGGAAAAGAAAACCTCAAAGGACTTTCTCAGGAAGACCAAATCCAAATCCGGCAGTTATAAAGCTGCTGCAGCTGTCAGATAGGCTTCTAGGAAAAATAACAGGACAACAGGGCAGAGCTGACAGCTGAACTGGTACAGGTGACAAAAACTGATGTTGCCTCACCGGGGACTGAAGTGACCATTAGCCTCTCATAGAGTATAAAAAGTCAAATTGCAAGCCAGAGCATGGTTTGGACAAAGCTGTTTTGGGACCTGAATGCGCTGGAATATCTGCTAGTGAGTGCAACTGGATTTTCCATCTGGAAGGCACGACTGTCTGGCCTAGAAGCCAATTTAAAGAACAAATTAGATCTGGCTGTTTGTCGGAGAGTCTCCTCCTCAAAACGCAATAAGGACAGGGTGGTTATATAATGTAAACCATTCTTGGTAGTTTAGTGGTCCTGAAACAACAAACAAGCCAAGGAGGGAAAAATTGGTTTGCAGAATTCAAAGCCGAAGGAGTTCAGCTGAGGAATTCAGTCCACATGATCCAGCAGAGATGTGTGCTGCTATTCCTGTATGTCTTGAAAGGAAACTGCCACCAGATCCTCTGCTATTTTCTGTCCACAGGGCCCTACTCATAGGCATTATATTTCAGCCTCTGCACTAAACCCCCATGCTCCAAATATGCAGGGACAGTTGTGTGCAGAGCCAAGCAGTGCTCCCCTCTGCTGGGGCGCCACTGGGAGGCAGATCCTTCCTCACCAACATCTATCAGAGCCCTCAGGAAAGGCAAACCTCTGTGGATAAACATGGATTGTGGTGGCTTTGCTCTGATCCATTGTAACATCCACTGACACAGGCAGGATGGGCACTTCAAAAAGGATTTCTTCCCCTAAAGAGATTCTCAGCATTGGAATGGGCTGCCCAAGGAGTGGTGGAATCACCATTCCTGGAGGTTTCTAAAAAAATGACTGGTTATGTCACTTAGTGCTATGGTTTTGTTGACAAAGAGGTGATTGGAAGGTAAAACTCTATCATCTTTTCCAACCTGAATGATTATGTGATTTGCAAGGTGTGTGGTAGGCAGCAAACAAGGGGGTTCCATGTTGTCTCCTTGCTAACCCCTCTTAAAGCAGAGAAGTCTGTTTCAATCACTGTATTGGTAGCAGCATGTGGCCAAACTAAAGAAAAATATTTTTTTGAGCCTGAGGGAAGTGAACCACCATTTCAAACACATGTCCTTCAAGGGCCATTGCAAGGGTCTGTTTACTACTTAATACTGATCTAATAATTATATATGCTTTACTTCCTGCTGTTCATAATCATCACCAGGCGTCTCAAACTTGAAGAAGCTACGAAGCATGCACACAAAGTGGACAACACTGATTTATTGAGGAGGAGGAAGAAGAAGAATAATATTGCAATGCATCAAGATGAGATTTCAGGTGCCTGAGGTAAAAAATAAGCGCTTTGCTTAGTCTTGTGGACCGTGAGTTTTGTGGCCAGAGGACCCAGATCTCCCCTTTTCTCACTGGGACCTGTCACAGCAGGTACCCTTTTTCTGGACTGGCATAAATCTAGAGTGACTACACTGGTGTTGAGCTGGCATGAGTCCTAAGTGTCAAAGAATAAGGAAGCTAAAAACTCCCCTTTTTTCCTATTGACTTTAATGAGTCCCAAATGAGAAGGATTGGACCCTTTCTCTTTAAAAAAGTTTGTTTATTGGCACTTGGCTTCAGACATGCCCCTTAGGTGCCCAGCATGAAGGAGATGCTACGCACTGGAATGCTGCAGACATCGTGTGAACTGGTCTTGCCAAGTGTGCCTTTGGGATAGAAAAGCATCTTTCCATAGTGCCCCTGTGCTGCTGCTAGAAGGAGGTAAGCCCCCAGTGGCAGCTAAATACCCAACAAACTGGAAGAGCCTCGATAGATGGCTGATGGTTTACTGATAGAGCTGCTTTTAATAAAGCAGGTTAACTACCCTGCCAGGGAGGATCTACGTCAGGTGCTATGAAAGCAATGGTGGCAGGAGGGAAAATTTTGCCGTGGAGCCACGCTGCTCTCTGACACCATCAATCATCTCCCAGCTCACATCCTACCTGCTTTGCTTTCCTCTCCCTCCTACCGGTGTGCAGGAGCGACCCGTGAGGGGCAGAGGGGGCACGAGTGAGGGCTTTGCCCTGCACGGGGGAAACAGTGGCACTGCAGAAGGAATAGCAGAGCTCCTTGTCTCCTGGCTTTCCTCCGCCAGTAATTTCCAGGGAAATCGAACCCGACTCCGCTCCATTAGGCACTAACCTCTCGTCCGCTGGGCCTGTCTTTTGCATTACGATGGAGCAGAGCTGCCTTGCACGCTGCTGTCAGGGCCTGAATCAGCTTTGATAAAAGACCAAGTGCTGCAATGAGAGGAAGTATTTACCTAAAGTTGTTTTCAATTTCCTGAGCTTGCTATATCCATTCTCTTTTGCTTCTGGATTCCAAAACAATCAGTCTTCTGGGGAAGCCTTGCTTCATTACTTTTGCTTCCCCCAGTGCAGTTGACACTTAGTCTGGGTTTCCCAATCCTCCCAGCTCTGATTCATTAACTTCAAAGTTCATACCAAGCTGCTGCGGGTTTCCCGGCTGCTTGTGCAGGGATATGCGCCTGCCCCAGCACTGCAGGGTTTGGTTTTCCTAGACAGGGCTGTGACACAGCTCTGCCTCTCTCCCCTATGCATGTGGCATCTGGTTGGCTCTGGGCTGGACCCAAGATTTTTGGGGTTTCCGGCTCATCCCATAGGGTATTCATCCCACATATGTTGACTGGTTGTCCCAGGTTGGTGGTAGCTTGAGCCTGATCTGCACCTGCCAAAGCTGAAGAGAAAGGTTTTTCTTAGGGATGTGTGTGGAAATAGGTAGTGGAGGATTAACGGGAACCCTCTGTCTGGCAGGTGTGAGGGGGAAGCAGGGCTTTGGAGTGGGTGGAATAGCCCAGCCATGCAGCGAGGCTGAAGGCATTCAGCAGTAGCTTTTCACTAAACTGTTTAATGGTAAATCTAAATGCAAATCAGTGCTCTGGCTTACCAGTCCCACACGTGCCATTGCACTGTGGTCAACACCTCGGTGCACAAGTAACTAAGTGAGCATACAATGCCTGAGCTTGGTTTTAATACAGGGAGGTTTTCTGCTCAGCAGGGGGCCAATGGAATTGCTGTTGGGAACAGAGGAGCTTTTCCTTAGAGCTCCAGCCTTGGGATGGAGAACGGTGTGCCCTAATGATTTCAAGCATGAAAATTTCACCCTTATTCTTCCAGCTGGATAAGATTTTGACTGTTCAGTCTAAGAACCTCTTTGCTGCAGCTAAAGCTTTGTACTGCTCTAACTGTGCTAAGAGCCTGTAGCAATGCTCTGCACCAGGGATTTCCCAGGTTCACCAGAACAAAGAATTTCCAAAGCAGCTCTCCCACTGTAGGCACACCCCATTTCCCACAGGCTGCTGTGGGAATTTTTAGGCTTGCAAGATACTGGGGAATAGTGCTGCAGGGATGGAGGCTTTTTCTTGTCTTATTTGTAGTAATGTGGGTCTTCTTAATTTAACTTCTGTTTCCCACCCAGGCTCTGCAAGGAACCAAGATAACAGCAAAGAAATGGGCTAGCAGAGATGACCATCTCTGCAGACTCCAATGGCACCGAAAATTAAAAATCCGCTCCAAACAAGGAGAAAAAATCCCAACAAGAAACAAAAATAACTGCTGCAAAGAAATAAAACTTCTTCCTGTGAAATGCTTCTTGGCTGTGAAGGACTTCTGCTGTGAGAAAAAAATTCCTCCATGAAGAAGGGTGCAGAGCCTGGTTTGCTCAAAGCCTTTCCCCTCATCATCTGAACAAAAGGTGAGAGGTTAGTTGAAAACACAAGGACAAGCGTGGGCAGTTTAACTGTGTCCACCACTTGCTGTCTTGTTCTCTCCTCTGGCAAAGCCTTCCCTCTGCGGGGTGTGCAGGACAAGAGGTGGCCCCAAACTGTGCAAAACCTGTGTTTGCTCCATCCTCCCTTGGAAGCTCCGAGCCAACCTCTGCCAGAGCTGCTGGTGGCCGGGCTCCCACCCTGGATGCAGCTCAGCTCTGCTTGATTGTTCTCACACAGCTCTGGAGACAGGTTCCCACCACTGCAGCTGCACAAAGCCAGCTTGGCTTTGTTGGGAGAGAGGCAACAATGAGCTCAGGCATTTTAGGGTTATGAAAATATAAAACCCTAACCAGATACTACTAACTTTACTTCTTCCTTACTTCCTTTGCTGCTACCAGTGCTAGGAGCTCATATTGTGCAGTGAGTCCCTTTGTTTTGTAGGAGACCAAGTGATTGAAAACAGCCATGATATTACTATGCATGGACAGTACATTTTTTCCATGTATTTTCATAACCCTTTTCCCAAAGGATCAAATGTGTCTTTATTCTATAACTCCACAATGGGTTAGAGCAGCTCCTCAGGCGGGAATTGTTCTGCTCCATAGGCCACTTAATACTTCCTATAAACAAATACCAAATTAGGTAGGTAATACTCAATATTCCTGACCTTACTTGCAAAGTATGTGTAACTGCATCTCAGAGAGACAAGGGTGGAGATACCCGTTGTGAACCTGAGGTTAAAGATGACAAAATACTTTATTTGGGGTTTTGCCTTTTTCTGTTTTATTTTTGGAGTTGCTTGTTTGGTTTAGTTTTATGGTAATAAAAAGCAAGGGTATAGATACAGATAGGATATTGTGGGAGCCCTAGACCTTGCCTACAGTACAGGCCCAGTGGCAGATGCTGTCAAACTGTTATGGAGGTGACATTGTCTCACTACAAGCCTGGCAGTCTCTGGGATATAAGAGCAACTAAGGACTGGGAAGGTCCATGACCAGGAAAGGAAAAAAAAACCCACAAAATCCCTCTGCCCCAGTATCCAATTTGAGTGAGAGTATTCTGACCTTTCCTCACAAGGGCCCTGAAAGCTGATGCGAGTTTTTCTATTCCCCCATTGCTGTTTCTGTCAGGCAGCCCCCCTAAGACATTTTACTCTCACTGCCTTGCCTCAGAGGGATGTGGCTGCGCTTGCCTCAGCCCCTTGCAGTGCTCCATCTGAGCAGCATTTTGCAAAGGGATGGTCTGCAGACCATGTACTTCCACTTGCAAGAGTCCTTCCCACCCCATTGTTTTGTTACCCTCCTTCCTCCTCTCTTCTCTGCTCAGAAAACATCTGTTTCCAGATGTTCTGGAGTCTAATAAATGCAGCAAAAGGCCTTGAGTTAATATATTTACAATAGCTGGAGATGTCGGCTGCTAGTTAATGGCTCGTTCGAGCACACCAAGACCCCCATGTTTCCTGCGGGGCGTGGGGGGGGAGGGGGAAAGCAGAAGAACAGAAAGAGAAAGACAACTGAGGTCGGGTTTTTCTCCCTATTTAATGGCCTGAAAAGGGCAAGGTTAGTGCTGGGATTGAGCACATGGCCATGTCTAGGCAGTTTGCTTTAACTTTCAGTTACTGACAGGAAGGACACATTGTATTTTTAGTGGAAAGTTGTTTTTTAAGTGAAGGAAGGTGAGGAAAACCTGCTGCTGTTAAGCATCCCTTTTCAGGTTGTAGATACCCCAGTGGCTTGAACTGTGCTCACAGAAGCAAGAACTTAATCCATGTCAAACTGTATCCATTTCTGGCCCGTGGCATGGAGTGGTTCATGTCCACAGTACCTGCCTTGGGTCAAAGAAGGTTTATGGTCTACTGCAATGAGACCACTTTGTGCCCTGTGAGGAATCCCCACATATCGTGAGCACTGTGTGTCTGTTGTAGAGCAGTGCTGGGCAAACTCCGTGAGGGGCTTTGCCCAAGTACAGATGTCCCTGACAAAGTGCCTGTGCCAGCTCGAGGCTGACCAAGCTGGAGTCTTGCCACACCTGCTCGTAACTGACCAATTGACCAGCACCATGTGCTAGGTGTGCAACTTTTTCCTTGTACGGAGGAGTTTCAGCTCCTTTGGGAGGTTATATATGAGTTCTATTTGCTCCAGTTCTTTGTATGTTTGTGCTGAGGTCCTTAACCATCCTGGAAGACCTGTTAGAAGCGATGGAAGCGTGTGGTTACTGTCCTTGCAAGGAATTTCATCAACCTCCCCGAGGAAAGAGGGATACAGCCTCAAGCTCAGCATATGCAGGGCCTTCCAAGAGTCACCAGTCAGTGGAATCACTCCTGACTGCAAGTGAGTATTAGTTTCTACGTGACCAACTTGGAGAGCCATGAACTTGCAGGAGGACTGGTTTCAATCCAGCATTTACCTTCTCTCAGGCCGTGGAGAGAGCTGAAATCTGGACTGTGCTCAACTCAAGGAGTACTGAGATGATTCCATGTGCTAAGCCTGTCTCTGGAGACAGCTTTTTGTTGAGCAGTGCTGCAGACTCGACGTGCACAGTTGGCTCAGGTTTGTGGCTAAATGAGTCCATCTCTATTGGCATGGGATGACAACTTATTAATGCCTCATGGATAGAAAAAATACCCTCCTGCACATCTGCAGCTAAGGCTTCCTCATTAAACCCATCTGAGTGCAGCTCTCCAGCCTGCAGCAACTATGACATGCCCTCTAAATGAGCTGATCAGCTGGAGAGGGGCTGGTGGGGAGGCAGGAAAAGGCACTTATAAAGTCATTCAGGCGATGCTCGTGTCTGGACAGCAGGATCTGTATCAAAAGCCAGTGCAAAAGAGCAGAGAGCTCTCCTCAGCCAGTGTGGGGAAATGAGATGTAGACACCCAGCAAATAGAGGGTACATTAGAGGGTACATTTTTGTGATTTTAGC
>VWZN01015222.1:165754-184938 GCA_013396955.1 Regulus satrapa | reverse complement strand
GGGGGGGGGGAGAGGGAGAGACAGCTTTAGATGAAACTTTGTATAACACAGCCAGGTAGCTGCAGTCATCAGTACCCCAGTCATTTAGGTAGTGTCCTCTAGGACACTCAGCACCAGCTGCTAACATGTATTTTCCTGAGAAGATCTCTGCTGTATCATCAGCCTCTAAGCATCTCCCTTTCATTTCTCTGTCTACCTAGTTGCTGTGATTGCAGGTGGTATCTTGGGTAACTCCCATGGACTATGGTTTACCTCTGGCAGAGCCAGGGCCTCAAAGGCTTCTTTTCCTTCTCTAAATAGGCTGCTAACACAGGGAGAGACTGGGCAGGGGGTAGGAGACTGGGGTAGCTACACCTCTTAAAGGAAACCCTTTGTGCGCCGGGTCTGTGGGTTACACATCTCCGTCCCGCTCATATGAAAAACTGTTGAAAGGCTGCAGCCATCAGAGGGGTGTTTTCCATGCGTGCCGGAACAGCAACGCAAATCTGAGCAGCGAGATGACAAGAAACCCACTAAAAGAAATAAAGAAAGGATTTCCTGCCTTGCAGACGCTAAAACCCCATTTTGGGAAGTGAGTGGCTGTGAAAGGCATGAGGCCGTTCAAAGAATTGGGGCAGTGTGCTACCGGGCCCTCCGAGGGTTTGTCTCATGCAGGAGAAACAGCTCGTGCTCGCATTAACCTGCTCCCAGAAGGTCTGTTTCTTCCAGCCCCTGAAAAAGAGACCAAGCCAGAGATGAATATGAGTTTTCTCTGCCAGTTAATTTCCAGCACAGACTGCACGCAAAATCTTCATTTAAAATGTGTAAATGACAGCGAAAGAGCCACAAGGGAGCCAGATTTTAAGAGACCAATTTGCTGCCTGGGTTTTAATGACTGTGCACCACGGTGCGCTCTGCGCTGCTTGAGCATGCTCAAGGAGAGGGTGAAAGAATGGACAGACAGGCAGGCAGGGCTCAGCAGAGCCTGCATGTCACCCTGGAGGATAAAATATTGTATGTTATGCTCAGAAAAACTGGGAGAGGTGGCCCTCCCTTGCTCCTGAAGAACAGAAGGAGGCTTTGTTTCCCAGACGCATGGCTCGGAGCTGCCCTACGGCACGTTTTGGGGAGATTGCTCCCTGCCACAGGGGGATTGTCTGTCTGGTGCCCTGTGCCTGGTGGGACATGGAGATGATGGGAAGCTCTGCTTCACTAGAGGGCCTCAGCAGATTAGTTCCTCTGAACACTCTTGGCAGGTTGTACCCCCAAATCAGGCCCCAGATGTTCCCCCCCCTTGCACTGCAGCTTTCCCGCCTGGGGTGTTTCTCTCTGCTGCCCTTTGCTTGTTTCTTGCAGAGCCCCCAGCTGCCAGCTCTTGCTTCCAGATGTTTCCCTCTGCTTCTCTCCCTGCCTGGCTACTCTCCTCAGAATATCGGGGTCCGAATACCCACTGCTGGTGCCTCAGGGGGGTGCCCCAGGGGGGACGCGACAGCCCGTTTGTACCATCCCATAAAGTGCTCTCGGCTGCCCGGAGGAAAGGAAGACGCAGGCTGGTGTGAGCCCAGCCTCTGCTTTACAATCTCTTTCCTGCCACTATAAATAACCTCGGCGAGAGTCACTTCAAAGGGAAGGGCTGGCGGCGGAGAGGTGGTTTGGGGACCGAGCGGGACAGGGGCGTCCCACTGCCCGATCCCACCCCGGCGCTTTGCATAAATAAATAAATCATGCAGCAAGGGAGAGGTGGAGAGAGAGGGCGAGCAGAGGAGGTTACTTTGGGAAGCCGCGCAGCTCGCTCATCCCAGCCCCGTAGTTCGGAGGGAGTGTGTCATGTTACAGGGGAGCCACGATCAGCCAGAGCACAACGTCGCCGGAGCAGCTGAGAATTACCTCTCTCTAATGGGGACTTTCATGTGCGAGCTCCTGGCCAGTCTACGAAGGAACTGAAACTGACAGCTTAGAAAGAACCAAAAATCTACCAGCAAGCCAAAAGACTGAAATACAGGAGGCAACAACAACAACAAAAAAAATCTTGATCAGATTATATTTTTCCCCCTCGCACTCTTTGCTGCAGTTGGATCCCTTTTTTCTGCACCCCTTTTATGTGTGTGGTTTGTTTTTATTTTTTAAAGACACCCCCCCATCCACTTTTGTCATTATTGCTTGTGATTTGTCACTTGTGATTTGCTGGCACTGGGATCTCCTTCGACGTTCTTTTTCTATGCCTTCTGGATTGTGCTTCTCGGAGTAGGAGTGAAGCCTTATTTATTCTATTTATTTATTTATTGTTTCTCAGGACAGGGAGGGAATGTTGGAGGAGAAGAGCTGGAAAGGCGTCGACGAAGCAGCTTTTGACAGGGGGTGTGTGGCTGCCCCCAGGACCGGCGATGGGGAGAGATGCTGCCGCCTCCCTCTCCTGCTGGGCTCGGGGCTGCCCGGCGTCTCCCTGCTCTCTCTGGTGCTGAGCCTCCTGCTGTACTTTCGGACCTCTGATCTGCAGTCCCGGGTGTCCCACTTGGAAGCGGACAGACCCACACAGCTCCCTGCCTGGCTCTCAGCAGACCAAATGGAGACAGCTATTTTGGGAAGAGTTGACCAACTGCTCAATGAGGTTGGTGTTCTTTCATTTTGTGTGGAAAGTTTGCAGTATTATAGATTTTAGGCATGTGCATGCTTGTATAATCACATTGTCCCTTCCCCCCCATTCTTTAAAAATGTGTCTCTGCACAAGTGATGCTGCTGCTAGGTTGAATTCCCTGTTCTTTCAGGTCCCTCCCACCTCTCAAACTTGCTTGGCATTTACTTCTCTCTTCTCAGCCCATGCTGTAGCACTTTGCAAAGAGGAAAACCTCATCCCCGGTCCTGGTGGAGAGGCAAAAACCTCCAGCCCTTCTCTTCAGGAGTCTTGCATGCTGAAAGGGTTAGAATTAGAGCTAGAGGTTAAATCTTGGGATTCAGCAGGGGTTTGAGCCCCAGGAGAGGGACAGGGAAAGCATGTCACAGCCAGCATGGCTATGGGAAGAGGTAATTGCAAACACACTGATGTTGTGATGGACTGGCATTGCTGCTGTACCAGCCCTGACCCCCTTCCACAGCTCCTGGCTCAGGAAAATGAGACAGACTGGTATTGCCAGGATGGTTTCCGGTACTGCCATGGCATCAATGCAGGTATATGGCTGTGTTATACTCACTTGAGTCCCATCCAAACTCTACTGGACCTTGTGGGCTCTCCTCTGATGCTGGAGTAATGCTGCTACTGGCTTCAGCAGGTCAATAAAGAGGAGCCAAAAGCGCAGATTATTGTTGCTGACACCTTTTACTTTGCTGTGTTGATGCTGCTGGGGGCTGTCTGTGTTCCTCTACTCTGGCTGCGATGAGTATTCCTTGCCTTGTTGGGCCTTGAAGTGGTGTTGACATGTGTCAGGGAGCAGATGGTGGCTCATGTCTCTGAACTCTCCAGACAGGTCCCCATTGACCTGTTCCCACAGCTCTAGGAGCAGCTTGGGGGTAAAATTCAGGGCCCTAGCCATTTCTACCCACCTCTCCTTTTCTCTGTTTACTTTAGCTTTGGCTCGAGTCATGCCAAGCCAAAGAGAGATCTCTCCAAGCTGGAGAGATCCCTGGGGCTAGCCCAAAACCTGTTTGTATCTGAAAAAAATCCCTCATGGGCTGCTACTGCCAAATGAAGCAAGGAATGGGATGATCAGAGTGGTGACTACTGGAACCTGTCTTGGGCAATGCTGCCTGGCACCTGGAGTGACCTGGACCCCCTCCTGTTTTCTAGGAGCAGTGAAAGTCTGTGGTGAGGAGTTTAAACCTACAGCTGTCAGGCTCTGCTTCTCTTTATGGGTCTTGTGAGAGCAGTCCCTGGGTCTGCTGGGATATGCAGCCAAAAGCTGTGAACCTTGAGTTAGCAAACACTGCAGGAGCTGAAGGATATGATTTTGAGTTGTCTCTTTGGATCAGGAATAAGGGAAAGACAGGCTCCAGTGGGCAATATACTACTTTAAAAGGGGTTTGGTGGGGCAGAAGCATTGCAAGTGATTTGATCTGTGCCCTGCGGTTGCACTTTCATTCAGGGACTCCTTCCCTGCCACCAAGCTGGGGATAAGTGCAGCAATCCTTCTGTTGCTGCTGGCACGAGTCTGCTGGGAAGTCGAAGTTTATCTCCACGGAGATTTGAGAAGTGCCACAGGAGGCCTCCCGGGAGTGGTGCCTGGGGCCGGATGGCTCTGCTGGTGTCCTGCTGGCTCTGCTGGCAGTGGCACCTTTACACCTTTTTATAGCTCAGCTTAGCAAGGAAATGGGGGTCTCATGATGGCCAGCAGCACCCCTGTTTCTTCAGCAGCCTCCCCTCTGCTCCTAGGGGTGGCCACAGTCCCCACTGCAGTCAGTGTGGGGAGCAGCTGTAGGGCAGGAACCACTGCCTGAGGAGCCAGCACTCGCTCCTGAGTACCACCAGGATTACCAGCTCCATCCTGGGCCACAGCTTCCAAAAGAGCTTGGAGAAAAGTGCTGGAGACTGTGGAGGAGGAGGGATGCCTGGCCCACATCGTCTCCTGTCCCTTTATACCTGGGAAGGTCTGATGCCCAGGGGGGAGAAGTGCTCTGTCCCTCAGGTAGGAGACCCTTGCCAACTGTCCTGCCCACTTCTGCTAAACTTCTAAACCTCAGACCTCCACACTCAGCCAGAGGCACGGGCACGGACCCAGCAGGCAACAGTCCAGGACAAGGGGTTGCTGGTGGACAGATGGGGGGGGTGTCATATGAGGCTTTTGATTAGGAAAGAAAAATCCTTCCAGTCTTCCTTTTCATTATGTTTGAAGTGGGGTCCTGGACTGCCCGGTGAGAGGCAAGGATGGAGAAAAACTGTGTAGATAAGGGGAACAGGGAAAGGATGGGAGAACAAAAATAAGGAAAGCAAAATAAAGTCATGCTGACCATGACTGGGGGAGAGTGGCTGCAGATGGACTTGCTGTGATGGACGTGAAAGTGGGATATTCGTCTCCCCCTGCTCAGACCCTCGCTGCCTCTCATTGACACATCCTCACAGTTTCCTGGTGTTTCAACCTTAATGGGTTTCACAGCTGCCAGCTCAGTGTTATCCATCACAAAATAAAACAGCAAAGCTTTAAAGGAACCCCAGCTCTAGAAAAAGAGTCAGAGGTGAGTAGGGAAGTGGGAGGGGAGCCACAGCACAGAGCACATTTCTAGCTCTGGTGGCTGTGAAGACGAGCTGGAGGGATGTGAAGAAGTAAAGTCTGTAAGGGCTGAGGGAGGAGCTCTAGGGTTATGCTCAAAACCTGTACTGCTCTGAGCTGGAGTGTGTAATGCACTCCAGTCTGGGCCATGACTGTGCCCAGGTGTGCCCTGGGTGTTCCAAAGGGTCTCACTTCAACTGAAAAGTGCAAGTTGCCAAAGTCCTTTTAGAGGCCTTTCTTCTAGATGTGCAGAATGAAAGCAAAGTATCAGGGAGAGGAGCTGGGTTGGTTTGCTTAAGATGTTAATCTTAAGGCAGCTGGTGGGGATGTTTTCTCCATCTCAGAGCCTTGTTTTCGCTGGCTGGCTGTGGCAGAATTTCCATCTCAGCTCAGGAGGAGTGAGGAGAGGGCAGCAGATGCTTTCCCAGAAGCAGCCTGACCAGTGCTTTATTTGCTACTGTGTAAACCTCTGCCTGGTGTAGGCGAATACCACATGGGAATTTTCTACCAGACTCAAATTGACTAGGTTTTCTTGTAAAAACAGCTGTGCAGAGTGGGCCAGAAACAGGTAGTACAGGGAGAACTTTAACTCCGTGTAGGAATTCAAATTCCTCTGCATTTATGAGATATCATAAAATCATACAAGGAGAACAAATAAACTCACTACTGGCATTTACAAGAGAGGCAAAGCTTTCCAAAAAAGAAAACAAGGTCCTTTCCCATGCTGGGTAACATTTGGTGCTATTTCATTTGCCAAAATCACATCAGAGTGGAGAACAGGATGAATTCAGTGCATTTGCTAGGAAAAAAACCTCCCAGAATTTGTGAGTGTGTAGAGATAGAAATGTGTATGCTTGATGCAACAGCAGGTGATCCGGTGCACCCTGGGGGAAGATCAGCTGCCCCTCAGCCTTCTCAGGGACTTGTGTTGAAGGTGTTTGTTGTGGCTTTAGCGATTTTAAAGGGATTCAGGAATGTGCCTGTGAATGGGGAGGGAGCACTGACCCTCGCTGCTTTCCCAATTATCTCATTTCCCTGGAACTCCTTCCTTACTTATGCAAGCAAAGGAGGGACACCAGAAAACTCCCTTTCCCTCCTGACTTGAAACATTTTTTCCCTCCTCCTTTTATTCCATATCTCAAAGAACGCTGCACAATTGTTTCCTAGGGTCTGCAAGCATCCCCTGCCCACATATTTAGCTTAAAGTTTTTTGCCCCACATTCAGGAGATCTATTTTTTTCTTTCAACTTCTCTGGTAGCTAAGTACCTAGGTGGTAATTCCAAGCTTTTTGCTGAATCTGGGAGGACTCGCTGCTCGCTTTTGCTCTATGTCACATAGTCCCATGATCCCAGGAACTGGGCCTTTAAGAAAAAGCAGGGAAATTGGAAGTAAAACAATAAGAGTTAACAAAACCACCCACCCCTGAAATCCTCCTGATGGTTGTAATAGATTATCTATTTAAAATGTGTTTCTCTTAGCTGTTGGAGATAGTGGTGGGAAATGATTTCACCTCCCCGGGTGACTGCAAACAACTGGGAATGCTAAAGAGCTATTAAGCTATTAATCTGCCCCCTCTGAAGAAGTGCCCTCCCTCTCACCTAATCTCAAGTGCCCTTCCAAAATAGACGGCACTTGCAAGGTTTAGGACACTACATCCACGGTCCTTCAATGTCAGAAGTGGTCTGGCTGTCACTTCTCTGTCCACCCATGTCAGCCCTGACCTGTCACGCTTGTGGTGAGTTAGCAAACCCATGGGAAAAGCCCATGCTGACTTTACTGCCCATTCCCAGCAGGTGTTTCAGCATGACCTTCCTGGCCTTGCCCTCTTGCAGGCAGGGTTTTCCTTTTCTTCGGGCTCAGCGGTGTGCGATGGCTCCCGAAATCCACAGAGGTGCAGGGGAGGGGATCAGCTGCGGCTCCAGCACTGGCAAAGGCTTTTCCAGCCACTTGCTGTGGTGTAGGGGGAAGATGCAGCTGTTATGTCACTGGATAACGTGATAGACGAGAGCAAGCTGGCTCTGCTGACGAAGCAGTCCCCTCATAGGAAGTGTTTTCAACCTTTCTGGAAGGCAGCCGGTTGCTGCTCTTGATCTTACGTGCTCCAGGTATACCCCGGGTGAAAAAGCAAATGCCAGATCCCAGGAAGGAGATTGCAAACACCAAATCCCCAGAGCCTACCTTCTTTTAAAATTTTGCTTATGGAAGCCAACTTTGCCCTAAAATTTAATGATTTTCTGTTGTCTGGGAATGTAAGTTTTCTCTTGGATATTACATTTTTAGAGGGAATTACATCTGGTTTGCTCTCCTGAGCAAAGCCAGCTTCTTGTGCTGGACCAGGCAGTATTTTGCACAGTGGAAACAAGGGAAGCAGAAAAGGCTAGGGGGTTTGTTTTGTTTCACCATCTCCACCCAAAGTTGAACTGAGGTCTCCAAGAGCCAAGGACTTTTTTCTGTGGCAGTGTGTTTAATAGACGCACAGTTTAATAGACTGTGCAGGAGAATGTATGCCAGGCACTCCTAAATGCCTGATAGGTTTTGCCTCTCACTAAAGGGGAGCAATCCCATGGCACCCCTTCCCTTTGCACTCCCCAGAGATGTGCAGAGCTCCTGGGCTTCAGGGAGACAAGGTGGGATGGAGAGAATGTCCAAATGCTGGTAACTGTGTGATGGCTGCATGGTCATGGTGCACAGGGCTGTGCTCCAGCCTGCCCAGCAGCTGGATCTCCCTCCTCAGGGGCCCCTGTCCTTGAGAAGGCTATTTCAGTTGCCCCAAGCCTTTCCACTACCTTGACCCTGCAGATAAAGCCTCAGGGAAATGTTATCGGCCCCATTCCGTTCCCGGTCATGCTCAAGTCCTGCTGGCTCATCACTTCCCTGTCCAGTTACGCTGCTCCTCTCGTTGTGAGCCTGCACAGCAACCCACCCAAGTCTTCTTGCAGCCTCACTCAGCCATTCCCCCTTAGCCCCTCCAGTGCCCCTGCACTTGGTGGGGTAGGGATCTGTTCCAGGTTTCCTTGCAGATTTGTGTGTGTGTTAGCCAGCCCTTGTTGGCTAGAAATGGCTTTCTGCTCCTGCCGTGGCAAACCATCACCCTTTCCTTGTCTGAGCCCAATTCCCAAACACTGGAACACCGCCCAAATGTGGCAGTCTCGTGTCGAGACATTTTGGTTGGCACGTGTGTAGGTGGGAACGGGGCTGTGTATGTCCACATACCAGTGTGATTATCCAGAGAAAGGCTCTGCTCTCCTACCTGTGCCCAGCTTTGACCAGTAGCAGTTAGAAGCCAGGCAGTGCTCCAGAGCAGAGCTGCGCCATCTGGGGTGGCAGCAGGATGGGAATGTTCCCAAATGCAGAGATTCACATATCTGTGCTTTTAACTGAGAAGGTAAACACCAATGGAAGGCTCTATGGGAACTGGCAATTTTCCTTGCCTAAAACCCTCTCCTCACCCTGTTATCAAATCAACTTGCTATCAAAATATTTCAATCTACCATGCAAAATAAAGCTCTGAAAATATTTAATTTCTAGTCAGTCACAACAATCATTACTCTTTTGACTTGCAATAAGGAAGCCAGTTCTCTCAGAGTAAAAAAAATAGAAATGTTCCAGCCAATTCTGCCTTCCTTCATCCCAGGAAGGAAACAAATTGATTTACTTTTATCTTCTCTAAAAGAATTTTTCCTAAACTGATGCCTTCTTGCATGAAGATGCTCAATTACTTGTAAAAATAAAGCAATTTATCTATGATCTTGGGCATGGCTTCTGTCGTGCTCTATATATGGCTATTTATTTTGAAATATTGGCTCATTTTTGAAGTAGTTCCAAAAATAGGAAGGCTCAACTGGGATGGGAAGTTGGGCTTGAATGTTAGAAGGGAAGAGAAAGTGACTCCAGAGCTTAGGAACCCCAGCAGCTCAGCCCTCTCAAATCATTAACCAAGTGTGGTTCGCTGGCATCAATGAATAACTTATTTGGATTGCTTTGCATTTTCTTCACTAAATTACTGTTATTTTATAAAGTCTGTGAGGGGTGGTGAGGATGCTACCCCCAAAGTACATTTTGCTCAGGACATGGGTTAATTTTGTTGATGTTCCTGGTGAGGGAAGATGCAGTGACCTCAGGTGGACTTTATTTGCCCTTCAAGAGATACACAGATGGGGCCAGAGAGCAGGAGACTGACACACTGGCACCATTAGAAATCCAAACTCATATATGAAATGCAGTTTCTGACAAAATTCCACCTTTTGGAGGCTCTTGATGGGTTTTGTTCTGCCCTTGGGGGAAAAAATAACTTTCACAGCATCTGAAGATTTCAGGGGATGCTGTTGCTGTTTTCAGTTCATCTTCAGCCTCAGCCTTGCAGTGGGACTCTCCTGTCCATCCAGATATCTCCAAAAACATAAGGTGTCTGCTGCAGGGTGCAAGAGGACCTGCTTCAGATCTTCATTTTCTGCCCACTGAGTGGGTCTTCTGAGAAATGTGGCTTTGTCATGAGGACACAGTCACCAATTGATTTGCCACTGCTGGCTCTTGGTTTTGTAATGCCTGTCAGGAGGACCACATTTGGAGGCCATTACGAAACTCCCTCAGCCTGCTTTCAATCAAACCCTGCATTTTTAGTTAAAGACTATGAACTTTATTGCCTTTCTTCATTCCCAAACTGTTCTGCCCTGTCTCTCCCATCTCTACTTGGGCAGCATCCCCTCCCAGTTCCACTTTTTCAATAATTTAAGGCTTTGGTTTCAATGGTATAAATTAATCCCTTTTCTGTTTTTCCTCTCTTGGCAGAAATTAAAGTTCCACTTGCCAAGACATCGAGAAGTTCGAGACACACACCAGCAATGCAACTGCCCAGCAGGTAGGGATCTGGGACAGCTGGCACTTTGGAAGGTGACAAAAACCTTTTTGTCTACGTCTCACTGAAGGATTTTTTTAATGCAGTCTCCTGTGTGAATGCAAAGTTAAGTGTACTTGCATAACCGTTTGCTCAAGATGTAGGAAGTTGATATGGAGATGGGGGCAACAAGTCTGGCATGGACGTAGATGCCAACATGTGACAGGAAGTACAGGAAAAGTGATAGACATCCAGGTGGATGTCTAGACAGCCAATAAAGAGAGAAGGATACATCTGGAGTGTTCCCATTGATTTTTAGATATCAGTTTTGAAGTGGGCAGAGAAGTTCTTGGGAAGTGCATTTTTCTTGCCTGATTTTGGAAGGTTTGAGACATGTAGGCTAGATCCAACACCAAAGCTGAATTTCAGCGAGCCAAAATGCCTCTTGGGTGAGAAGATTTGAATTCCTTGGTGTTCTACAACTATCTGAGGCATCTTGCAGAATTAACAGCCTTCTGCTAGAAGCAGCCATTTATGAGGGGCTTGAATGAAGTGGTCACTTGAGGTCCCACTCATATAGCATGCAGAAATATTATGGGATTGCCTAGCTGCATTATGGTTTTAATCATGTTAATATCAAAAGGCTCTTTGAGACACATCTTCTGAAGTGGTTTCAATACAATAAGTGACAAATAGCTATGGAAAAAACGTTTGTGAATGGCATTTCATTCCACGAGTATGAATCATTCAGCCTTCCTCATTGTCTTTTGATGCATTTGACTAGAAAAAAATAGAGAAGTGCCAGCTCCTCCGCACATCCAAAGTTGAAGTTCTGGGAGGATTTGAATCTGTATATTCAAGCTGTGTGACTGAAACTCGTTTTGCAAAGAAGGTGGCAGGGAAAGTGATGTCTGGATGAGCACATGAAAGAAGCATTTCCATTTTCTGTGGCTTCTCCTCTGGTTTTCTTTGGTGTTCAGTGTGACGGTATCTTTGTGCTTATCAAAGGGTGTTTAAATGTGGTCAACAGTTGGGATAGGGGGTGGATAAAATTAAAAAGAGATTGTCTTTGCTGCAGGTAAGGTTTCAAAATCATTGTATTTAGGCTTGTACAGACATAGGAGTTATAGTCTCTTGCCAGACTAAAATGGATTTGCAACACAGCAGCTTGTAAAGCAAGAGTTAAAGCTGTATAGGTTTGTGATGGAAAAGAACTAAAATCCAGGATTCAGAACTGTAGAACACTGGAAAAAGCCTGATTTGACTAGTCCAGATCAGGACTGTTGGACTTCCTTTTTGGTCCCAAGAAGAAACAACAGGATCAATTTTGGTTTAAATTTAAAAGATGGTAAAAATGAAATGTTTTCAAAGTATCGTTTCTCAAAAAAACAAATCAAAACTAAGTTCAACTGATTTTAAATACCAACATTTTCCCTTCGATGGAAATACAAATCACAGCCCTCCTCCATTTTTAAGTTCTTGCCTGGACTTGACAAATAAATGCCATAAAACCACAGGAGTGAATGTCCTCCTGGTGTTTCTGAGCCAGCTTGAAGAACCTGAATACAGAGCAGAGAAAAAAGAGATTCACTCCTTTTGGAGGCCATCTGAATGCCACTCTTGCGCCACTGGTGTGATAGATGAATTGCCCAGGTATCTCAGCATTGAGTTCATAACACTTGGTTACAGCTACCCACATCCCTTGAGGAAGCTTCGGCAGCAGTCTCTGCTGGATTTCTCGTAACTGTTAGGTGCCCATTCATTCCATTAAGCCTATAATATATTGCTGAATAACAGCTTCGATTCAAGAGGACAATAATAATAAATGTCTCCTAAACGTCTCATAAGGATTGAGGCTTCCTTTTTGCCTGTCAAACTTGCTTGTCTTCATCAAATATTATATGGAACTATGTATAAAATTCTCCCCTGCCCTCTAAGCTGGTCTGTTGAGGGAAATGGACCCATGGTCTAAAGCTGATGTTGTGACAAGGTGAGGTTTTGACTGGCTTGGAGCAGTACAGAAAAAACGGCACCTTCAGCCAGCCATTGTCTCCTCTTAGACCACATACCCTTTGCTCCAGGGTATTTCCCTTTGGTCTCCAGGCTGGTGCAATGCAGGCCACCTGACCGTGTTTCAACGTGGTCTCTCTTCCAGCACAAGACCTTGGGGATCCTTTTCCTCTATGCATTTTTTCCCTTGTGTTTAAAATGCCCCAAGGAGCAGACAACATGACTTTTGTGGGAGACCAAGGTATTCAGAAGCATCAAGATGTTGCAAGACTTGGTGCATGCCTGTTGCTTCTCACTGGCCCACTTCACTGCCTATAAACACATCGTGCTCCTCAGCAAAATAAATGTTTATCAGAAGTGACATTTGAGTTCATCCCTAACTGTGAGTCAGGTCCCTGCATGGCAGAGAAGGGGAAAAGGAAGACACGTTCCTTTGCTGACCTGTTCAGTGCGGATGTGGAGGTCCAGGGCAATGGGTGACCACTGCCATAGAAGAGCTTCAAAACAGATGGGATTGTGAACATAAATGGTTTGGGGAAGCTGGGAATAGGAGAAAAAGAAGATTGTGAAGTCCGTGACTCTTCTGTGCGTGTGATAAGGATTCTAGAAATAACATGGTCAGGAAAACAGCACAGCTGTATTTATAGCAAATGATAAGGAAATATAAGTTTCTTTTGACTGGAAAGCAGCTACTTCAGATCACTCGGGCTGGGTGTGACTACCTGTGAGATGTTGCTCCTTGGCATTGTGTTTTTTGAGTTTAGAGGTCACTAAACTCAAAAACCAAAATGGTCAGTGGGTTTCTCCAGCAGTGTCTTGGTGGGGAGGACACATCCCTCAAGTTTAGCATGACACCTATTGGGGTAATTAATGATTTTATTCCCTTCCATAGATAACCTCTGTCATTCCTTCTGTCCCCACTTACTGCTAGATGGATCTGGGACAACTTCATACAGGTTGGAGAAGAAAAACCTCAATGGTAGGAGTGACTGTACCCAGATATTCTCCAGCCCCAGACCTTGTGCTGGGATGGGGCCAGGTGTGGGCAGGGAGCTCAGCACAGGTTTTGGTCTGAGGTTGCATGCATGGATGTGACTTGGGGAACTTCTTTGGGACTGAGCAGATGTTTTTCCATATGGTGTGTGGATATGGACGGGAGCTACCTGAGGCTGGGGGATCCTCTTACAGCCAACTGACCTCCCTTAATTTCCTCCATGTAGTAAAAAAAAAATGCTGCAAGGGAAAAAAAGCATTTGGTTTCAGGTTGACAGGGCAAAAAATCTAAGCTTTCCTAGTCTAATCTTGATCCAGTTGCAGGTCCAGACTGTCTGCCTGGGCAGCCTCAAACAGCCAGGGATTAGACCACAATCCCTTCCCACAGCTTTCCTGGTGGAGGTGGGCGCTTGTGTATTTTGTATATTGTGACTCTCTTTATTAGATCTTTCCCATCTTCCTCTCCTCAGCTCTGATTTTCACAGTCCCCACGTGGCTGTTTTTCACTGTGCTGGCTCTCTGCTCCGGTCTTCAATATCCCTTAAAAAAAAAAGAAAAAAAAAAAAAAAAGGCTGGCTGCTTTCCCTCTGCCTCCACAATGCTTGTTTTGGTCCGGTTTCTCCTTGGTCAGGTTGGGAGCCTGCGGTGCTGGAGGCGGTCAGCCATGCAAGAAGGGAAGCAGCTCAGAGGGATGCTGAATGACTTTTCCATCCCTCCCTGTGGCAGCACTCGGGGGCAGAGGAGAGGGACCTGGGTTGCAGGTGGGGACAGCTCCCAGGGACCGGCAGTGGCAGTCAAAGGAAGGTTGCACAGCCCTGCCAAAAACCAAAGTACCTTCTGCTGTTACAGGGGCTTGCTCGGAGGATGGTGTGGGGCAGCTGCAAGGATGTTGGCAGTTGCCAGGAACTGAGGTTTTCTCTGGAATGTCTTTGAGGCTTTGCAAAGGAATGTCCCCATGGCATTTCTTCTCATACAAAATTTTACCCACGTTTCCTATCTACCCCACCATGGGGCACAGAGAAAGCTGCTTGGCCGCCCTTCAGCTGCAATTGACTTTATAGAGATATCGGCAAGAAATACCGCAACTCGGGATTGTTGCTTCTGCTCCCCTTCTTGCAGGGAAGCTTGCAGGAACCAAGGTGTAGTGGCAGCCCCAACTGCACCCAGGGGATGTGTGCCACATGGTGCACACACTCAGTCCAGGCATTCTGCTTTCCTTCTTGGCTACACCCACCCCGTGCTGTCCAGACCCCTCGGCACACTGGCAGCTGCTGGACGAGGCCAGCCAGAAACAGTGTAGGGCTGCAGTGGGGTGTTGGCTTCCAGCCAGGATGTGACACCCAGAGCCAGTGGGGCCTGCTGATGGGAATTGGACTTCCCACATCCCAACCTGTGCCTGACCTCACAGACAGGTGCAGAGGAAGGAAAAAATGCTGGGAAAGGCAGCAGATGAGGGGTTGGTGGGGATTGCTGGAGCAGGGGGAGACTCCTGGGCAGTGTGGGCTGCTGGCCCTGCAAGATGACAGGCAGGATGTTGTATCCAAGTGGATGCATCCGTTTCTAACTTGGGACTTGTATCTTCTCCCCACACATCTCTGTGGAGATGAGCTAAAACAGGGGGCAGTGCCCAAGTCTTGCCTTCTCCCCACATCCCACCCAGGGTGCTCCATCTCTTGCCAGGTTGTTTTCATGGCTTTTATATTTTCTCTCCATCATGTTTAATGTGATCCTTTTTTGGTTTGCTGGAGCTGCTTGAACAGATCATAGAATTGGTTCAGGTTGGAAGGGACCTTAAAAGATTTTCTACTTCTACCCTTCTGCCACAGACAGGGACACCTTCTGTTTAGACCAGGTTGCTCTAAGCCCTGTCCAAACTGATCTTGAATACTGCCAGGGATGGGCCAACCCCAGATTCTCTGGGCAGCCTGTGCCAGTGTCTCAGTGCTGCTCAAGTGCTCCCATGAGATTAAAAACATGAACTTACTGATGAGCCCCAAGAGGTGAAGGAGGTGTTTGGAATCTCTGGGGTGGGGTGAGGGTGTGGAAAGGTCAACTCCAGCTATTTAAACACCAGCAGCCACAAGCTGTGTCAGCGGCTCTGGCTCATATCCATGAGGAGGATGAGGTGGGAGGGTGCAATGGAACACCCTTGGCCCTGTAGCTCTACTGTCAGGAGGTGCATTGAACTGGTTGAAATGCTAGGGTTTTGTATTTCATCCCTTTTGAGGACAGTAAGCATGGCTTTCTATGCTGACTGTGCAAAAGGTGTTTTCCGCTTTGAAAGTGGCTCAACACAGCTTTTTGACAAGTGCTAACAAAAAAATTGGAAAAGAGGACTTTGGTCTCAAGCAGCTGCTCCTTGCCAAAAG
The DNA here is from genome assembly GCA_013396955.1 of Regulus satrapa. Taxonomy (NCBI): domain Eukaryota; kingdom Metazoa; phylum Chordata; class Aves; order Passeriformes; family Regulidae; genus Regulus; species Regulus satrapa. Next base: position 169,554 of record VWZN01015222.1, on the reverse strand, counting down.
CTTTGAGCTCTCTGAATTGTGTTTTCCCTTGGAAGGACTAAACCCTCATGGCAGGGCTGGCCAGAGAGCCAGGATCTGGAGGGAGCAGAGCCTGGGCTTCTGCGATGGGCATCCAGAGCAGCACATTGCAGTGTCAGAAAATGGGATTCTCCGGCACGCCACCCCCGTAGCACATCTGGAAGAAAAATTGTAGCATTATCATTGCTTAAATACTACCGTCCTTTTTTCCATGCTTTGTAAGACATCTTCCTGGGAATTCTATTATTCCCTGAAATTTAAATATAGTCCCCCATCCACATTTTTGGGCCCTCCAGAGTATATACACACTTCAGCCTGGAAAGTTGCTCATGCGCCCTGGGCTGCTGGCTGTATTTTGGGTTGGGGTTTGTTTGGTTTAGACATACTGTTGTTTCATTTGTTTTGAAGATGCAAACCACACAATGAATTCCATGGATTCTGTGAGCAGTTATGAATAAATGGGGATGAACAATTCAAGAAAAAACCGAACTAATAGTTTTTTTGGTCACTTAACTCTCTTTCTCTGAACATGTAGGCTGCTGTGCTCTTAACTGGAGCGGCTTGAGGAGTCACCCCAACCTTGGCTTTCGTCACCTGTATGTTGCCACATCCATGGCTGAGGGACAGGAAGAGGGAGAAAGGATGTTCCTTAAACCTCTAAGCATCAACTCATCCGGCTTAGTCTGCGTTTGGGATCTAAACCGACTCTATTAAGGAGTATTTAATTGATTTTAATTAACCTGCTGTTGTTGCCTCAGTGCAGACTAGGAGGGCTTATATAAGCCATTAATACAGTTGTGAGCATGGCCTGCACTGCAAAATTGTTGGGGGCTCAAAGCACCCCTGGGGGTGCTACCATGCAGTAGAGTTAGGATGGCCTAATGCCTCAGCTTTTCCCTCTTTACCCAAAATATGCTTAGAAACAGCCAAAGCATTGGAAAGTGAAGGTGTCCTGGAACAGTGGCAGTCTGAAAGAGGGTGGCCTGTTTCTTGTTCAGATAATTCCGCCTCGCCATGCTCAGGCCTGCTTCCTGTACACCCCAGGGCTTCCCTCTCTTTTATATGTCTTCTTATTTTAAACTTTTTATTTTTGGCTTTTTTTGGTTTTTTATTTTAAACTGGCTGGAAAGTGGGAAGAATTTCCTCCAAAGACATGGAGTCACTATGGGACTTTTTCCTCTGGAGGCTGAGCTCTGTCCAAAGGTGCAAATTTATAGGTGAACATTTATATTCAGGTGTGCATGAGTCCTGGTGACACTTTAATGGTGCTTGCGTGCTATGGCCCAAATGTTATATCCCAGCCCTGGATGAACCTTGTTTGTTTGATACAGCCATTCCCCATGCAAATCCAGCATGGATAACCTAACCTATTCCTCAGGCAAATGTATGGTGCAGAGAAAGACATTGAGGATTAAAAGCACGGGAAAGAGATTTTGGAGCAGATACCCGCTGTGAAGTGCTGCGGTCAAAGCACAGATCGAGGCAGGAGAAAAGTGTTAAGGCTCTGATGACTTTTATCGGGTGATGGTCCCCATGTGACCTTTGCTGCCCATGTCCAGAAACACTCCGGAGGCACACGCACCCCACATGCAGACCGGGGCCCGACAGGTTGCCTGCGGGGCTGCAGCAGGGAGCTTCTGCATGTTTGACGGGTTTGTGTACAGATGTTTGGTAGAAGTGTTTACACCATTGCGTGCCTGTGCTTACAATGTATATGGTACATATGGGCATAAATCAGCGCCTTGACAAAGCAAGGCAAACCCATCCCAGCTGGCTGAGGAAACCCGAAGAGCGCATTGCACTGCTACTGTACGGCACCAGCTTTGATTCAGCACGAGCGTGCTACCGGGGTGGAGGATTTTTCCCAGGCCTGGGCTGCGTGCACATGGCCGGGCTGGTTTGCGTCAGCCGCTGACGCACGTCCGGGCCCCGCGACGTGGGTCTGGGCTGCGCTGCCCATGCTGGCAGCTCTGCGGCGGCCGGAGGAATGAGGGTGAGCCGCACCGGCCGCCAGGCTCCATGGCGGGGCCCGGCCGCAGCCGAGCCCCTTGCGCAAAGCGTGGGCGCCCGCCAGCCACCGAGCAGCACTGGCAGTACCGGGCTGGGCCCAAGGAGAGACTGCAGGCGCCGAGCGGCTCGCTCCGAGGCTGTCGGCAAGGGGACTTCGCTTCGGTGCCAGTGTAGGATGCTGCCATGAGGGCAACGGGGAGGTGAAAAGTGGGTTGCTGGCTTGGCCAGTGGCAGGATGGCTCTGTTTGGTTGTCCCGGTGGGGCAGAGAGGGGTTTTACAGCGGGATGCAGAGGCCCGTGAGGAGCCATCCTCTCCAAGGTTTCTGCTTTCAGTGTGGTGATACCCGATTCCCTGTTGGCTTTTCCGGGCATCTGCCCACACCTTTGCCCTGTGGGGACCAAGGGCCTGGCTGATCCGCGGGTGCCCGAGGGTGTCCCAGGACGCAGATCAACAGGAAGAGGGGAGGGGCGGCTTTCCTTCCCCCGGATCGCCTTTCAGCCCTCGTGCCAGGCTGGGGCCGCAGGTACGCTGAGGGTACGGGGGCAGAGTCAGCCTTTAAAAGGGAGAGGTTGCATCATGCGGGGTTGGGCGGGCCTCGGGAGGCAGAAACCTCATCTGTTAAACATATACCGCCCCCCCCTCCGCCGGGGAACATTCAATCCTCTCTTTGATGGACGCCCAAGAAAATACTTCTTCCACATCCTAAACTTGTTAGCACCAGTTAATCATCTTAACCTTCTTCCCCTCCGAACACACACTCCAATGAGTTTCCCATCGCTGGCAGCTGTTAAAGACGCAGCGACGCTTTTTGCGCCAACCTTCGCAGGCGACCGTACGCCCATTAATTATTAAACCTCTCGGCTGTCCCCCAGGTGGGAGAGCAGCAACCCAGCTCTTGTGCCGAAGGCTCTGGGAAGTGACTGTCCGATGAGTCTCTTTGAGGGTGGATGCACTCCATGCAGCTCTCCCCTTCCAAGGAGCTGTACCAGGTCTGTGTCCCTCTGTGCACAGCCTCTTTGACATTATGAATGCATTGTGAAGCAGAAGCACTGGAAAATATTTGTATGCGTTAGAGTGATGCTCAGTCTCGGATTAACACTTGAGAATGCCAGCAGCATGACGGTCAGAGGTGTTGGGGAGACATGCTCATATGTGGGGTCTGTGCCATGCACCTGGTGAGAGGAGTGGGCTGTGACACGACACCTGGTGGCTGGGCATCTGCCCTTTATTGCATCTGGCTATTTCTTCCCTTTGCAATCTGGAACTCCCTTCGTCGCCTGTTGTGTGTCTTTGGTTTTCCCCTCAAAATAAGGTTGCGTTTCAGATAGAAGAAAGGTACACCCTGATGCATCCATGCCATCTGCAGTGCCCAAGACTCTGGTGGGGCAGTGATCTGCCCTTTGATGCTATCTACCCCTCGCATGTAAGGGGTTGGGTGGCAGCTCACTTGCGTGGGCTCCCTGCGCCAGTTCAACCCCTCACTCTCCAAACCGGGGCTGGGATGATTCTTGTTCTGCTTGCCTATCCTGTTCTAGCCTGGCTGCTGAGACTCCGTGTCTGCTTCTTCCTCATGCAATGTCTTGGGCGAGAAGCGGCGTCGCAGACGGGCTGCGCAAGCAGGCGGTAATTAAATCAGCCTATTCCCCGGGGGGTGGCAGCTGATTAACAGCACATGGGGGGCTGGGGCACACACGGGCAGTATCAATCCATCGCTCGCCTCACTCCTCTCCCTCAGGATGTCTGGTTTTTTTCTTTCTTTTCTTTTTTTTTT
>VWZN01015222.1:85294-165250 GCA_013396955.1 Regulus satrapa | reverse complement strand
TTTTTTTTTTTTTTTTTTTAGTTTTTAAATATTAGCTCCTTATTAGAGCGATTTTGGCAGCAAAGAGAGAGTAGTTACATCTCCCAAAATGGCAGTCCTTGCCTACAGATCAACTTCCCCTTAGACCCTACAATATACAAATGCTGCATGCATGAAAGAGGGGTTGAAAGCCCAAAAGCACCTACAGAGCTTGCAGGTCTGTGGCACTGCCCTGGCCACAGGGAGGGAGCCGTGTGTCAGCTCTCTGCCCAGCAGGGATTGGTGTACCTGGCTCTGACCCCTTCCTCTCCACAGGGAGAAGCTGTGGTATTGTGAGGCTCTTTGTCATCCCCTGTGCAATGTGATTTAATGTGGGCTTAAAAACAGAAGGAGATGAGAGGAGGTAAGGTAAAAGGTGTTTTTTAGACACCTTTAGCCTTGTGTTTTTTAGTTTACCCCCAGTTCATGTGTGTGGTGATCTCCTGCTTATGGATGACCTGAAAATGTTTACAGAAAATGCTTATTTTCTGGGGAAGCAGGTGTTATCAGGTGTGGTTGTGATATATTCTCTGAATTCCAAAGCCACCCTGGATAGATCCCCAAGCTCTGCTATTGCACTGAACTGTATCTTAATAGGAAGGTCCTGGAGTTTCTTGGGATGGTGATGGCAAGTGGCTCTCAGGCCCTTTAGGAAGAGAAGCTACAAACATGTGACTCTTGGCTCCTGGAGGGCTGGAGTGGGGCATGTGCTGTCCCCAGCCCCACATGGTTTGGCATGCATTCAGCCATTCCCCCCTCCTCCACATGGGTTTTTCTGTGCGCCTTTCCCATGCAACAAACTGTTGCAGACCTCGGTTCTCATTCCTCCTCTTTGCTCTGTTCTTTTCTAGAACAGTGAGAGTTTCCTGTTTTGATAGAATTTGCCTCTTTAGCAGTGGCTGAGAAGCCTCGACCTTTTTTTACCAGGTGTACCACATGGCCCATGTACTTTGGAGAAACTTCTCTCTAAATATAATGCCCTTTTCCCCTTGTGCCCTCAGGGCCTTTCCTTTTGTCTGGGAGGAAGAGCTTCAGAGTAACTGATGTCTAAACATGCTTGGTTTTCCTCCAAGTTATTTTTTTCTCTGCTGTGGGGAGAAAGTAAAGTATTTATTGTCCATTTTCACTGTGTTTTCTTTTTGAAATTATAATGGGATCTCTCACTACCTTAAAAAAACTCCACCTGTTTGCCTAAATAAGAAAAAAAATCTTGCCCTCCCAAACAAGATGGAGGTCCTGACAGAATTTAGCAAACATACTGAGCTAAATTTGCCATGTTGGGAAGATGAGAGGTCCCAAACAAGATGGAGGTCCTGACAGAATTTAGCAAACACACTGAGCTAAATTTGTCATGTTGGGAAGATGAGAGAATACAGGTGCCTTCCAGACCATGCTCAGCAGGAGGCAGCAGTTGGTTGGGGTTGCTTCTTTGCCTTTCCACTTCGATGGCTCTCTCCGCAGTGTGTGCTGTGCATCTGGTGTTGGCACTGGAGGCAGCAGGGAAGGGATCTACGCGCTCAGTTCATTCTAGGTAAGGGAAGCCTTTATCCCTCTAAGCCAACGCAGGTTGTCTCCATATGTGTGTGCTGCCCCAGCCTGGCTCCCACTGGGCATGGGGTAGCCAAGCCAACCTCTCCGGCTTGAGATGTGCTAAAGAGCATCAGCTAGAGTTGGCTGAATGAATACTCTCCTCCTCTGCTCCACAAAACACGCTGAGCAAACCCACTTAGGCTCATAAACCCCATCACATTTTTCCTTTTGAAAGGACTAGCATCAGCCCCACTCTCCTCCACATGCTCTGTTTGGAAACAAGGCGACGCATCAGGAAGAGCCTGAAGGAAGAATTTATGGTGTCTCTAATTAGTCAGTTTGTTCCATCCTTGAAGGAGAGGATAACGAGCGACAGGGATGCATTGCTGGCCTCTGGAGGAAGAGCACTGTGGCTAGGCTCGTGTCCAACTGCTGATAGGGTAATTAGTGGTAACTGGGACCTATCAATCATCCGGAGTGGAAAAATGTCTGGGCTAAAGGAAAGACCCTCCCAAAGATTTTCATAACTCAAAAGGGTGTGAGACAGGGTCTGGAAGACAGTACTGGCAGTCCGTGAGGTATTTAAGGAAGGAGTCTATTAAAAGATAAATTGAACACAATGGTCTTTTGTTCATCCCTGGGTAGGTGACAGAATTTGCTCTTATAAAAGTTGCAAAGTATTTTGGAAGGAGGAAGGAAGAAGAAAAGAGTTAGCAGATGGAAAAGAGAGAAGAATAACAAAAATTAGGGGGGGAGAAAAAAAGTAACAGTGCACTAGTTATTAAAATCAGCTGCTAATTGCAAAAATTACATAGGATTAAAATGAATTATGCAATTTGCCAAGTGAATAAAGTGTGCTGTTTGCATTTGAAGTACATGAACAGGGAATTTATTCAAATAATTATTAGCTATAGTAAGGTCCAACTTTCTACTTTTCCCAGACAACCACATTATGAGAGAGATTGTAATTTTCAGCAGGAAGTAAGAATGCCATGGATTTTGGTTTTTACTTTACCCATCCATGATTTACTTTGGCCGTTTTTTCCTTGTGGTTCCTTCCTAATTCTGCAGCTCTCTGGGGAACAGGGCTTGTGCAGGGCCTGGCCGAGTGCTGAAGAAGCAGCCAACAGTGCAGAAATGAGAGACTCCTCTTGAACAACCAGCTGCAATTTTCAAACTGCTTTGGATATCTCCAGAGCTTTCAGATGCCACCTTCCTACTCCTGGCATGGAAGAGGATGTGTTAGGGGATGTAGGGTGGGAGTTTCAGAGAGATTATCAAACATCTGCCAAAGGGCAGAGTTTATTGGAGTGGTGCCTTATTGAATTGGCATGTGTGTCTTCAGACTAAGAATTGTGAGGTGCTTCTGGTGCTCAGGTGTTTGAGGTGGACTTAAAAACACGGAAGGATCTGGAGAGTTGGTGGGGTAGTGCCCCTAGAGAGCAGGAATTGGGGAAGAAGTTGAAAAAACTTCTCAGCAGCTTGACAGAGAAACTGTTGAAGGGGTGAGTTGAAGTTGCCCCAGTGCAAAGGAGTTATAGGAAGAGATCAGCTAAAGAAAATCACAAAGGTCTCAGCAAGGTGAAATTCAAGACAGAAGGAAAATAAAGCTGGAAGGGTTTGAAATTAATTGGTATGAGAGATGAAAATCTGAATGCCTGGGGTGAGGTGGGGCTGTCAGGGACACCGAGAAAAGGCTGAAGTTGTTCCCTGTGAGTGAGGAGGACACCTTCCTCCTCAATGGAACATGAATGCCCGTCACACACGACAGTGAGGACATCAGCTTCCTAAAGAGCCTTTGAGCGCTCATGGAGAATAAGTGATGTGTCAGAACATAAGGGGAAGGCAGAGGTGGTGACAGGGAAGAGCTAATTTTCCATCTGTGAATAGGACCCTGTGGATAAGGTAAATAGACACCATGTCTTCTGCCTTCACCAAGTTGTCTGCCATTGACTCATGCAGTGAACTGGAGAGGCGGTTGTTGTTTGAGAATTACATTTCAAGAGGCAAAAAGGCTGCTGAGGGGGAGCAATGAGAACAACCAGAGGTCCAGAAAACATGGCCTCTGCAGAGAGACTGGAAGAATTAGGTTTTGTTTAGTCTAAAGATGAGAGAAGACTGAGGAACAGGACAGCAGACATCAAATACGTGAGGTAACCGCAAAAAAGAGAGAAATTAAAAAATGTCTTCTTTGAATTTGCTGTGCATCAGAGGTCATTGTCTGACTTAAACAACAACACTGGAAATTTTGGGTAGTCTCTAAGAAAGATAACAAATATGGCCTTATGAATCAGGGCTTGGGTATTGCCTGGACTGGATCACTAGGGAAGCATGTGGTGTCGCTATCCCAGAGGACAGCAACAGGTTAGAGAAATATTTGCCCAAATGGGCTAGGTACAGACTTTTTATTCCTTTGGTTGCTTTGAAGATGTTCCCTCCTCAGTTTCGTGTCACTCTCATTTCACAGGAATCCTTTAATCTCTGTTTGGTTTGCTCAGGGGAGGCAGAAGGGGGAAGAGAAAGGGGGATAGTCAAGAGCAGCGGTTTTGGGCTGGTGGTTTGCTGGAGCCTGGGGCACGCTGGCTCTTTGGCAGAAGGTGGTGGGGTGGAATGAGCCTGCCACCATAAGGTTTCCATTTACCGTCCAGGGGTCCGCACCACTACTGGAAAACCTTGGGGGGGCCTTCAAGCATGAAAACCCACTGGGTGAGCTGACCCTGGGAGTCCTTCCCAGCCCAGATTTCTCTGCTTTCTGTGGTGCTAAGTGCTTCAGCATGGCAGGGACAAATGTGATTGTTTGTTGCTTGGGAAGAGCTTGCTGACCCATGGATGCCTGCCCAAAATGAGCATTGTGCTGCCCAGCGTTGGCCATCTCGCCATCTCTCCTGTGGCAGTGCCAGAGGTGCTCTGTTTGTCCTGGGTGCAGCCAGCATTGTGTGGGCCATCTTCTCTTGACCCTTTCCTGCCCTTTGGTTTTGCAAAATGTTTGTCAGAATATTTCAGCTTGTCTATTGTTGAGCACTTTAATTTGACTTTAAAGGGCTGGCTGTGGTTGTGCCAAACACCCCCCTTACCCTTATCAGATTCTTCTGGCTCTGGAGGCAGGCTGGCTCCTGTTGTCCTTATTTTGAAACAGAGATGTTTGGAGATGCACTTGGGATCTGTGATTAAACTCCACTATTGGACTCCCTCTTTTATTTTTAAAACAAATGCTTAATCATGTTAATTTTTCTGTGAGGCTTCACCTTGTTGTCTACTTTGATCATAGCATCCTTTGGACTTTTTTTGGTGCTGTGCTTGGTTTGGGCTGGTGGTGGTGGTGCACTGGGATGCTCAGAGTGCCTGAGCAGTGACTTTTATCCTCAACAGCTGCTGATATTAACTGCCGAGTCTCGGTGATGTCATGGGTTTGATTTTGGGGGCGAGCTTGAATGACTGGCATAACCTGGTGCCTCAGCTTAGCGTTGGTCAGATTTTTTGGCAGTGAAATCCTGATGGTCCTTTCACTGTCCAACATTTCTCCAATCCTTTGAAGAACCTCTTGCCATTCTGCAAGGGTGTAGCCAAGAAGGGAACATTTTAGGGATGGAGAGCCTGGCCTTTTGCAAGGGCCTTCTGGTCTCTGGAGTGAGTTATCCACACAGATTGTCTGCCACTGCTGACAAAACCTGAAAAGGCTATTCTTTGGGTAGTGAGTATTTAAATTTTTTATTATTTTCAAGGTTTTTTTTTTTTCTTTGATTTCACCTACAGCTAATAATAATGAAGGCACGTGGCATTTTTGCCTTTTCATTTGAAGCTCTCTGAATTAATGTTCCCTCTGCCTTCCCGTGTTTCATTTTTCTCCTGATGGAGGTAGGGAGGTTGGCTCTAGAAAAATATGAGTACTCGGGATCTGGTGTGTGAAGACTGCAGCATGGCCAGTGTTTAAAATAGGCCAAACCCACAGTTCGTGCTCCATGCATCCAGCTAGTGTGTACCTGCTCCAAAATGGGGTCAGTCTGTGCTGAATGCCCATGGAGCCCTGAATTAGGGGTTCCATATCACCCTGGGTAAGGTCATGCTCAGGCCGCTGACATTTTAATCCACGTTTCATAACTAATTGCCTGGCCACAGCTATCTTGTTATCAATTAACATTGTCCTGAATGTCAGGAAGTAACTGTATCTCTCTAACTCCCTAAGGCTGGCTTCTGGTTCTGTGAAATGGCTGGATTTCCTCACACGGATGTATTACATGTTTACATCTTCCCTGGTGCCTCAGTGTGTAGTGAGGATGATCCAAGAAAGCAACAATAATGTCTTCATATTCCCTCTCCTGCCTCCTCCTTTTATGTATTCTATGCAAGAGGAAAAAAAACCCCAAAACTCTCGTATGTGAGCTCTTGGAGCAGGCTGGAAGATACACACATTGCAGACACTGTGCTGCCTTAATCCAAGAAATGAGATGGAAAAAATAAGCAACAGCATTTGGGAACCTTTTGAGAATGGATGCTTTTCCAGACTTCAGGAAATGCCCATAAGTGGATGTGATCATTTTAATGATCCTCTTGATCCAGAGAGCACTGCTGTCTCAAGCTGGAGAATATCTCTGTCATCAGCGTAAGGCCTCTCACCAAACCTGCTCCTCTACCTGCAGCTTTTAACATCTGATAGTCTGGAACACGATACTTTCCAGATTAGGATAAATTTGACCCGCCTGCAAAACTAAGCCTTTCCTTTTTTGAGGCCAAAGAGGCTACAATGAGGAGGGGGTGGCATTTTACCTCTCTTAGTGGGTGAGGGAAAAGGAATCTTCACAGTTCTGTTGTGGTCAGTCGCTGCTTGAATGGGCCATGGGGAAGATCGAGTGAGCAGAGGCTCACTTTGTGGCACGGCCTTGCTGTTCACCACAGGTGTGGTCTTCCAGTGTGTGCAATAAGATGGACCTACCCTTAGGCAGGGAGCTCGTTTGCTCGCTTTGGGCTACCGAAAGGAAGAGCTGCTTTAAAGAAGTGTTCTGTCTGCATAAAAAACAGAGCAGCTGAGAAGGGACAGTGCAGATGGTGCTAATTTCCAGAGGCCATATGTTTGGAGGGACCTTGGGTACCCCGACAAGAATTCTTTGTTTTCTCAATGTTCAGTTTCAAAGGTACTCTGGAGGTCTCCTCTTTGCAGGAGACCACCGCTTCCTCCCACTCGTCCACCCCTGACACGTTTTCTCCGTCCCCTCCTCCGTCCCCCGCTGCTCCACAAGCCTCACAGCTGGATAAACAGCTCTTACAGTCACTTACAGCCCTCCAGTGCCTTCCAGCGAGGCGCCGGCACGGAGAGATGCTTCCTGAGCAGCCCGCCGTGGGCGCACGGTCGTGCCGCAGCCCGCATGCCAGCACCGGCATCGCTGCGCTCCCAGCGAGATCAGCTTCAAAACACACACGGTCTGGAGGTGCTAATTACGAGTGCGGGTTCTCTGGCCGTGCAAGGCTGAGGAATTTGGTGATCTGGAAGCTCTGGGGATGTCTGCTGGCTGGGCTTCCCTGTGGAATGGGCTTGGAAACGTTCACAGTAGCTTTTATTGCTTCTCTGTTGACTCATCTTTTCTCTGTTGGCTGTTTATATGGAAAGGAGATCTAGCTCATCTCCTGTGCAGCACCACCTCTGTCTCACCCCAAAAGAGACTGCAGTAAGGAGAGGAGGAATCCCCTGTAGGTTAGATTTGTGCTTGTGGCTGTCAGGATTGTTGTCTCCTGGTTGTTTGTGGAGCTCTTGGGAATTCACCACCAAAACCTGGCCCATGTGGGAGCAACCTGTTTCCACATGATTGCCCCAAACTGGCTGGGCCTGCAAGAGATGTGACAATGGGACTGCATGCAGTGGTGGTGTAGTAACTCTGTTGCAGTTCAGGAGGCTTTTGTAAAGGGTCCCATGCAGCCTGGTTAACCTGTGGGTTTGCTCCCTTGACTTGCAGGGCTGTCAGCATCCCTGTCTGGGCCTGAGCAGCTCTGCCAGGGCTTTGTCCAGGGCTGAGCTTGCTGCGCCGCTGACAGTTGGAGCTGTTGAGAGTAGAGGCTTAAGTATCTCTGTCCTCCTTTACCCACTCTTTCCTCTGATGTGCATTAATTTACTGCTTATATTAAGGACTGAGCCACTTTTAGTACCTCTTCTCCACCTTGTCATTTATCCCTGTGACAGAATATGACCAAAGCATTTTGCTGAAGCTTTATTTTAATTTGTAAAATCCCCCGTGCTTTGCAACAGTTTATCCAGCTCCACCTCCTCCCTTCCCGCTGTCTTTAGGACATCTTTCCTCCTCCTCCAGCCCATGCAAGATGATGTTGCTTTTGGAAACGACTCTGTCCGAGGGCTTCGCTTTCTCCTGGGTCACACGGATGATCCCAGCATTTGAAGCCCAGTCCCTGGATGGTCTCTCCCGATTGACTTATTGCAGCCAAGGCTGTGTCCCTGCAGCTCGCTGATGAGTGTTTATACAAGACTGTGCAGTCCCCTTCACATAACCATTAATTTTATAGGGGGCACACAACAGAGATGGGCCTCCACTATTCCTCCTGCCTTTGATCTGTGTGGGGTGTGTGGCCAGAGCTGCCGGCATTGCTGATTTACTCCGCTCTGTGGACAGAGCTTCTGGAGCAAGCAGGAGCTTATGTTTTCTCTCAGTGGTATGGCAAAACTATTACAGGCTGTGCTGCTGGCTGGTTGTGTTTGGGCTGAAAGGGCAGGGGTGGCTCTGAAGTTTTTCTTTCAATATTAGCTCAACAGTTCAGTTCATGCAATCCCCAAGTCCACACGGACAGGTAGGTGGATTATGAAGGGTCTGTAGTATTGCTAATGGAAATAAAGTCCGTGTATTGGCAAGCTAAAAGCATTGACCTTGTGACAGGGCACTCAGTCTGAAACAAAATCTCTCCAAAACAGTTCTCTCACAGAACTTTATTGTCATCCAAGCCAGATTTTTTTTTCCTTTTTTTTTTTTCTTCTTTTTCTTTCTTTTCTCCCAGTCTGGCATGAATTAGGATTCTGGCATCAGTCTGACCTTGCCCTCCTAAATGAACTGTCTGATCAGAAGCCCTTTTGTTGTTTAGGCTTGGTGTACCAAGTAGGCCAGTGATCTCAGCATCAACACCGGTGGTGGGCGATTGCCAGGCCAACCAAATCTGGGTCGACCCTGAGCTCCCGTCCTAAATTTTGATTGGAGTTGTTGAGCCTTCCAGCTGCGAATGTTGACTTTAGCTCTGTCAGCCATCATGAAGGTGGTTATTTTTTGTATTTTAACCAGAAGTTACTTTCTAGAGGTAACCTCTTCTGATCATCCACGATGAAAACTGTGTCTAACAGTGGCATTTGACACAGGGCAGTTTCAGGTCACCAAACCTGGTATGAGAGAGTCATGCTGAGAGATTGCCAATGTGGAAAAACATTTGTTCATCCAGAGTCTCCAGTTTCTTTTGTGGACTTTCAGCCAGGGGCATTTTCAGGATGACGACGTATTCCGCAGGTGCTCACTGTGACATCTGCCTCCTGTGCAAAGAGGAGTTTGCTGCCTGTTATCTGTCAGCTCGCCTGTTATACTGCTTAGCCTTACTTCTTGGCACTCTGTGCGAAGAAAAAAAAAAAAAAAAAGAAAACAGAACGTCTATAAAGTATGGAAAATGTAGAAACCCCTGACAGTTGTATGGTGTGTCTTGCTTCTCCCACAGAGAGGAAACCACAAAATAGTGAGTCCAGGGGTTTCTTTCCACACACACAATATCTGTCAGGATTTTGAGGAATTTTCTGGGAGATGATGAAAGAAATGTGCTGTTTAAGCCCTGATATATATCGTACAACCATTCTGTATGAGGGAGATGCAGTGCTCCACTCTGGCAGGTTCCAAAAAAAAGATTTCCAAAATAAAAGAAACCCAAAGGATTTGAGGGAATTTCTTCTGAGAGGTCAGATTGGCTTCTATGGGATCAGAGGCAGAAGAAAAGGGAAAAATTTGCTTGTGTTAAAGAGAAAAGGTACCTGATGTCTTTAATAGCTGTAGTTTCCTCATTAAGCATTTCACACCTTTGCAAGATTACTTATGCTGGTGGGGAATAAGTAGGAACTTCAGTAGCAAAGGGGCTCTTGCCTCCTCAAATTCAACTTTCTCAGCCCCTAGGGGTAGGCAGGATGTGAGAAGGAGTCATATAAGTAACAAGTTCCCTGCTCTCTTGTGTGCCAGAGGATCAAAACTGAGTTTGACAGTGTCAAGAGCCTGCCTTGCATGGCCTTCCCAACACAGGGCTCTGACAGGGCTGTCAGAGGCTGCCCTGCACTCACGGTGGTTATTAGCAGCTGCTAATTGTGGGCATACCTTAATTAACAAGCAGGGAGATGGTGAAAGTGCATCAGCAAATGGGAGCAGCCTGGGGATTAAACCCAAAGGGATGGGGCAATGTTTTTTTTTCTGGTTCTTCTTGTTAAGATTTATTGCATAAAGAAATTAATTATTGGTTCTTCTTCTTCTCTCTTCCAGGTCCGCCTGTAAGTACCAAACCTCTATGGTTTTAGAAGCTGCTGACATGGAGTCTGTGGGGCTTGAACTCGCAGCCTCCTGTCTGTGGTGTCTGGTGTGGTAGCCACCTTTGCAGTCCTGGCAGCCTGGGCTATCCCAAACAGCAAGTACTGCGGGAGCTCAGGGCTGGGTTAGGGTGGGATTGCTCTTGGCTGCAGCTCAGGCTCTGAGGGGGAGCAGGAGGGAGGGCAGGGACGGGGACATGGCAGATTCACGTGGTGCAGAGATCTGTGTGTTACCAGTTGGCCCCGCAGCCTCTGGGGGAACCGGCTGTGTGCACTTCACATGCATGGGCTGCCACGTGCTGAACGAGATGTGTTTGCAGAAAAGGGAAAGATAGATCACAAACACATGGCAGGAGCTGAGCTAGAGGGACTTGTTCCCTGCTACTCACCCAGGCTGGCTGAACTGCTGGGCCTTCAAGTATAGCTGCGCAACTATCAATTTCAGAGGAAAAATTGTGTTGACAGCTTCCTTTTCAAATGTTAGCTAATGTAAAACCTCAGCGCAGACAATTTAGGCTTCAGGAAAATAGCTAGGTTATTGCAGAAATTTTCTTGCAGCTATTACAAGACCCACAGAGGACCAGAAGCAGCAAAGCAAGGACTGAAGCCATGTATCCATAGCTCTAACGATTATAAAGAAACGCTGCATTATCTCTAGCAGGGTCCTTGCAGAGGAAATGCTTTATATTCGTGTACAATAGAGGGACTATTCAGGGTTTCTGTGAAGGAACATGAGAAGTTAAACATACGGTAGTCATCTTTTGTCTGTTCATGCAAAAATGTCTTAAACAGTTTGCAGATGACATTCTGAGTAGTAGTGGCTGCACAACCTATTTTCTTTCCCCTTTCATCAGGCTGAAATGCTATAGACTGAACTCCCACAGATATACGAGCACAGACCTATTTAATGACAGCAGTCTTCCAAAAAGTTGCACCTTCTAGGCCAAAAGGTCTGAAAGCATTTCACAGCTGGAAGTCCTGATCCACACAAAACTTCAGCGGTAGCTTATCCTGGGAGCTTTCAGGACCGGCCAATGAAGTGGATGCAGTTTAGCATTAGCTGTGGCTTTTTGGGGAGGAGAGCACATCTCTGCAGGCGGCTGCAACTGGAGCCCCTCCATGGCTCTCCCTGCCACTTCAGCCTAGGCAGCCCATGTGTTGGTACTAGAGGGATGAGGTGGGCACAAAACTGGTAGTGGTGTTGGTGTTTCTGTTATTGCTGTGAGAAACTAGAGAGAAATCACTCGATCAGCACAGGCATCTTCTAGAGAGCAGTCAGTGCCTTCGTGGGTGAGGAAGACACGCATTCCAGACTTCCTCTGAAACTATAAGGGTTGGAAATCTAATATTGTAATGAGAGATTGAAGCCCGGCAGAAGCACATGGGACCACCAGAGAAGTGCTGACGTTATGTGCTACTGTATCCTGGCTTGTTGCGACCCCCGAACCTGTTTCTGCAAGCAGACTTCTAGGACAATGCTACAGCCAATGGAAATAACAAGAGGAAATTGGGCAGACTGAGTGTTCATAACCAAAGTGGAATTTGTCTTGGACTAGTAGGACTCTCATCTCATTCAGGATCTCTTGGGTTTCTGATCAGCTGGCGAGTGAGATCGGCTCAGTCACTGTGAGCAGAAGTTCACCTCTGAAGAGTTAGTGAGTCCTACATGTCACCCTAAGAAATAGTCCCCCACACCTCCATATTTCTCATGATTGAAATGGAAAAGGTTTTATGAGCAACAACCTCAGCTTCTGCCTGGCTGATTGTCATACACATTGTTCTGGATAGTGACCCCAAAGCAATGACCACCCCGCATCTCTCTCCCTTTTTTTTTCCCCCCGGCTTCCAAAAGAGACAGCACACTGTGTGACAGGGCTTAGCTCCCAGTGCTGCCATTGGCTTGAGTGTGGAGATGTGCAGAAATGCTCATTAGAAATGCACTGAGCCCTGCTTAGAGTCTAGGACAACAAGGACAAAAGCCAGGGAAATGGATGAGCAACACCATAGCAGCAAAAAGGAACTTCATGTTCTTCTCTTGCCCAACCAACACTTCCACCCTTATTCCTGAAGTCAGTCAAGGCTTTGGTGAAGGCAAGGGCAGCCCGCAGTCATGTAAGTTATTTGATGAGATTGGGACTAAAAGGGGCGAAGGAAGGAAGTGATGAAATCGTGCAATAGTCCTTTTGCTGTCTGGACCACATCCGAAGCAAATGATCCTCTCACGGACATTTTCTCTCCCATTTCTGATCATGCAACATTTCTGTGGCAACTGCAGCAATTCCATACATGAAAAAATAATATTTAGCAGATGGAAACTAAGGAAGAAGTCAAAGCCCTGTAATTAGCCTGTTCTCCGTGGACTTGCAGATACCTTCAGAGCTCGTGCGGAGAGCTGTGGGTAGAGTCGTGCCAAAAGGAGAGAAAACTTCACAAGCAGGAGATTAGGAAACCAAAGCAATCAGAGCTGATGGTCAAGGAGCTCTGGAGAGTTAACTATTCTGTTTCCTAAACCTTTCCATGCGATTCCATGTCTTTATCAAGCCCTCCCTTCAGAGTCTGAAGCTAGATTTTGCTGTTTCTATGTATTTTGTTCCAGAGCCTCACAGAAAGGCCACAGCTCTTGGTAAATACTTCATTATTTCTGTTTCATCGCCTCATTCCTTCTGTCTGGCAGGCCTTTGATCAGGAGGCCCCCAGCATTTGTAAGGTGGTAGAAAGTAGACTTGCATAAAAAACGTGTCACATAATAGAATACTGCAAACAAGACGTGGCCCTTACAGAGTAGGGACCACAGGAGCTTTGTGGGCCCAAATTTAAAGGGTGGCATAATCCTCATAGACCCTCCTATGTGTGGGAAGCATTTCTTCTGAAGATGTCTTTGAGGGTCTGGTTGAAGAAGCAAAGTGTTCAGTGTTCTCGCTGATGGGATTTGTAAGTTGCAGCAGGATTTAGAAGGCCTAAGTCACCTTGGGACAAATGCAAAAATCCATAATAACAGCATCTTCATCTGAGTTAGTCATGACTGAGGAAGGAGCGTGGGTTTTGGAATTACAGTAGCATGATTTCCTGGTGATGGTCCCCTGCTCCCCAGGCTGTGGCTCACCTGGAGGCTGCACGAGCCATAACAGGCAGTTTCCCAGCGAAGGAAATGTAAACTGTGCTGCTGGCTCTCCCCTGACTCAGGACAAAGGCTGCTGGTTGCTTTTCATGCTCTTTTAACTCTGATGTGGCAGCTTCAGGCAGCTTTTTGTGACTTTGTAACCAACCTACTCAGTATCATCCACCCACGAGTGCTCTTTCCTGGCTCCCTGTCACAGACAACCTTTCCTTATGAACATCTGGCATTTATTTGCTGTCCTACCAGGAGCTCCCCCTTTGCTGCTATTGCTTGGAGGGCTGTAACTCTGCAGAGTCACATACATACCAGACACGGGGCCGTCATGTACCACTCCAGGTACTCGCGGGAGACCTGACACAGCTCAGCCCCTTGGGCTCTTCCTGCTCAGGCATCAGCCACAGCAGAGACAGAAGAAGCAAATTCAGCTTTTACCTCAAAAACCACGAGGGAAATCAGCCTGGGCTCAGCTCCGGAGGAAAGCAGCATTTAAGGGACTAAAAGCAGAGGAAAGCTCAGCGTTATGTTTTCCAGCAGCCACAAAGTAATCCCAGGGCCAGATGCCGACACCAGGAGTTCCACTCACTGCTGGCACACAGAGATAGGCAAATGCTAGCAGGACTGAGAACCCACCTAAAACACTAGAAGAAAGCAATTTCCCATAATATATACTCAACAAAACTTAAAATCAAGCAGCTGTTCAGCATTTCATCCATCGGAAAGGGGTGCTTTTGCAAAGTGCATATGTCTCTTCAATTTATCACAGCATACGCTTTGTGGAAAGGAATGCCTCCCATACTGAACAGCCCCCACAGCTCTGCAGAGGAAAGCGGCTAAACTTCCACCAGGGAATGGTTTGATCCCAAGCAATAACGTTTGAGTTTGGGATACACAGCCTTTGTGTACACCCAGAAGAACAAACAGAGCTAAGTGCCTTCCCCTTCCAGAGATTTCAGATTACGCTCACACGCGCTGGGACTAAATGTGTAGGGAGGCATGAAGAGGTGGCACCAATGGGGCTGGTGTCTCTGGCTGCAGAAACCAGAAAACCAGGTTCATGTCTACAGACACAGTCAGCCAGGGGCAGGAGCATGCTGTTTTACATAAGGAAACCCCAAACAATGCTGGAAACAGAATTGAGGGATTATTATCACGTCATTTTTGCAAAATACAGAGTAAAAGCTACATGACTGCTGAAGCCATAATCATGAAGATCCTTTAGCAATGAGGATGCTATCTTCCAGATTAGCACAGCCTTCAGTTTTGGTGACCAGGAATGCTGAGGGGGTATTATTTTTTTTTTTTTTAATTTAAATTGCATAGTACAATTTAGCTGTAAGAGGCAGCCAGCTGCCTTGTAGGTAAGTGGGTGAAGAAAATTGTCACCGCTTCTTTGTTCATGTGTTTATGAGGCTCTGTCCAGTGTCACCTGAGCCAAAGTCATTCCCAAAACCACTGTTAGGATCACTCACATGCTGACAATGCACTGGGAAGTATCTCAAAGGGGTAGAGGACACTGAAAACAGCTACTCATATGTCTTCCTCCAGACGTGCTTTTTCCTGTGTCAGCTTGTGTTCTCACATTTTTCTCTTGCTTCTGGACAGGACAGTATTTTCAAGTCTAAGTGAATTGTGTTTTTTAAAGTGATAACTCTATAAATAAATAGCTAACACCCATATGACTTTGGTCAAGAAAGAGAAAAACATGACAGTTGGTCACTGCAGGAAGCCAATTCCCAGGACCTGGGTTTTATGAAGTGTTGGAAAAAGGGATTGTACTTTGTTTGACTGGAGACTCCTGTTCTCTTTTTGCTGCCTGAATTGCTGTATGTAATTTCTGTTCTGAGCTGCGTGGGTTTGTCATATGTGGAAATGAACTGGTGGCTCACACATTCTGAAGATGGGTTCGGGCATGTGCCAACACACTTTACTCCTTAACTTTCTCTCCGTCTCAAAATCCCTGGGCACTTGCACCACAGTGTGAAGCTGCTGCTGCGGCTTAGTTCAGTTGTGCTGTTTGATAACGTTGCTTTTGGCCAGTTACCAATTCCCTCTGATTTTTGCCTTAATTGCCAGGGAGACAAAGGTGCGATGGGAATCCCTGGGCGGCCGGTAAGTCAAACCCTCTTTTGTGTGCCTTATCTTCCCCATTCTCTTCCAACCCCCAGGATTTGGGTGTGGCAGAGGGTAGCTTTCAGGATAATCCTTGTCAATTCGAGCAAAACTACTCTCCCTGAGCCCTGCACCTGAGGGGCTGTCCTGGTCTCTGCAGGGTGGCCAGCCCTGCAAGCCGCATAGATGCTGGGGAGGTATTTCCATTTCACCTGCTATCTAGGCCCTCCTCTGGCTCAGCATCCCCCTGTTTGGGTGTCTCCTGCTGCCACCTTGTGCGCCAGCTGGGCTTGCTAACCCTGGGTTTCCTAACACGCACCTCTGCTTGCCACTGGCAGCTGCCCCTTCCAAACAACTCTGCCCTCAGCAAAGGGGGGGCCATCCCCTGCCTGGCTGAGCGCTGCATTTTGCAGCTGCTCCTTGCTCAGGCATCCCATGGTGAGGATGGGGAAGAGGTCTGGGGCAGGATCTGAGGCCACCCTGCTCATGCCAGCCCCATAGCCAGGGTTGTGGGGCAGGAGAGCGTGCCTCTGCCGCTGACGCCTGTGTTTGTCTCTCTCTCTCCCTTTCTCTCTCTCTTCCCTGCACCCTCTTGCATGTGGCTGTGACGGCTGCCACTGACCCAGGGACTAAAAGGGCAATCTGGAGAGAAGGTGAGTCAGCTCCTTGTAGCCTGTAGCACCCCCAAACTTCCCTCTTCTAGGGCCAGCCCAAGCTCCCCCATCATGGCCACTGCAGCCAGCTTTGGGCTTCCACACCCCTGGGCTGGCCCATCTGCCGTGTCAGTGCAAGTATATTTCCCAAATTCCTTTCAGCCCAGTCAGCCTCCAAAGATGCTGCATTTCTTGTTTATGACAATTTACTAACAGCATAAGAGCCAGTGGGCACATGCAGAGCTTCCCTCAAGGCTTCCTGGATTTTAACCATTGACTTTCTCCCCCTCTGGCAGCTCTGCTTGCCCCAACCAACCTGCAGCTCGCCTCTACCTCCCAGGTTAGCCTGAACCCTGGTGCAAGTGAGAGCAAGGAATAAAAGTGGCATGGCACGCTCCTATTTCTGACACAGTGGGACCTCTTCCTCCTGAGGAAAGCTGATGGTGTAGTGTAAGTCTGTGGGACCCCATCTCACAGACTGTTTGCCGTGCACTGAGTGGTGATTTTTACCCACAAAAAAGTGCTGGTTTACAAAACAATTCTACTGCTGGCCCCTGTTTTGGAGTGTTTGGCATTTCAGTGTTAGTATATTTTCCCCAGAGCTGTGAGTACCTCCCACCTGTGAGAGAAGGGAAATGCAGGTGTTTGGGATTTGTGAATAATGGGATAACGTGTAGAAATTAAGAAAGACATGGATATTTACTTGACAAGGAAGATCATCTATGCAGTACCATACCAGACCCATTTGCTCCTATTCATAACAGATAGAGAGAAAAACACAGCAAGAAAGGGTAAAGTAGGTTAGGAATTTCTTCATCCTTGTGTTCACTGCTCATTGGAGCCAACCAACATCATCTAACAGACCAGAATTTCTCACCCGAAGCCATTCTGCTATTTTCTCTGCCTATCCTTGCATTTGTTTCTGGCCAAAGTTTTCATGAAGGAACGGCAATAGATACAAACAAACAAGAGGAAAAAAAAATCACTCCTAATTGCTCCTGCCTTCCCAAAGCCCTCCATGAGAGCGCTAAGTCATTGGCAATCCATAGCTTTGTTTTGCAGAGTGCTTTGCTTTCTTGCAGGCTTCTTGGTTTATGAGATGCTCCATCCCAAAGCTCCTCAGCCCTGGGCACTTCTGGAGCTGCCTCTCAGGAACACACCATGTTTCCAAAGAGAGTGACATGTCCTGCTCATCACACGCTGTGGGTGGTTAGGAGTTGGAGAGGCAGCTGTTGCCTTTTCCAGCAAGCACTTTGCTTTGATTTCATCCACATCTCAACTGGGTTTGAGAAGTAAGCAAGCTTTCTGGATAAGCCACCCGCAGCTCCCTATACCCTGGAGCCCAGCACATCCCTCGTTTCCTTTCTTTTGCGGGACACAATCCTTCTGGAACTCACAGGAAGGAAACAGAAAGAGTTTCAAGCCATCTTTCACATTAGCAATGGAGCAGAACCTCTGTTTTGCCAGAAAGTGTTTTATGTGTTTATACTTCTCCTTGCTGTGCAGCTCCCATTTTCTGGCACATCTGAGCAGATCTCATGGACATCTTTTCTCCCCAAAGTGTCAGGCAGGAGCTGGGGGAGGCCAGAACAGCAGCTACCCCATAAGCCCTGAAGATCTCACACCTAAGGCACCCTCTTTAACCCCAGTCTTGACAGGAATCTAGTTGTTTTTGTGTTTTCCTCTCCCATTCTCACCCCTTTCCCTTTGCTTTGTCTCTCTGCAGGGTGCTCCAGGAGAAGCTGGCATGTCTATCATTGGGCCCCGAGGTCCACCCGTAAGTGGTTTTCTCTCTATTTTTGTCTGATGCAGGATGTGGACAAGTTACTGGAAAAGACTTAGGAGGGGCATTAAGACTCAGCATCAGCTGGAGAGAGCAAAACCCTGTATAATGTGGTTCCCATGCTGAGCCAGCCTTGGTTTTATACTGCTATTATATACTATATATAATTAAATTATAGTTCCTATTCCAGAACAAATGAGGAAGCTTTCCCTTGGCAAGGAAACCAAATTCCTGCATTTAAAAGGAAGAAGCATATTTCCTTCTTGCAACAGGGCTACTATCACTTTTGGAGAAAATTTGCCCTTTGCCTGGCTGATTTCAGCCTTTGGTTTAATCAGCAGGGAACAAGCCCCCTGATTTTACTGAAGAGCAGGATCAGAGCTAAGCTGGTGACTGTGGAGCTCACAAAGACAAAGGGCAAAGGTAGTTCAGAGGTCTTTGCAATATACCCAAAATCTCGGAAGCTCTTTGTCAGCATGCTTACCACTTATCTGGCTGAGTAAAGCCAGGATTTTGCACCCTCTTCCAGTAAAAGTGTCTCTGCAAGGTGCAACAAGTCAGCCAGACAAAACTTTTTGCCAGGACAGGGTTATAAAAACAGGCCAAGATGAAGGGTTGGAGCATTTACGTGCCCCAAATGCTGGATGCTTCTGCTTTTGTGTGGATGCAGCCAGACCTCTCTACTCCATCCCCGCACAGCCTCCACCAGAGATTTCCATGAAAAAAGACCTGGAGATTCAATTCTCCACCTCCCCGTGGACACTTCCGATTTTGATTAACCTGTGAAGAGCATCCTCCCTGACCTGCAGGGAGGATGGGCTGCTGGCAACCTTTGTTTCACAGCGGAGGTCAAGTGAGAGAGACATAGGCAGTGCGAACACTTGGCTACATCTGGCTTTCCAATTAACTTCCCAAAAGCCCCATGACAAGTGTTTCTAATAAAATCAGCTTGGCCAGTCCCCAGGCCCACCTGCCGGGGATGCTGGAGTTTGAGAAGTGACAGAACCAAAGCCCAGGACCCAAATGGGTCTCCCCAAGTGTTTTATGCCTAGCAGATGGTCCCTGGCCATGTGTCCAGGCAAGAAAGAAAGGCTGGCAAGTCTCTCAAACCAAGGTCTGAGCAAGACCACCCTGCTCCACAAACAACAGATTTTGGAGGGTATGTGCCCCATTGCTTTTGCTGTTTCTCACAAGCTCTGGCTGTCAGCCTTCTGAACAGTGCAACTGCAGTAATCAGAGAGAAAAGCCATCAGTTCCTGTCCAGGTAGGTCCTGAAAAGGAGTCAGTTTCCTTGAAGGACACGTGCCTGGACTGCAGGACAATTTAGTCTGCTTTGGTGCTGCTGCCTTTGCTGCTGTTTGGGAAAATGCAGAACATGTTACATCTTCAAAGGAGCAGAAAAATTAGATGGCAAATGGTATCTAAAATGGGGTTTTGCCTACACCAGTCAAAGCCCTGAGGTGCCAGGACTGGCCCAACTCCACGCTTTCTCCCTGCAAAGCCTACTGTGAAGATGATCCAGTTTCCTGGGGAGCTGGTGATAGGTCAAAAGGATGGCTGAGCACTGAAGACAAACACGGAAACCCTGGCTGAGGGGCCACTCGGAAAGATGTGGGATAACAAATAGTTTCCAGATTTTTTTGTTTGGAGGTTAAAGTTTTTGCTTGAGCTCAGAGCTGTTTAACTCCTGGCCAGAGAGGGACAGTGTGCCGATAGTGGCAGAAACAGACGGTCTCCATGATTTGGCAGCTCCCGGGATTACATACTTCATGCAATCAACATTTTAAAAAGGAAACAAGGAAAACCAGCCACCCAACAAAAACAGTCTCTTGGAATCGCTCGCTGCTGAACTGTTGTCTTGGCGTGATACCGTGCAAATCATTCTGCTGTCCTCCGAGGAGAAAGAGGCAACAGTCTGTAGTCTACAGAGGCAGCCAAGTTGCACCATTTCCAGGCTTTCTCCCTAATTCTTTTTTTAGCACTTTTTGTCAGGGAGGTGTCCAACTGGGAACCAAAATTAATGAATTCTGGCTAGGCTCTTCTTGCTTCTTGCCTTTTCAGAAGCCAGCGGTGAACAGATCCTATAATTTATAGCATATCTTCCCTTCTGGTCACTGGCCAATAGGACCAGGTGGTTTTGTGTGTATCTTGCAAAGCAAAGCTGACCAAGTTCAACTTTGCAGAACTGAAGAAATAGTGCAAATGTGATTAGGTCCTGCTAGCATTGTGTCCAAAACCAGAACTCTTCAGTGCGACTGAAGTGAGGGATTTTGTGATGGGGGCATCCCTCAAACCCTACAAACAAGCTATTTGGGCCCATCCTCTGCAGGGCTAAACCATCACTGAGTCTCTCTGCAGACAGGGGGTGGCTGGAGATGTTACATGGAAGTGGAGGTTTTCCCTACCAGTGTAGCTCTGAGGTCTCCCAAAGGATTGTTATTGCTTCACTGTAGCAAATGTCAACCTCACAGCCCAGGAGGCCCATCCATCCCCTCCTTCCCCTTCTCTTCCTGCAGCCCCACATGGGATCACCCTGGTTGAGACAGAGATGCTCAAGAGATCCTGTTTATGTCCAGCTCTTTCCTAGGAAACCTCTGTGGCATTCAGCGGTCCAGTCATGGTAGCTCAAATTGCTGAACAAAGCACTTTTAATTTTTTTTTTTCCCCAAAATGAGAGAACACATAAGGAAGCTGGACGTTTTGGCATGATAGCAGAGCTTTCTGGCTAGCCAAGATGCCACAGTGGTCACTTGATGGGTGTGACACAGGTTTTACCTCATCCAGCTGTTTCTATCTACATGAATGTGCTTCAAGTCTGGGCCAAATGGACCATAAGCTTCCTTACCTGGCTCATGCTTTTTGCAGGAAAGAGACTACAAAATCCTTAAATGAAGTGGTATGGTTCCTGAATACCAACAAAGTTACAGTAACTGAGACCTGGGATGTTGCAGGTCCCAAAAACTGAAGAACTACAAAAAAATTATCAAATTATCAGTCAGGACATTTGTGTGTTGGTTTTTTTTGTTTGTTTGTTTTTGTTTTTGTTTTTTTGGGGTTTTTTTTTGGTGTTCTTAAGTAGGGGGTGAAGAAGCAGCCAAACACATCCCAAGCCAGTGTTTGCTGTACCTGATCCCAAACTGGTAGCCATGGCTAGCTAGCTAGAATGGGCAATGGGGAAAAGTCTTGGTACTCCTGTTCCTCTTATCACACAGCCTGACTCTCCTTTTTGTCTTAGCTCTCAGAGGATAAAAAACACTAAAAAACAAACAACAAAACAAACCAACCAACCAAAAATCCTAAAACCAAAACAGAAGAGGGAAAAAAAAATCATCTCCAGAATTATTTGTGATGAAAATGGCTGAGCTGGGACATAAGATGAGGGGCAGGAGGAGGAGAAGGAGAGGGATGGTTGTATTTAGATATCAGTGACCTGCAAGGCTTGTCTTGCACAGAACAGCACCCGGCATTAAACATCTCAGGTTTATGGCAGCAAGAATTGCCATAAAATGAGCTCAGCCTCTGGAATATACTCCAAAAGCCTGACATATGGGCTAGGGACACCCATTTAATTAACGTAGAAACTTCAAGGAAACTGCTTGCAATCCAAACTGGAGCTGCTCCAGCGTTTTGTTGGCCCTGTACAAATTGGAGTGGGGATGAGAGATTTCTCCTCCTTCCCAAGACATTTTCCCCTTGGAGGGGAATTGGGTATCTCTTCAGAGAGCTGTAGGGTAATTGGTGAGAGACTGGAGGAAAGGCTCTGCAGAGAGGACTTAGGATCCATCAAAATTCATTTCAGTTCCTCTAAACTGCTGTCTCTGTTTCATCCTTCCCAGGGACAGCCTGGAACAAGAGGTTTTCCTGGATTCCCGGTAAGTGTAACTCTTAATTTATGAGGTACGGATGTGTGATATTACTAGGAAGCCTCATAAGTGCTTGCTGTATCTCATCATTTCTTCCTGAAACCAATGACCTGATCTGATATCACTGGAAAAAGCAAATTTTTTTCATTTGTTTTTCTGCTTATTTTATTTTTCTTTTAAATGATAGTTAGGGAGAAAAAACAAAAACAAACCAAAACAACAAACCAAACCACACAAACCTGAAAGGAAATTAATTTAATAAAAAAAGCCCCAAGTGTTAAAATAACCTTGTTACCTTGTTAAAGCCAAATCTGTTTGGTAAAAGAAAACCACCCCAAACAAAGAAAACAACCTCTAGGTAGGGGAAATTCCAACTTTAATTGAGCTTTTAGGTGATATTCCAAAAGCAGCAAGTGCCTGGGATCCATAAAGGGCCCAGCCTGTTGAGGGTCAGTTGGGGACTGTGCTAGGCTGGACACCCTGGCCATGCCAAAGGGAAAGGACATATGAGGGGGAATTCTTCTCCAGCACACTTGCAAAGGAACGGAGATTATGCCCCGGAGAGGACAAAGCAAATTTCATTTCAATCCTACGGTTGCTGGCAGCTCTCTCTGAAGCACTGAGGCTGCTGAAGAACTCGAACAGTTGCTATTTATTCATGTGCATTTACCCTGGACAACTAGGAAGGCTGGGGCAAACACCAACACCCCCCACATCCCTGCTCCCACCAGGCAGCTTAGCTGCTCCAGGACACTGGATGTGCCAGAGCAGGTCTGTGGGGGAAACTCTCCCGCCTGGAAAACAGGAAGAGCTGGTAGCCCCCGAGCTGTCTGACTGGGCTCCAGGGCTCTGCCCGCTGTGAAAAGGGGGGCTGTGAGCTGCCCCTGGGCTGAGGAGAAGCAGATCTCTCCAGGCCCTTTTGGTCTTCAGCTTTTGGAGAAGCAGAAAACAAAACAGCCCAGCTCGTGAGAAAGTGCTGGGTGGGACAGCTCTGCCGAGCCTGTTTCTCATCAAACAGTACCTTTAGCATGTGCTGAGCTGTATGTCACCTCTTCCCTGGGACACTTTTCTTATTCTAGCATTTGCAAAAATTCCTCTTCCCCCAAAGGTGGGTGCCCTTTTAAATCAAAGTCTTGAGGAAACTTCTGATATTCAATTAGTTTACCGAACACTGTAACATTTTAAATTCTGAGATTTGTTTTTTGCAAACTGCCTGTGAATGTCTTCCTTGCGTCTATTCCTGCATCCAGAATTGCTGCTGAAATGTTCTGACAGTGAGCAGGTCCCTGCTGAAGCTGTTTGAACTCTGGGCTAGTACTCAGTGGACCAGACACCTGCCAGGACTGGACAGGAGGGCAGGGAGTCACCTCATGTCACCCCAGCCCATGCCACCTCATGGCACATAGTGCTTCATGGGCAGGTGGGCAGACACCCTGGGGAAAGCATTTCTCATCATTTTTCCTCCTTTATTTCAGGGCCCTATTGGCTTGGATGGCAAACCGGTAAGCAAACAACTTCTCTGCAGGCTTCTGTCTCCTGCTAGGTCCCACGGTGCTGCCAGCCTACACCGTATGTTTTAAGGGGATTATTTTGCAATGTCATACACATGCATGGATTAAAAGAAAATTAGGAGGTTGGCAGGCAGGAGGATGCCACGGATGCCTTGGGGAGATGCAGGAGTCAGGAGATTAAGGAAGGCTGAGTTTGGCCTATTTCTTTCTAGGTAAATCAATAAAATAGCAGTTCACAAGTGCAGCAGCCTGGCTGCTGCAGGGAAAGCCTTAGCAGGCACTCCTACCAAGAATCAGACAGACAGTAGCTGGTCCCCAAGGTATCAGCCCTCTGCCTCAGCCAAGAGTTTCCTTCTCTTTGCTGCTGTGCCAAAAAGAGCTGCAGCAGAGGAGAGAAGAATCCTAAAGACCTCTGTAAGACCTCCGTGCTGTCCTTAGGGATTTGCAGTAGAAACCCAGATTCTTCCCATCCTTCGGAGAGCTGGGCACAAATGAGCTACTTCTCCATGAACCCAGTGGACATGAAACCTACAGCTCCATGTAGCAGCCATGTATCCAGGTTCCCCACCACACTCCTTCCGTGCTGTAATGGAGAAGGAGCTGGTAGCACATACCTCTGGCTTCTAATTTTCTGCAGCAAGACCCTGGTTCTGCCTCGAGGAACTTCACCCCCAAGTGAGATGCAGCAGCACGTTTCTTGTACTGCTCTGGGGACACACATTTCACTCAGCAGTAGCTGTTAAATCAACATCATCTAGAGTCTGCAGTGTCCAAAGCTGATGTGTGTTTCCTTTCTTTTGCAGGGCCATCCCGGACAGAAGGGAGAGATGGTAAAAATACATGTTTGTCTGCGGGTGGTGGGTTAGTTTGCAATGATGTTGTGCCTCAGCTGGAAACAAGCTCATGGGCAGGGTAGCAATCTTACCTCAGCTGATGCACTAGCTGCATCCCTAATTCTGTAACTTCATAATAGCAGTGCTGGGATGCATGTCTGTAATTTTTGCATTATGGCTATCACATTCATCATGTCACAACTCTCTAGTTATGCATGGGATGTGTTTTCCTTGCACTTAGCAATTTTGTTCTTTAAATATATTCTGGGAGCTGACATTTTTTGTGGTTGGTCTCATAGGACGAGTAAAAGTTGATGGAAAGATTTCTGAAAACCCATCTGGCAGCTTTCAACTTATCTAACAACCACCAAAAAAAGCATATTTTTGTATTAAATGCGGTTCCCCCTACCCCCACCTCCTTGAAGCTGTGTTTCATATGTGCATCATGCTAAAATGTTTTTGGTTGATAAACTTAGACTGCACTTTATGGAAACCCAGATGCTATGTTGTTCCTTTTGATATCTCTGGTGATGAAATCCCAAATATGAGTATGTCAAGAGAGAGGCTCTCTAGTCACCTTCGCTCACTGAAGTGTTGAATGTTTCTTCTGCTAATTCTGGAATTCTGTTTTTTGAGCCTGAGTGTCGGTGTAGCCCTCTGGCAAGCACATGTTGAACATCTCCCTCCTCACTCCCGTGTTGCGCAATCCTAGCTCAGGCTTCAGTCCTGGCTGCTTCTGGTTCCATCCCAGTGCCTCGGCCGAGGAGAGGAGACGAGCTGTCAGCTGAGGTCCTGGGAACAATGAGGGGGTGTTTCCCTGACGATTTTTCCCCTCTGCTTTTATTATTTCCCCCACCCCGTGGTGCAGCCAGAGCATGTGTGCATTTTCACTCCTCCAGAGTAACAAAGGGAACCCGAATCTCTCTGGGGAATTTTTTTCACTATTGTTTTTAAAAGCTCAGTCTTCTGCCTATTCCATACACTGTGTTTTTGGCGCTGTAAATGGAAAACCATCCCATTTTAAATTTTGTGTTTCTTTAAAGGGTGCTGCAGGTCCCAGGGGACAACCTGTAAGTATCTCATCCCAAACACATCTCTCCCCCTAAACATTTTCCCTTTGCATTCACTGAACTCCTTCATTTACCGAGGCCTTTTTTGATCACTTTTCTTTTATAGGGACCCCCAGGACAAAAAGGAGAGAAGGTAATTTCAGTGGGGGCCTTGTTAAAAATTAAAAGAGAGGAAGTGGCTTTTGGTGCTGCTTGATCTGACTGTTAGTGAGGAGTACCAAGAGGGCTCAGGGGATCGGGGACAGGAGGCAGGATGCTTATCGGGTGCAAACCAGCATAACTGCACTGAGTTTGATACAGTCACAATGATTTACACCTTCTGGATCTGACCCTGCGTGCCTATTTTGGTCGCTTCTGTTTGTGGTTTAAACTCTTTCCTTTTTAATCCCTTTCTTTCACAGGGTCAGTGTGCAGAGTACCCGCACAGGGTAAGTCATTAGCGTTATTATCCTCTGTCCCGTGCCTTCCTGCATGTTAATCCTCCTTCGTTTGAATGGCTTTTTGTTGGAAGTAGAGATCGTTTCATTAACAGGATGCGTCATCCGGGCCCCCAGGGCAGTGCTTGGCTGACTGATGTGTTTCGCAGAAAAGCAGCAGATAAGGTTTTCCAGGAGGGATGTTGGTTCTCTGGTCTGTTCCTGCCCGCCGGAGCTGACCTCTAGACAGCCGCTGTCAGTTCTGTTTCCTGGAGACCCCCTGTGCTTTGTGCTGGAGAAGGGAAGGTCCACGTCCCCACCCCGAACCCCAGTGAAACCGGGGGGTTCTGGAGGAGTGCACGTCACCCACTCGCACCTTGAGCTGCTGCACTGGCTCCGTGCTGCTTCCACAACCTCTGCTCTGGTTGTGTGGCCAGGAGCAGGGTGGGGTTTGAAGACCTGGGGAAAACTATCAAACCATTCTTCCCTTCTTCTTCTCTCTCATGCTGGTG
This sequence comes from Regulus satrapa, assembly GCA_013396955.1. Classification (NCBI taxonomy): domain Eukaryota; kingdom Metazoa; phylum Chordata; class Aves; order Passeriformes; family Regulidae; genus Regulus; species Regulus satrapa. The sequence continues at coordinate 139,295 of VWZN01015222.1, read as the reverse complement.
TCATGCCTGCATAGAGACAAGGGGAAGGGTTGTGTTAAGGTAATCCTGCACACCCTGGCCATGGTGCTGTCTGGTCCCCAAGAAGCTGGTCCCCAGGCCTGGTGAACTTTCTGCCTGCAAAGAACAGGCTGAACGGGAGGGTTGATGCCAGCATCTGTTTAATGAAAGCCAGGATGTTGCCCCACCTGCCCCTTCATCTTGGCCTGACCAGCATGTGCAGCAGCCAAGAGTGGAGAGAGAACATCATGGGGTTTCAGGGGATTTAACCAGTTCTAAAAACAACCAGAGTGCTGAAAATCCACTGGAAATGCATTGGAACGACATCATATGAAGTGGCTGGAATTTGTAATCTGGGTGTACAGGGAGACAAGCTTAAGAGCTTTCTGTTTATTTTTGATGGGCCTCTGGATAATCAGCTGGGCTCTGGTCCCTGGCCCAGAGGGAGCAGGCTTGGAGCAGCAGAGCCACTGGAGAGAGAGCTCAGCTGGCAGCAAGGGAGAAGGGGGCCGTGGGTAAGTGCCAGTCCCCCGTGCAGTAACAGCCGGTCAGCTGTGTTTATTTAGTGAGCCGGCTCACTAGATTGTTATGTTAAAAAAGAAGCCAACAACACTGGTCACCCGAGCAGTGTCCTGAGTTCCTGTTACAGCCCTTGGCTCTGACCGTCCCCAGTGCTCAAGGTGAAAAGCAATGGCAGGACCCAAAGCAACACTGGAAAGGGAGCTGGTGCATCCCTGGAAATAGCTTGGGCTCAGGCCTGGGGGCAGAGGCACACTGGTTTGGTGGGTCAGGGTTGTGGGGTGACTGATGAGCTGCAGGGCTGTGACAGCGGGAAAAGGGTGTGTACAAAGCCTCACATCCTGGCAGTGTTTCCTTGCCTCTCATGCATATACTTTTGGTCTCATGAGGCACCAAGCTCAACATTATAAAAAGCCCATGAGTTGTTTGAGGCTGAGACACGCTCACGGGAAGGGTGACTGTCCTCAGATCAACTCAAGGACAGACTGTCCTGAACTGCAAGTTCAGGGAGCCAGAGGCACAGACCAGCCAACAGAGGTGCAACTCCCTTTCTTCCTCCCTGAATGAAAATTAGCGTGGGCCTTGATGCAAAAATGCGACACTGCTGACCGAATTGCAGTTTATTCCTGCTTTTCTGTTTGATAAGGTTCTCTGTCAGATGTTCTGGGTGAGGAAATGAAAACCAGCATCCTGACAACTCGGGGATGTTGTTTCAGTTTTGTTTCATATTTGTTTTCTTAGGAAGGAAATACAAGGTTAGGGTATGTGCCTTGGCTCTTGTAGTTTCCCCCTTTTTTTTTTTTTTTTTTTTTTTTTTTTTTTTGTCTGTATGAGTCTGTGTGGCCTGTGCTGCTGTGAGGGATAAGCCCACGCAGTGGGGCTGCCCATTCAGGGTGAGTGGGCCACTCAAGCTGCTGCAAAGTGCCACTCAGGGAGACGGGGAGACCAGCCATGCTGCATTTGCTCTCAAATGCTGTTTGTCTAACTGACCCCATTTGTCTCACGTGTGTTCACTGTTCCCCAGGAGTACCTCAGTACCACACTTGCAGCCCTGCGCTCTAACCAGATCCTTACGCTGAAGGTTTGTGCGTGGCAGTCTTAAGGGACCCAGTTCTGATGCAAAGGCTCAAGGGTGCAGATCCAATCTTGCAAGCTGTCTTATGAAAAAGCTTCCCACTGGAACACAGAGGGGACAGGGCAGGAGCTGGGTGGATTTCTTCTCTAAACTCTCCCACTTGTACTCGAATCCATTGTGGGGTCTGGCCTTGCCTGTTTTCAGGACTGGGTTCTCTCGATTTTCTTTCTTATCCTTTCCAGCATCCTCCCTCAGCTTCCTTGTTAGCTGTATAATATTTCAGATATCCTTCAGCACTTGAGCAGCCAGGCAAAGCCAGCTTAGCTGGCTCTCCTGAGCTAAGGGGCCTCCTGCACTGTCTTTTAGAAAGGGGAGGTTTGCCTTTGGATAAAATCAGCCCAGCTGAATTTCCAGCAGCACTGCTTTTGGAGTGATAGCCTGTGGCTGTTTGGATCAGTGCATTTGAACATAACCACCTGATCATGGTGCTGCAAAATTGGGTTACCACTTCTCTTTGCAACAGGACTGGATCCTTGCTTTCACTGCACACATGAAAGACAGTGTTTAAAGGGAATAAAATGTGCTGCTTGGAAATGTATGGTTTCTGTGGTGGGGCACCTGTGGGCACACCTCTGGGATCTGAGTGCACAGCTCATGTGGGGAAATGTCACACATGGACAGGTTTTTGTGCCCAAGCACAGAAAGGCTCTCTCACTTCTCCCTATGTAAATCAAGAGCAGCTTCAATGGAAAACTGATAGGAACAGGAAAGTGGATCAGGCAGAGCAGCATTCCTGGGCCTGGAGCCGGCATGGTGGGTGCCAGGGTGACAGCAGCGTGCATGCAAGTGGAAACTGGATACAGCAAAAGGATGAACAAATGCTCCTGAGCTTTAGTGCATTTGATTTCTGTGTGTCCGGGTCAGCTTTGTGCCCTAAGGCAGCATTCCTGGCTATAAGCAGTCAGAAGGTGATACTGTTGAGCAAGGAAAAACAAAGCGCAGGCTGCCAAGGCTATGCCCTGCTTAGGCAGCCAGCTCCAAGGCCTGGCCTTCTCCCTTGGCCATGGTGGTTGTGTCTGCCAAGTCAAGTGAACCTCTGTGCTGACCCCAGATAGCCTTTCCACACCTGGAGGAAGGGTGAGACCTGGAGATACACTGCCTTTCTTGTAAGAGAACTAGACAACCACACTTGGAAAACTTGGAGAAAATTGTAATTCTGATAGTTGCCCCAAATCTGATGATGATAAGTTGAGAGAAACAGTCCCATTGCTGGACACCCTAGCAGAACCAGTGAGGGGATGTCTTGCAGTGAGCACTTCCTAAAGAGATCAGCAGAACTGATCAAATCATAGCAGAGCTGGCTACCCTCCATTTCCAAGCAGAGGAAGCTGTGAAAGCTCTGAGAAGGGAGCATTGGGATGGTGAGTGGGCACGCCACGCCTGCCAGGCTGGCTCCTGGTGGGTGTCCCCATGAGCAGCACGGAGGAGCTCAGAGGTCTGCCAGCAGGTACCTGCGCCGCACCCACCCCATGCTGCTCTCGTGCCAGGCTTTATTTTCACAGCAATCTCTGTTCCCCTCTTCTCTGTTGTCTCCTCTGGCTCCTCTCTGACTCTCGGTGCCCTAATGGCCTCCTTTGCCCTGCAACCTTCTGGTTTGATCTTCTTCAGCTGTTGCCTCTCCTCAATTCAGTGCGGCTGGCTCCACCTCCGGTCATAAAGAGACGTACTTTCCAGGTAGACTTCTCCTCCTTGTTGCCTGTTTCTGAGCTTATTCCAATGCTTGCAGTTAATCAGCTTGCTACCTGTCTTTCTTCCCCTACAGAGGGCTTTCCAAGAGTTTTAGGCAGAGCTGAGGGACTTTCTTTAAAGTGGAGGAAATCTTTGATGTGATAATATTGCTAAAAAGAAATGCAGTGAAGCCAGTTTTTTTGAACTGAAAGAAATGGGCCATGAAGCTGTTCTTGGGGCTGTTGACAAGCAGCCTCCTCCCTTAAGGAGTCAGTTCCTGCATATTCAATCTCCAGAAGATGTTGGAAACCTCTTGCTGAAATACATCTAATGTCTGTGAAATTTAACTGAGATGAATGAATAGGCAAACGCTTCTTCTAAGGGCTAGTCTAGTCTGAGGCACTTGGGGAAATGTGTTTAAATAAGCTCTTAGAATGGTTTCAATAAATTGCATTAAATCTTTGTGTAAACACATTTATTTTGGTTTCCAGGGCCATAATTCATGTTTCGTTTATTTTGGGAATGAATTCATAAAGTGAATTACGGACATATGAATAGTGAATAAGAGTGTCCATAGTCAGAGTTCATGTGGCTTTTAATGAGCCCACTTTGTGCTCCCTCATTCCATCAACCGGGATTAGCTTTCCTGTGTGGACAAACTGCTGCAATTACTCTGCTGAAGTGTGCTGGGCACTCTCTATTAAGTTGCTGGGTTTTGTCACCCTGCTGCCTGTCTAGACAGTCGGATGCTAACAGGGAGCTGCAAAATGTAAAAGACCTTTACCATGAGGTGCCCGGTCCTTGCCCAGCTCTGGACAAATCCCGGACTTACCACTTGAGCCCGTGGTTTCAGTTCAGTTTCTATCGATTCAGCATTTGTACCACACAGAGCCCCATGGATTGCACTGTTTGCCCTTCAAAGTGACAGTCTGGAGAGCCAGGCCAAGGACTGACCTCTTGGGAAGGCTTTGAGAGCTGAAGTTCCTCTCCAGGATGAAGTGGGAAACTTGAATAGCTGCCCTACATCCTGTCGTCAGCCAGGGCTGCAAATTCCCTCTGTCTGCAGAGGAAAACTTCACCGGAGAGTTTTGCTGTGATCCGTTTTGCCTTTGCCGTATTCGTTCTCTGAATGCAACAGGGCGTGGCCTTCTCCTACACATCTGCCAGCACCCGGCAATTCCAGGAGCCCAGCATACAAATACTAAGAAAAGAAGCGAGGCTTCAGAAGGGATGTTAGCAGCAGCGCGTGGGAGAGAGGAAAGTCTTGCAGCGAACTCTGAGCACATCAGCAGAAGTGCTTTGCCCAGGGGCTGGGGGTTTAGCCGAGCTGTCCGTGAGGAGGCTGAGCAAGCATTGCATTGCTGGGGTGCAGTCTGGGTGGCTGGCTGGTGTTTAAAAGAAGTGAAAAATATTTAGTTAGTTGACAGCTAAAAATATAGAATGACAACCGAGGAAAATGACACCTGATCTTCCACTTACTGTATCCACTTACTGTATCGACTTACTGTCCATTTAGCTCTGTGGGTGTTCTTTTGTGCTGAACACATTAATGAGACTATAATGATGTGGTAATACGCTTGGTGTGTCTAGGGATCTGCAAGGATGGGCACTTGCCTAGACTCAGCCTGCTGTGCCCAAGACAGCAAAGCGAGGGTGAGACAAATGGGACTTTGGGTGAGCTCCTTCCAGCCACTCCCTGTGCTGGGGCAGGGCTCCTGCTCTGTCCAGCTCCCCTGCCCCCTACCAGTACCCCATTCCAGCACCATGCTGCATTTTAGTGCCCTAAACTTGGAGCATGGACTGGGCTGGCAGAGAGCAGCTGAGGTGGGAATAGAGGAGGGAGAGCCAAAGTGAGATGGGCAAAGCCCCCTTTGCCTTTCTATGGTGCATCCATGCTGGTGGTGTTGTAAGATGCAGTGGGAGGAAAGTGTTTGAAGCTGGAATGAGAGGTCAAGGCAAGAGAAAATCTATAAATATATTCCAGTGTCCTCCCAACATTTTCATTAGATCCAAATTATCTTCCATATTTAAAAGCTATGAGGCCATATGCGGCACAGTTGAACAGCACTGAGTATGGAGGATAAGGAAGCTTTGAAAAGAACCTCCATTCCCTTGCAAGGGCCACAGGATGAATGAAGATCCACTTTAAAAATGGGGAGAAGCAAGGGCACCCCTCCTGCCTGGCCCAGCAGGCTTCCAAGTGTGGGCTGCGGGTTGGGCGATGAGGCACAGGAAAAGTCTGTTGCTCCACATATGACCGAGCTCCTCGTGAGCCTGGCCCACGTGTTGGAAATTTTCTTTTAAATAGAGCTCATGGCAGAAAGGATGAAATTTGCAGCTTATTACTTTCATTTATCATTCTAAATAAAGCAAACATCCCTGTATCTGCATGTTTTACTGAAGGCAGCCAGGATAAACAGCGCACTTGGTAGGAGCACAGGGGACGGATTTCATGCATTTTCCTTCAGTGTATAAAGCTGTAGAGAGGATAAATGCAGCAGATACCCAGCTGTACACCCATTGACTTTTAATTGAGAAACAGCCATGTTTTCTTTCTAGCTTCCTGTGGATCCACCAAGGAAAGTTTCTCAGATTTAAACTGGATCACTAGCAGTGGGCTGTTGTGGTATTTTATCTAGGGAGGTGAGCCTAATAAGCAAACAGCTTAGCACGGGTGCCACGGTGCCTTAGGAGCTCGCTGGATTCATCCATTATAGATCAGCAGTCTGGTATTCAAACGTGGTGCTTCCAACCCACTGTCTCCTCAGTGCCGCTTGGTGCCACGTCCAGGTCCTTTGGGCCAGATGACATTGCTGAGGCATGAGCCACAGCCACTGAATGGCTACTGAGGGGCCTGGGGAGGAACCGGCTCAAACGGCTCCATTTCAGAGAGCTGAAAATGGCAGGTGGCTCGGCAGGCACTGCCTTGTTAAATCTTAGAAAAACAGGCTCTGCCTGCTGTACATGGGCCTGCCTTGGGTGGGCTCCAGGAATGCCATGATGATCGTGTTATTATTTTTTTTTTTGGGTTTGTGGCATTTCTGCTTTTGGTCCTTGGCAAAACAGAGGGAGTGTTGTCCCACAAATATAGTATGGGGGAAAAACAGGCTGAGGTAAGACACTGTGGCTCTGCCTGGAAGTGCCAGTGTTGTCACGGGAGGCTTTGCTTCCCATGTGACTGTCAAATGCTTTGGAAAGCCTCCTCAGAGACTCAAGAGATGTTGGTCTTTGAGATATAAATTTTGCTTGACTGGCTTAATGAAGAAAAAGGTCTCTTTGGACTGCTCTGTCTTCACTAGATCCCTTTAGAAGGGAGCTCTGACCAGGTAACCTCAGATGTCTTTGCAAACCATTGGGTGCTGGCTCCTGCTTCCCAGGCAGCCCAGCTGTCCTTGGCAGGACTCTCCATCACTCTTGGAAACTTCTCCTGGCAGTAACCTGGGACTTGCTTCTGTCTCCTCTGCTTCAGTCAGGCTGGCCTGCCTTGGGCCCTTAGGGTGGTGGTGTGAAGGGTTTGCTCTGCCCGCTGTTAACTCTTGTTTTACAAACTCCAGGGTGAGCAAGGACAAGCGGGGATCCAAGGTCCCCCAGGGCCCCCTGGTCCACCAGGGCCTGCCGGACCAGCCGGACCCGAAGGAATCCCAGGACGTCCCGGGCCAATCGGACCCCCTGTAAGTCCTTATCAAAACCCAAATCCTTCTGCTTCCCCATCCCCTAGGGCACAGGCTCTGGCCTCTGCTGCTTCTAGTGAAGCTGAGATAGCCACGGGCAGGAGGCTTGCAGAGAATGTGGATGTGTGGAGAGAAAGGAGCTCCGGGGAAGGAGGAGAGTGAGAGGGAAGGCAGAGAGGTGAACTGGGCACCGCTGCTATCTGGACCCACAGGGGGTGACACCGGGCTTATTTCCTCCTCCTCAGCCCCTGCAGATGGCCCCAGGGAGGAAGTAACACGTGTCATGCTCCCTGGCACCCCTTTGAAATCCCGTCCCTGTCCTAGCAAGCAGCTGAGGAGGGTGGGAGCACCATTTATAAAGTAAGACCATTGCTGAATGGCAGGGCAGAGGGCAGAAAATGCTGCTAATGTACCTCTCTCTTGCAACAGGGCAGAGCGGGAGAGCCTGGCAAGCCTGGCAGAGATGGAAAGGTGGGTACCAGAAACCAGCTCTGTTCCTGGGAGCTCCAGGGACAAAGGTGGCATGCTGGGTCTGTAGCCACTGCAGAACAAAAGGAGCTTCCCTCTCAAAGAGTTTTCAAGGCCTGCTAGCAGGACAAGCCCGTCTCGTCCCTGGAGGCAAATGCACCTCTCCACGCACAATACGAGGATCAGGGATCCTGTAAGCATCCTCATTTCTCTCTGAGAGATCTTCATCTCTCTCTGAGGAGCCAAGGGCAGGATGGCTAAGCACCTGAATTGCCAAAGCAGGCAATGTCAAAGGTGGTATAGGCATCAGAGCATATCTAGAGTAGTTTTCCTTTCCTTCCTGCTCACAGGCAGCTCCTGCATAGATATTTTGTTTATTTATATTTACACACACATATGTCTGGTATGCTTCATGGTTCATATCAGGTAAATTGTTTGGTTATTTCTCATTTAAAGACACAAGTGGTTTGTTTGTTAATAGATTCTCTCTGTTTAGCTTGCCAGAGGAAGCTGCAAATGCCTGATTTACTCCAGAGCTGCAGTGGTCTGGGAACAAGCTCCCCAAGCAAACTAGGATAAGAGAAAAGATTCTGGAGCATAATGCATAAGGCAAAACAGCTTTTTAGTCTTCAAATTCAGCAAGAACAAACTGGGGAGATGGAGCACTGTGGGCATGAATTTATTTGGGTGTATGGACTAAGAGATCTACATGAAGAATAATTTGGGGATGTTTGAATCTCTAAGGGGTGTTTCTAATCAAACCAGCCAGCATCCCCCCCATCACCCTGCTGTCCATGTAATGTCTACACTTTCCAATCACAGCGTCTGCTTTCATTTTATCCACAGGGCTTACCTGGGCCTCCTGGACCAAAGGTGAGACATCTCATCCCACTTAGAGGTGTAGAAAGATGATGGACTCTCCTGACGAGGACAAATGTGTACATTTTGATAGATGGAGGAGGGGTAAAAGAGGTTACATCAAATAGCTGAGAAAGATTTCCAGCCCAGCTCAGCATTGCCTCTGGGGCCCGGCCCGTGTGCTGACTCATGGGTTTCATCCAGTCGACACATCTCGACTGAGCCAGGCACGCCTCATCAGCCCTTCTTGCAAAATTGTTTGCCACACACAGCTTTATTGGCTTCTTTCATTCTCAAAGCATTTCCCAGTGCTTCAGGAATGGATTTTGCAATGCTATTGTTAACTCTGTCACGGTTTCCCATTTATTCACTTGCCAAAGTGCGAGGGAGGGGGGCAGTTGTTGTTTTTCAGCTGCAACCACCCAACCTAATTTGTTTTTATCTGAGATATGTAGCCAGGGTGAGGAGATAGGAACCATGGAGTTAGGGCATAGAGCTGACACACGTTACCTGTCTGCCAGGGCTCAGCCCAGTGCAGGTAACACTGACCTGTGGGTCTGAAGGGACAGGAGCTCAGTGGAATCACTCTGAGCAAAAGGTGATTTTTTTCCCCATGGGATGCTCTCCCATCAGCTATACCCCAGGGAAAAGGGCAGATTTGTCCCTCTCAGGCCTTCTTTTGTCTTTTTGCCTTTTGCAGGGAGATGCTGGGATTCAGGGATACCCTGGCAGAAAGGTAAGGAGGGAAACTCCAATGTTGTTAAATGAATTAAGTGCACTGATGCTTTGTGGAATCATGGCTGAAAATCTGTGGACTATTCCAGAGCCTCCTGTGGAGCTCTGCTCCTGCTGGGTTTGCTACAGGCCCACAGGTTCCCTGCTGTCATCTGTGTAAAGAGAGCCTGAGCCCAGAGTTATCTTTAATTCTCCAGCAGCTACAGAACAGATATCTCCCTGTATGTGTGTGCCTCTCTACACCCACTTCCAGGCTAACATGAATTTCTTGTGCACCCAGACCCATATGGGAGGCTGCAAAGGGCCAAATTCCTGGCTGTTGCTCTCTGGGATACAGGAAAGAGTCAATCCTGCTCTGGGTTAAAAGGCAGAAACTGGCAATGCCCGAATGCCTTCAGCAGCAGCTGATTAACAGCAGGGCTGTCAAGCCCCGGAGGGTGCAATGAAGAGACAGAGAGACAGGGGAAAGACACAGAGGAAGATCAAACGGGAAAGAGGATAAAGAGATACTGCTAAAGAGATGTCAGCTGGAGAAGGGGAAGGTGAATGTTCCCAGCAGGAAGGAATCCTGTGCCCCCTGTTATCTCCATGTTGCTTTATGGGCGCTCTGTAAGCAAAATGGCAAGACCTGAGAGCTTTTTAATTAGCTCTGCATAAACGGATAAGTTTCTGTTATGTCAGGAAGAGGAAATTATAGCCCCTGCAGACCACAGCCCACTCCTGCAGACAGACACAATTTATTGCCCCTTCTCCCGGTGAACCGTCGGATTTTCCATTAGGAGCCCATCCTGCTCTGTGTGTGAGGGGCGGGTGGCTCTCGGCAGCGACCTCACAGCGAGGGCCTCTCAACCAGCTCCTCTAACATGAAACAACTTGTCTGGCTAATTCACTTCCGAGCAGAGAGCCTGCACTGCTCTTGGAAGGATGAGCCCACGGCTGTGACCTTTCTCTAGGAAAGCTGCAAGGAATGGATGAATGCAGGAGACCAAATCCCAGCAGGAAGGGAGAAGAAGGCTAAAAGTTGAGGAAAGTTTTAACTCAGATGTGATGTAAGATATGGGACCGCTCCCTTCACTCCATACATTGCATACACTGAATATCTTTATGGTTGCAGAGTGGTGCTCCTCTCCCAGAGACTCAGGGTGTGTGTGGGACGTCCCTCTCACACCTCTGCTGACCTTTCTGGCAACAGCTCCTTTTCTTGCTGCTGTGTTTGCTTCTTCCACTGTTTTCTTTCTTCTCCTTCTCAGGGTGAGGTGGGTGAGTCAGGCCTGCCCGGTGCCCGTGGCCTCCCTGGAGCCTCTGGCCCCAAGGTAACCCTTAAACTCGAGTCACTGGGGGCACCTCTCAGGGGAAGATCAGTGGCACAAGCCTGTCCTAAAGGGATATCAAAGGCCAGGGGGCCTGGAGACAGTTCTCTAGAACCTGGAGTGAACCACATAGGAACATTTGCTCCTGGGCGGTTATGGGCCAAGGTAATTCCACACTCTCCTGAACCAGGACCTACACAGTCCCCCATTAAAGAATAAAATCGACCCAGCCTTTATAGGCTTTTGCACCAGGGCTGTGAAAAAGAAGGTACTCTGGGCCATGGGTTTCCTCTGGGCCAGAGGAAACTCTGGGCCATTATCATGTAGAAAAGCATTAGTCTTTTTCCAGCATCTCCTCCAAGGACCTAAACTGCCTTTGCAACCCCTGGGAGGGGAGGGCTGCAGCCAGTGCTCGTCTGGTACCATGCCGCTGTGACGAGAGCCAGAGCGCTGGGGTAGCATTTACCACACCCCTCTTTTGGCTACTTTCTCTTTGTCTCTTGCTGTTACAATTGAACTGCTTGCTTGCTTTCCCTTTATGTTCACTGTCCCTCTGTTTCCCTTCTTTCTCTCTCCTTTGCTGGGCAGGGTGAAAAAGGGGATGCTGGCATCAAGGTAGGCACGACAAATATGTTTTTCTAATGCACAGTAGATCACCTGGGAGATCCTGCTCCTCAGGCTGATGGATTGTAAGGGGAAGTTGGGTTCCAGGCAGCTCTGTGGGGTATTTGATGGAGTACACATCTGTGCTCTGATTAACCACAGACAGGCACTCTGAGCTCAGGCAATAAACGCAGCCTTTATCCGTTCGGTGGAATTAGATTCTTACCAAAGGCATTTCTCTGACTACGAAGCTTGCTGGTGATTTGTTACATCTCTCTATTTGATGGGCTAGGTTGGGGTATCCTCATAAAATCTGGTTAGCTGACGCATCAAATCCACTCAAACCCCGCATTTGAGGCTGAGGTTTGGCACCAGCTTTTCTGTCTGTTTCTGGACACTTTTTACAGGCTCATATGGTCTCTGCCCAGATGTTATCTATTTGACTGAAATTTACTGTACCCATATATTTAAAGTATATTACTCAATGCAGACTGTGCTTAAAACATTACAACACTGGCAAGTGTTCATGGCAGGCAGAGCACACTGTGTCATGCCATACATCTTAGACATCGTGAGGAAAGACTGGTCCTGTAATATTTGGAAAGGCATTAACTGTGACACGTACATTTCAAGTATTTAGTGTGTGGCATGCGGCTCATTTATCGTGCAGCACATACACTTTCTATATCTTTTCCATCTGGGTGGATTACTGTTTGAAGAGAGAAAAGGCCCCTTCAGAGCTTACTTGGAGTTTAAAGAACTGTTCTTTGGGAATGCAGGCTCTGGGTTCATAGCTGAATAGAGCAGCAGTGATTGTCTTCCTATGAGAAAACAATACCTCCTCAGAAATACTGCAGCGCATGTAGAGTCCAAAGCTTCCCTGTGGCCATCTCCACATCAGTGTAATTCTATCAGGCACAAAGGTATTGCTCCTGTTTGCGCCAGTGTGAATGAAGGTGGAATTGCACCCAGAACTGATGTGTTTTGAGGGCTTGGATTTGCTGCTCTCTTGACAGCAGGTCTCCCATTAAGATGAACTGAAGGGCTGAAGTCAGACTGTGGCCTGGGAGGGAGAAAAGGCTGCAAGGAGAAGCTGTGTTTTGTCCTTTCTTAAACTCCCACATTTCACTGCTAGCCCTGGAACACCTGCTTTGCTCATGCCCACATACAAGGACTAGCCAGCTCTTCATGTGGGTTCTGGCAAAGGGGAAGTTTCCAGGTATTGCAGTTGTGTCTCAGAGCCATCCAGAGGGTGAGACCTTCTCTGACTCGCTGCCACCCTGGAGACACAGTCTTGCTACTGGGTCCTTTATTTATCCCTTGTTCACCCCACTTCAGGAAAAGCAGAGATTAAACCCACCACACTTTTTTGTGATACCAAATTGCAGCTCCAAAGGGGCACCTCTGCAGCCCCACAGCAGCAGCTTCTTTCACACTATCATTTGTTACTGTCAAGGTTGCTTTTCTCTTGACTTCCTTTCTTTTTGCTCAGAGGAGTTGAAGGGGAAGTGCAGACACATTCTTAAATCAGCAGCCAGACCTCACCCAGTAGCAGCTCCTCAGCATCCAACAGCACGTGCCTTTGTTGTCTTTGGAAATTGCTTCTTTCTGTTGTCCTCCCACCTAGGAGGATTGATTTGGACTCTGGAAGACTTTTAAATCTTCCAACTTTGGATCCAGTTACCTAGACTAGATTTTACCTTCTCTCTGCCTTGAGGAGTCCTGGACAAACACTATGATTCATGAGGTTAGCTGTAGTGGCCAATTTTGCATGGCATATCACTTCTTTGGCTAGCAGTGAAGAATATCTCTGGCCCCAAGAGGTTTCCTAGTATCACACAGACCCCTTGTTCATTTAACCACCTCTCCCCACTCAGTGGCAAGTGCAGCACAACCTAGATTGTCTCTCAGCTGCTTTTTTTCTGTGGCCACCGTTTGTATTTTGATCATGTAAGGACCTAATCCTGTGTCTCATGAAAGTCATTTGGCAGTGATTGTGACACTTGGGCCATTTGAATGAGCAGCTGACTCAGTGCCCCCAGCCTGTCACATTCAACTTCACTGATATTTTCTAACATTCCCCCCCCTTCTCCCCGAAAGATCCACAGGAAAAGGCTTTTCCTCATGATCTGAGGAAGGATCCATGAAGCGCCCACAACCTTTCTCAATAAACCCATGATAATTTGCCTCTCACAGCAAAAAGCAGAAAGGGGTGCCTGCTTTAATTGGCAGCTAATGAGCTGATCAGCGTGAGGCACCATTGGCACGCAGTGGGGATAAAGCTGCTCGCACCAGGTAGAGGGGGAGGAGAGTGCGAGGTGTCTGCGCGAAGGGGAGCGGTGCAGCCGAACTCTTCCAGAGACGTGGGGGATGATCTTAGCCAGCATGAAGCTCAGGCGAGCTGGGGGACGCCACTGGTCGCCTTCCTGAAGGCCCCTGCTTCAGGAGGTGTGCTGGATGTTTCGCCTTTTGTACCCAGCTCCTGCCTTGGCTGCCCCGTTCCGGCGCTGCTTTTGGTGGGTGGCTGCTGCTGCCTGGCTCCGCGGGCACCGGGGATCACAAAGAGAGCAGCCCAGCGGGTACTCGCTGTACTAGAGCGGCTTTTAAACGCTTAAGGGTTTGAAGATGTTCTGGAGAGTTGTTTTTCCTGCTTTTTCTCCGGCGCTAAATTTTTTTCTCATCTTCAGTGGCGCAGTGTCACGTTTGTTGCTGCCCTCTCTAATTCGCCCCTGTGCCGGGGGCTGTGCCAGCCTCGTCAGGAAATTCAGCGTAGGGTGCTTGTGCTGAGTCGCCCTCTGGGGGTTCCCATGCTCCTTCTCACCAAGGGGGCTTTGCTTTTGCAGGGTGAAATAATTGAACAGCTCTTCAGGCGGGCAGTTCTTCCAGGAAAGTCTCTGAGAAGGGGAATTACAGTCACAGGCTGGGCTTACCCTGTGGGGATGGTCTCTGCAAGCAGGGTGGGTGTCTCCCAGCAGAAAGCATCGGTATTCCCTGCTGGGTCTCGCTTAAAAAAGACAGGGAGCATAGTTGGGAAGGAGAGAGAGAAACCAATCCACATTCTCCACTACAAAGTATTCCTAATTGTTATTACTTTAGTTTTCTTACTGCTGAAAAAATAGGGTGGTTAAGTAGGCTGTGTAGGGCAGGAGGTGCCTGCAGTAGGTCATATATATTATGATATTAGAAGGTGTTTTACAAAATACACTTCATAGGATGCAGTAATTACAAAAAAGTGCGGTTTTTTTTGTTTTGTTTTGTTTGTTTTTTTGTTTTTTTTTCCCCCCAAAAAATCATATACATATATCCCTGCTAAATAGCCCTTCTGAGCAAGGACTAAATGTCCAGAACATCATGACAGCAGCAGTATGCAGACTGCCTGAAGATGTTTTGTGTTTCACTAATCACCAGACAAAATTCAGGCTAACGGCACAAGGCAACCCTTGGATTCCCTCTCTCTTCAAATAGGTTTGTTCATCCCAGAGTCACTGCAGGCCCTGTGCCCTACAGCATGCTGTGACACAGGATGTGGTACAGAGGCTGTGGCACGCCAGTGGGGTCAGTCCTGCTGTAAGGTTTGAGAGCTGGCACTGTGGGAAATGTCAGGGCAGTCAGCTTGAGGACAGTCGGGTGGGGAAAACGGTGCCTGGCCTGGCTCAGGAGGGCTTCTCATCACCTGTGCCCTGGGCTCTCCCCAGGGAGCCCTGGGAGGACTCATCTCCTGTCTCTTGCTCTCTTTCTCTGTGTGTCTTGCTCTGCTTCCAGGGGGAGAGAGGCATGCCAGGGCTGCCAGGAAGACATGGCTCTAAGGTACCTTGTAACCAGAGGAGTGGCGCTTGTCTGCCTGATGTCACGCGTAGCACTCGACTGCCCCTGATGCACAGGCTTTTGTGTGTGTGTCTGTGAGTCAGTGACTGTCCTCAGCTGAATTATTTATGCCTCTAAATTGCAAAATACGGGGCCTAATTTATGGAGGCAGTGGTGGGGGAAGAAGCGTTTTACAGAGCAAACGGCACGTCCAGTCTGATGCTGACTTGCAACATCAGGATCTTAATGCTTGATGCCAGTGAAAGCAGCCAGTTGCTGAAGTTTGTAGGGAATTGGCATTTTGTGAATTGGGTTCCCAGATGCAGATGTGTGTTAGCCCAGCTGGGATAAGTCGGGCTGCCCAAGTGGGTACCTGGACTAATGGAGTGATGAATCAGGGTCAGTGTGTGAACATGTGAACTGCATGTGTGTGGATTGCAGTTTAAGGGTAAATACTAGAAAATAACATGGTCTGTGTTTACTGCTGCTTGATGGCTGACAAATGAAGAACAGGCATCCTAAGGCTCTGTGAAGGCCTAACCAAAGCCACTTACTGCCCATGATCCCTTTCATGACTCCATCCCGTATTTGCTAAAACCTACTGATCCTGAGACAATCTGGAATGCTTTTTTCCCCATTTATTGCATAGGATCCCTCATCTCCATCTTCTGTCCTTGTGTTTTTTAGCTTTTGTCCCCGATTTCTGTTTCAGAAAGCTGAGAGGTATGATCCTGCTGCTCTCTGGCTCCCCACTCCTCCTTGTTTGAACTTTTTTGAGCTTTTTTCACTTTGAACTTGGCTCCCAGTTCTCCTCACTGCCTCATGTGTTACATCCCAGCCCCTCATATTTCCCATCTTCTAACACCACTCTCTCTTCTTAGTTATCCCTCATATTTGCTTTTTTTAACTGGACCTTTTCTAACCAGGACCTAACTAATGCTAACACAGGGGATACAGAGATTTCAGAGTGGACAGTTGACAGGGACAACCTGCTTTTCTGCATCAGTGCTGTCCAGGGAAATGTGACAGTCCCTGTGGGAGCAGCTGCCTCCTGAGGCACCTGTCTGAGATGGCAGGGCAGCCTGCACTCCACAGTCCCACGGCAGTGGCTTGCTCTGCCCTGCAGGATGACACCTGAATCGCAGTGCTTGGAAGTCTGTTTTTTTCCCCTAAGGTGTCTGGCTTCAGAGCTCTCCTGGAAACATTTCACTGCAGGGTTTGTCTTCTGTGAGAGAAACAGACTGAGGGGGAAGAGCAAGGCCAAGGCTGTGGGGTATGAGCCGGCCTTTCTCAGGATGCTTGAGCTGGGGTGTCTGGGCTCAAGCCTTGAAGGGGGGCTCCTTGGCCTATCCTTGCATTCCTCAGTTATTTGACGCTGTTCTGCTTGTGGCCTTTGCTTCACTTGCAGAACTAAAACCAGGGGCAGCGGGGGAGGGAATCCGTTTGTCTCGACGGGGTTGTGCTGGTGGTGCCTGCCTTTGGAAAAGCTTTCTGGAGCCCAGAGCCACTGCCATAGGCGAACAGCTGCTCGGGGAGTGAGGACGTGTGCTGTGTGGTGTTACAGCGTTACTTCTGAGTTGTGGAAAGGAAAAGATGTGGACTTCTGCACTTTTAGCTTCACCTGACTGATACAGTTTCTTTTTTTAAAAAAAAACGCGTTTCCGATTAATCTCAAACAAGGTGTTGCTGTCTTTGCTCTCTCTGCCAGGGCGCTCCGGGGATGGCCGCCGCAGGGATGAAGGTGAGTTTCCCACTGCAATGCCTCGAGTTGGGCACGGGCTGGAGCTGGGAGAGCGCAAGGCGCTGGAAAGTGGTCGGACAGCTCCCACTAAAGGGGAATATCTGAACTGCCGCGCCTTTGGCAGAGGAGCCAGACCTGTCTCCAGCCTCACGAGACCTGCTGCTACCCGGCAGCGAGTCTGGTGAACAGGTATCAGCACAGCCAGCCCCAGCTGCACCCGCAGCCTTGCTCTTCTCCTGGTAAAGCAGAGCAAGGAGCAGCAAATTCCTTTGTGCCAGCTATGTCCCACTGGGACATGAGTCTTGTCTTGCTCTGCTCTTTTGTGTCTGGTAAACTTCTGCAGGTACTGCAAGGTGGTTACTCTTCCATGGAAGCCACAAGTCTGTGGTTTGGTGGCCTCTTATGGCAGCCTGGGAGCTGGCTAACTAAGATAAAAGAAGTTCCAGACACAAAAATTATGCAACTGAAGCACTCTTGTGCCCTTCCTTACCAGCTCAAGGCCCCCATAGATGAATGTTCTTTTTCCCACTCTGAAAGCTCTAGGAAGATTTGTACCCTCTCCCCTCCTGGTTTGCAACTCTGTTTTCCTGTCTTTTTCTCACCAGGGTGAGCCTGGGACTCCAGGAGAAAAGGTACTCTCAGAAGGTTTTGCTCTGAGCCTGCACTTCTGGTTGGTTTATGTATTTTCTCCCTCCCTGAGCAGCTGAGGAATATCTGTGTACTTCCCAGTGCCCAAATCCAGGCCCTAATGGCACCTGCCCCTCTAAGCAAAGTGGTAGTAGGATACAGTGATCCCAAGTGAGAGAGGGACCATACTGCAAATATTTCTATCCTCCTGCTCATGTTTGTGTTAATGGGAAGACACCTTCCTCCTTTTCTCCCTATGCCACAAGAGATGCCGGGCGCACTTTGCTTAGGAAACAGGTTCCCTCTGCCCCTTCCCTTATCCCCCTTCTGCCTCCCAGTACTTCTGTGTCCCCAGAAGCCTTCCCATGTCCCTGCAGAGAGCCATCCCTGTCTCGGTGCACCGTGGTGTGAGTTCCCAAGGCAGGCACGGTGCCCCGATGCCCCGTCCCTCTCCGTCCCCCGGCAGCCGGCTTGGTTTCGGAGCAGCTGGCTCCCCTTGTTTGAGGCTCACTGGGTTATGTTCCAGCACGTGACAGCCCTATAACAGACACGTTCTCTGTCTCTTTTCTTCCTCACAAAGGGAGATTCTGGAGTCCCGGGGAGGATGGGCCCCCCAGGTTTGCCAGGGAAGAGGGGGCAGCGGGTAGGACATTGCGTGTTTGGGCTGGGTGTCCTGGTAGCGCTGCGCCGCGTTCCTGCTGCCGTGTGCTGCGTTATCGTGCTTGCAGGGGATTATGTGTCCTTTGCTGGCTCTTGCCCCCTTGGTGAAGTGTGTTTGCGTGTTCCCGCTTGCGGGAGGTGGGGGCTGGTGGCAGGCAGGGCAGCATGAGATGCCTGGGATGTAGTCTTGTCCCGGTAACGATTGAGGACAGTGCCGCATCTCTTGACTCCAGAAATAACACCCTAAACAGGGATTCAGTAATCTGACCTCCTTCCTCAAGAAATCCACTGCTTTGCACCCCAGTTCTGGCAGCACAGGATGTTTTCAGTAGTCCTTATTAACAACGTTCCTTGAATGAAAAGTGGGATGCCAAGGCAGAGTCAGGGATTCACAGAACCCTGGGACAGGACTAGGAATTATATTTTTGCAAAAACCTCCAATGCCAAACCTTTTCCTTGGGTGTGAGGTCCTGAAAATATTTTCCCTCTTTTCAGGGAGAGAAGCATTAGTTTAGCAATGTGCATGCTCTGGCAGGGAAGTAAAACTGGGGGAGGAAGGGGGGGTCTTACAGGTGGCTGGAAGCCAAATTACCTTGGAGAAAGGGGTCACTGCACTCTAGAATTGCCTGACAAAAAGATTGCTGCTAGTAGATTATTTTCCAGGGAGCCACCAGTGCATGTCTGTTCCTGGAGCATTGATGCAAGTCCCCTGCATGTCAGATGTGTGCCCTTGAGCTCTGATGAGCAGCACCACCCACCACCAGCCTCTGCAGGCCAGCAGCATGGCTCCAGGAGAGAGCTGGGCACCAGTGGGGATAAAGAGGGTTTGAATTGCTCTAAGTTGCTGAGTCTTGGAGCTGTGGGGATAGTGGCTAAGAACACACCTTTCCCTGGTGATGCATTTGAAACATCTCTTCAGTGAAACAGAAACCTCCAATATCTCTGTCTCTGTCCTGGCAGACTTCCAAACAGTACACTGTACCTGGAAACCGTGGGTTTAGCAGCTGAGTGGAATGGTCTGAAGAGAGCTTAACTTCAACATAAAGACCAGTAATTGAGCTCCAATATTCAAAATATGGTCCAGGTGTCACGGTGAACTGAGCAAAGCCACTTCGCCAAGGGGAATGCTGGAAGCTCTCCATTGCTCACTGCCCGTGGCATCCTCCACAGTGCCTCACACAGCTCAGCCTGCAGCTCCCCAGGCATTATCTTACACCATCAGCTGCTGTCTTTGCCATTTTTGCCACTCCTGTCTTTACTGCTTTCATGACCAGTGCGTGCCCCAGAGCTTGGCTGCCAGTTGAGATGCTGCACTGCTTGGGGTTTTTTGACAGCATGAGTCTGAGTCTGGGATTTTTTTGACATGATGAGTCTGGGATTTGGAGCTAGGGGAGAGGAGCAGGGTATGGAGAAAGCCTTGCACTCCAACTAAAATTCACCCTGGGCAGCATCTTCTGTGGGCATATGGATCAGGGAAAGCCCGTGCAGAAGAAGTGACAGGGAAGTGTTTAGCAGACCAGAGGGATAAGAAAGATGCACAGGGGGCACCCTGAATCCCTTTCCCACTCACCTTCCTTTGGAGAGAAATGGCAGTGATGTGCAGAGCTAGTCAAAAGGATGGGCAAAACCATGTAATGTCTTGAGCTGGTACTGCTCAAGGAGGGTAGCTTGTCTGTGCCCAAACTAAAATCCCTAGGAGAGGGAAAGAGGGTGTGAAACCAGGAGCAGCTCACCTGGGATGGAGAGCCTGCAGAGTCAGCCTTGACCACGTCTGTTCTGCCAACAGGGTGAAAAGGGACGAGCTGGTGACCCTGGGCTTCCTGGGCCCCCTGGCCCAAAGGTTGGTTTCTTTCCTGAATTGTTTATTTGTTTATTTTGATGGGGCCGCTCTCACTCCTTTTCCTCCCTCCCTCCTGTGCACAGCTGATTCTTAGCTGCTCATTCTTAGCTGACTGTGGCAGTGTGTTCTGCACTGCCCAGCTGAATGTTGCCTTCAGATAGGGGTGTGAGGGAGGCACATGAAAGATGCCTTTTTGTAGGAATTGCATGCCCTCATGCAGTGAGGGGGAGGTTGTGGTTCTCAAAGCAGGACCACAGAATCATGTTCTGGTAGTTCCCCTTTAAAAGCATGACCTCAGATGGAACATGGTATTTCAGCCTTCTCCTGCTCCGAGATCCATGGACGATGAGGAGATGGGCTTTTGGGGAGCTGCACTGCTGTGCTCTGAGATGGGGGAGTAGCTTTGTGCTCAGAGAGACCCAGGGCAGGTCAGATAAAGCTATGCCCTGAAACTGGCTTTTCCCCTGTGCTTTGAGATTTTTCAGGTAGAAATCACACCTTTAAAATCAGACTTGCACAGGGTGCTTTTTATTTTTTTGCAAGGGGGACAGTGCAGTGAATGCCAGCGGCCATTTCAGGCAGGGATGAGGGTGTAATGGCAAAGCTCTCCTGTTCCTGCCTTATTATCTGCTCTGTGCAAAGGACATGGTGTGCAGGCCTGAGGGAGACATTCCAAAAGAAGCCATCATCAGGTGGTTTAATCAGCTCAGTTTTGGCAACAGAAGAGCACAGGGTTCAAAGGGAGGCTGGGGGATGAGGCCTGTCCACAGGCTGCCTTGTGTTGCCGAAGGGATGAGCATGGCTGTGGCTGCTGAGAGGGCTCCACGAGGACCCTCGGGCAGGACCATGCTGTCCTGGTTCCTGGGCAGCTGCTGCCCCTGGAGCAGAGTCTCTCTGGGCTATCAAGAGTCCAGCTGATGGACCTTGTCTTGGCCGTGTCTCTCTAAGCCAGTATTTTGGCAAGTGGAATTACAGAGATGTAGAGTCTGAACTGAGACAAGCTGTCTCCCTACACACAGGGAGAGAAAGGAATTGCTGAGAATTCCTTGGTGGGAGCTAAAGGAGAACCTGGCCCTCCAGGTTTGCCTGGACCCCCTGGACCAAAGGTGAGTGATTTTTCCTTCACAGAGTTGTGTGTTGTGAGTGACTGCCCAGCACAAGGTGTGCAGGAAGGAGCAAAGGTTGTATTCATCTGTGCCCACCTCTGTTTACTGGCTGAAGGGATATCAGGTTCTACAGAGAGTTTTAGTACTGTTGTTCTATATGCTGCAGGCGAGAGAGTTTGTGAACTGTTTTTGGAAGGAAAATACCCTTCTTGATCTCAAATAACTCCCCTGTAGTCTCCATGAGAAACCAGTCTGAACTCTTTGTGTTGGGTGTAACTGGGTGCCTGGTGGGCAGTCGTGGCAGGAGATTTGGGCTGCCTGAGGAGAAGGGAGCACGGGAGGGGTGCTTGGCTGGTGCAGTTCTGCAGTTTTTCCTCCTGGAAATGTGAAGCCAGCAGTGAAGTTGCACCCTCTCAACACAATAGCAACCCATCCTTTTCCCTTTACTCTTCCCATCTTCCTTCTCTTCCAGGGAGAAGCTGGTGATGTTGGTCAGCCTGGTGCTGCAGGATCACAGGGAGAAAAGGTACAGAGTGCTTTTGCACAACCCAGCTCTGGGTTCTGAGATTGAGTTGCTGCAGATTTGTTCCTATATGTGCAAAACTTAGCTGGAAAGGAGAATTTTAAATCAGGCACAGGCTGATCCAGGGAAGCAGCAGAGTGTGATTGCTGGAGTTCAAGAAAGTGAAGAGGCAGGCTTTGCTAAAACTGATCTTCCTGTTTCAGGGGGAGCGTGGTTCACCAGGAGACCAGGGACCCATGGGCCCAAGGGTAGGTGTTCCTTCACCAACAAAGAGTCTTGGCCCTTCAGAGGGGTCTAAGGATAGTGGGACCACACTGACAGTCCAGATTGGGTCTTGCTGTCACTAAAAGTACTCATAGATGGGCAGTGGGTAAATTTGAGATGGGCTTGTTTCTCCTCTCTATAACCTCACCTCTACATTAGAGGAAAAAAATTCTTCCAGGCCATTTCAGGGTAGCTTATTCACAGGGGGAGGTGGGTTTGGACATCCCTGTCTGGACTCAGGCTCTTGATCTACCAGAAAAGAGCAACAGAGGGTGGATGCATGCGCACGTCTAACAATTGGTGAAACAATCCGGTGCCTGGATTCTAGCCTCAGCTCCACCTCTTCCCAGACTGCCAACTCTGATGGTCAAAGTGTCATGGTGATCTGAGCTGGGCTGGATACAATTCTATAGGATCTCCTGCACTGCAGAGGCTTTCTTTAATAAATGAAAAACTGGGCACTCGTGAAATGGGCCTCTCTGAGCCCCCTTTCTCAGAGTGAACCACAACTTGGAGCACCCCGAGGGAAGGGCAATCCCAGACCCTGGCTGAAGGCTGGGTATTTTACAGGGCCCCAAGGGAGAGCCTGGGAAGGATGAAATGATGGACTATGATGGGAACATCAGCGAAGCTCTCCAGGTGAGCAGCTGCCCTCCTGCCCTGTGAGGTGACTGCTGGATGCTTTACTGTTTCCCAAGGGATACAGACAGGGAACAGCATTGATCTTCTTCCTTGGCAGTAGCAGCAGAGGGAAGCACTTGGTTGTGCCACTGTCCCACTCATCCCACAGCTCACTGCATGTTGTGTTTTGGGAAATCCCTGTGTGCCTGGTAGACATAAAAGGCACATGAATGCCCCCATGGGAGTGGCCCAAATGTGGGGTGAGTGGTGAGTAAAGTCACCAAAACTTCCTTGCAAGCCTGTGCAGATGAAGTGCAGTGAGTGAGGGGCTATGCCCAGCTCCAGGCTGGCCTGGGTTCCCTTGGGAAAATTGAGAAATTGTAGAATAACAGATAACAGCTCTGTGGGACTTGGAGTGAGTTTTTAGTTTGGGGTTTGGTGTCTCCCCTGCTCCCCTTATACTTTTGTAAGCTCCTTACTCATCTGGGCCAGTGTTACATTAGTGGAGAACAAGCCAGCTGCAGCAAAAGGCTGAGTTTTCCAATGACTGTTTTGGGGTTTTAATTTAATTTTAATTTTTTTCACTTTTTTTTTTTTTTTCCCTAGGAAATACGAACTTTGGCCTTGATGGTGAGTTCCTGTCTGTGCTGTGGGGTTTTACACAAGTAGCCATATGTCCATCCTAAGCAGATGGCCTGACAATTTAGCTGCAGCTAAAACACTTGGCCTTTGCCACTGGGAGCTAAAGCTGGGGCAGCTGACAGCTGAAAGAAGAGCTCATCTTGCCTTCTGATCTTGGCACTTGAATTCTAATCAGGACTTTCATCTCTCTGCTTTAAGAGGTCATACATGCTGCTCAAAACAGGGAGTGCTCAGAAGGAGCAGGGAAGAGCAACTCTCAGGGCTCTCAATTGCACATCTTCCCAGCAAAATATGATTTTAGGAATCCCTTGGAATATTCTTCTGTGGTTTCCCCTTAAATTTGGGAGAGGTAGTTGGTTTCTAAACAAAAAAGCACAAACCCTGTTTGTAATATGAATTTTTTAAAATTTATCTAGGGACCCCCAGGACGTCCAGGTGTGGCTGGGCCTCCAGGGCCACCAGGACAGAAGGTATTGTCTCAGTTCAGCACTTGCAGACCTCAGGGAAACACAGGAGTAGCCTAGGCAGAATTCCCACCCTCAACTCTTCTCAGTGCTCCTTTGTTTCCTGTCCAGCGCTATCAGACTGTCCTGCTGTCCTCTGCCACTCCTCCTCACACACACTATCCTGAAAATCTCTTTTCCCACAATGATAATGCCTGATCTGAAAGATGAAGAATCCTTTCTACTTGCCCTCCCCTTCAGGAAGCAGCTTGTGGGAACCAAACTCTGGGATTGTGTTGGTTGGGGACTACATGACTGCACTGGGGCTCTGCACTGGCAGTCAGGATCAACAAGAGTGGGAAAATTCTCAGGCAGTCACGTAACGTAGTGTTTCAACTGGGCTTTCCATATTTGTTAGGGTTTGTTTTTGTTTTTGTTTTTTTGTTTTGTTTTTGTTTGTTTGTTTGCTTTTTTTCCTATGACTGCAGAAAAACCCAGGGCTTTCCACGCTTTATTTTTGGGGATTACAGGGAAAAAACCTGAATTTCTCATGCTTTTCTTTTTCCTGTGAGTAGTCTGTGCAGGCTATTTCTGCAATGCCTGCCCTTTTTCATCACAGAGCCCCACAGAAGGAGTCAGAGTAGCTGCTTTCAAACTGCCAAAGTAACAATTCTGTGTTTCAGGGTGAAATTGGCTTGCCAGGTCCTCCAGGCCACGACGGAGAAAAGGTAAGGCGCGATGCTCTCCCCTTACCAGGAGTCATCTCTGTCACTGACATCACACAATTGCTTTTCCCACAAGGGAAAGAAGTATTTTGCTTCGCAAAAAGGAGCACTAATGGTTTGCCAATGTCCTAACATTTATCCTGTCGATGCTACTTTGTCCTGTCTCCAAAGGGCACAGGTGTGAGGGAGAGGATGAGCAAGAGGCTCTGGGGCAGGCAGGAGCAGCCTTACTCGGTCTGTAAATGTTTCACTTTACACCATAAAAATTTCATTTAGGGACCACGTGGCAAACCTGGAGAAATGGGCCCCCCTGGCCCTCAGGGACTGCCAGGAAAGGAGGGACCTCCTGGAATCAAGGGAGAGCCAGGCCACGTCGGGGTCAGAGGAGAAAAGGGCGATAAGGGAGAGCCAGGACAAGCGGGCTCACCGGTGAGTAAATCAAAGCCTCTCTGAGTCCTGGTGCTACCCAGCCTATGGGGCAAGGCCCCAGGACTCCTTCAGAGCCCCTGCAAGGTGGGTGCTGCTGTGTCAAGTGTCACAAAATGGCAGATCCTGGCTTCCTGGCACATGTGCTGTCCTCTTGCTGGAGTGGCTGTCCCTGCTCTCTGGGCACCGTGTCCCTTCCTCAGCTTGCTGCCTGCTGTCTTGCTGGCACTGAAACGCTGCTGGAAGCCAGCAGGTCTGACTGTGAGCCAGGAGGCTGAGGCACCAGCACACCCCCTCCAGGGAGGGCGGCTGCATGGGGTAACTGGGGTGGCAACAGAGAGCCCAGCTTCAGTGTCACAGCTTCTGTGTCCCCAGCACTGCTCAGGGGGGTTTGTGCAATGACTTCCTGCCTCTCTTCGGGGTTACCAGGATGAAACCCCCACTGTCTGTGGGGCTGGCTGGCTGTGGGGAGTGATTCCTAGCATGGACTCCAGCAACCTGCATAATCCTGAGCAGAACTTGGAGGCAGGAAAGCAGTACCCCATCCCTGCTGGGGGGCCTGGCTCATCCTCAGTGGCAGGAGGATGTTCAGCCATTTGTCCCTACACTTTCAATACTAGTGATGTCCTGCATTTCCCTGGATACCTGGTGGATGTCCAGGGTTTTCAGAGTACTCTTGAGATGACCAGAGCCAGTCTTGGCTCTTCCTCTGATGTCTTATATGTCTGCCTTAGTCATGCAAAACTCCACAAATCTTTCTTGATCTATAGGGTCTAGATGGCCCCACTGGAGAGAAAGGAGAACGAGGTGACCAAGGGATACCAGGACCATCAGGATTGCCAGGGCCCATTGGACTTCCAGGATTGACAGTAAGAATGGAAAAGAAAAGGCTGCTCTTACCTGCTTGGTAAAGAGAAACTAGCATAGAGCAGCACACGATGGCTCATTTCCCAAAGTGCAGAGTATCCTGGGAGCCTCAGAGCCCTACCCCTTTGTTAGGTGTCACAGAATGTCCCTCAGGCCTCCAGCAGCAGACAGGGAATGTGGCACACGTGGTCTGTTCCCATTTCTCCTGGGGGAGCTGCTGCTTGCCAGCTCATGGGCGGTTCACAGGCAGCTTCAATGGAGGGAGACTCCAGAGCACAGCCGGTGGTGGTGACAGGGTTCTGCTGTTGTGTGCAGGGAGAGAAGGGTGAGCCTGGGGAGCGTGGAGACAAAGGAAATCCAGGAGAATTGGTAGGTTCCTGTTCCTGCGTTCCTTCGTGGTGTCGGCAGTAGGGGAGGGATGATTTGGCAGCAGTGCTGCCGGGGCACAGCCCCCTCTGGTGACACCCCTTCAGTGAGGACAGCACGGCTCATGCTGTGGGGCTGGATCACCAGCCACCGCTGGCTCCCGATGCCCTCCGTTCCCTGACACAAGAACAATCTGTCTTACAACCACCAATCAATAAGGAATGCCTAGGGAACAACAGATCTTGGAAAGCTTATTATTATCTGAGGAAATGATTTCCTCAGCATTTGCAGTAAATTGATTTCCTGGCAGTTATTTGAATGTGTATAAATACACATGTATTTTATTTACTTTTTGTTTTCCAAAGATTTTGGTGTTCTTAAATTTGCCCGTTCTCCCCTCAAAGCTCACCCCTAACTTTGGAATGCCCTGCAGCAAGGAGTCCCATAGGCTGTTGACACGTGTGGAGCCAGACACTTTCTTTCCTTTCTTTTACTCTTTGACCCTATGCCTCCCTGTAGCAATGGTGGTAGAGTAGTAGAAGTGGACTTACTTTGGAAAAAGACCTCACTGCTTTCCTTCCTCTTAAATACTTTTGCATAACCCTACCCTGAGTCCTGCTGCTGCTCCCCAGCCCCTTGGTCCTGGATTGCCGCTGCTTCCTAACGCAATCCTTAGGGGGAGTCCAGGTTTCCCAGCCTGGCAGAGGAGCTCTGCTGCACCCTGTGTCCTGTCTCCCCTCTGAGCAGCTCCACTTCACCCCTGAGGGCAGTACATTGATGGTGACTTTTCTTGCATTGCTTTCCAGATATCTGGGCCCCCTGGACCCCAAGGCCCTCCAGGACCTCCAGTAAGTTTGGGTGATTCACCTGAGGAGCAAGGCACTGGGCATGGGATTAGAGCAGGCAGTGGCTGGGGAGGATTCCGAGTGGAGAAGACAGTCAGAACCACTGCAGTGTTGACATGGGAACATGCTTAATATCACTCCCAAACCCACCCCCAGGGTAGGTCAGGGCTACAGTGGGCTGGGAGGGCAAAGAAAGAAGCTTATGTTAGTCTGAGATGAAAGGGAAGACAGTAGCGAGATGGGGTGGATGGGATTAAAGGGATCAACTGCAGAAATTGTCTTAATAGCATACCTGGCCCCCTGCCAGGCTATGCTTGGCAAGAGGCTCCTCGTTAGAGATGAGAACAGTACATGAAGTGCCCATTACACAAATGCAGAGGCCTTTGGGCTGAGGGTTTGTGCCCCAGAAAAGCAAAACCTTTGTACCACACATTTAACTGGGATACCTGGAGTTTAAAGCCCATCTTGAAATGTTACTTATGTCTTGTCTCTCCTCCCACTTACAGGGTCTTCAGGGCGTTCCCGGACCCAAGGTAAGAGTACAAAATATTACATACTGAAATGTAACAAAAGATGTCCCAGGTACTAGAATTCCCTTTAGTAACAACTTCCTAGTGTTCAGGTGGTACTTTTCTTCCGTCTTGGTAAGAGGATAAATCCTTCTGGATATTTTTTTGAAGGAAATCGATTAGCAGCTCTCACTTTAAGACCCAGAAAAATGGTCATTCCCTCCAGTTTTCATCCGGAGAAGTGGGAATTCACTACTCTGTGGAATTCTGCCCATGAGAACACAGATATTTTAGTCTGGAGGGTGGAGGTCTGTACAGTGGCATGAATCATCTGCCACACAGTCCTAAGGAACTGAGCTCTAGCTAAAAATTAGTCTTGAAATTACCCTGTACATTCTGCTGTAAAGCACTCGAGAATTCCACTGTCCCTGGTGGTGAGAATTTTTCTAATCTCCATCTAAATGCTCAACCTGCACTATTGGCTTGCCTGCTGTAAAACATCTCCTACACCAAAAAATAGTGGAGTGGAAATGTTCAAGGAGAGCTGCATCTCTCTGATGTTCTGGGAGAAGATTGGAAAATGTGCAAAGTGTCTTAATTAATCCGATTATCCTTAGTATTTGTTTGGGAACTAAAAGAGACAGATACATTTTTAAAAGCCTTATGAACAAGAATGAGGAGGGAAAAGGTTTTGGGTGACATTTTGAATTTAAGAAGAAAAAGTATTTTGTTTAATATTGCTTTTTAGTTTATAATATAGAATTTTAAGAAATACAGGTAAGAAAAGAATGCTGAGAGTCTTTTTTAAAAATGTTGAAACTGCTGCCTTAACATTTACAAAAGTCTTTCCAAACATTATTTCTGTATGGTTTTTCTTCAAGGTTTGTAGACACCTGTTATTCACTTCCAGCAGATCCACATCTTAAAATGTACACCCACCATGTCAGATATTTTCTGGTTATTTATATTTTTATATAAATATATATATATACAGCAACAACAGCAGGGAGAGCAGAACCAGAGTGAGCTCAGCTCTCCTCTGAACATCTTTACCCACAGGGCCTGAGTCTCCTCTTATTGCCACGGAGTTAAAACAGGTTATTACACAGGGGTAATTTGAATGACAGTGGTTTTCTTCAAATTAGGTTGAGAATTGGGCTAAAGCATTACTCTGCTGCCTCTGTATTCCCTCTGCAATCTGGGCCTCTCTGAAGGGAGGAATGTTTGTTATATAAGTGCTGTTACAGTGGATTTATTTTCTGCTCCATCCTTCCTTTAGGGGGAAGCAGGGATTGATGGAGTGAAAGGAGAGAAGGGTGCCCAGGGTGAAAAAGGAGACAGAGGGCCACTGGGATTACCCGTAAGTATCCAGGAAGCAAACAGCACTTTATGAGCCAAACTTAATATCAGCTGTAAAAAGATCCCTCAATAGGAGACGCACGTGGGGATTTGGTATGTAAAGTCAGAGAAAGAGACGGTCTATAAATAATTGTGCCTTTGCTTTTTAAACCCAAAGCCTCAGTTTCTGTACTGAACCTTCAACTTCTAGATCTGTTGAATAGATCAGTGATCACTTTATTTCCTCCTGCTTCTGGCAGGACTGGGAAAAACAAGCAGTAGCTTTCCTGATGGTTCTTTCTACTTCAGGGCAAGACCAGAAACATAAGTCAGAGATGTGAAAAGAGAAACGTCCTCCCCAGCCATTTGTCTCCTGGGCTAAGCTTTGTACAAAGCATGGTGGCTCTTAATGCACCCAGCTTCTTTGGTAGCTGAAACATTCCTGTCCCTTCTGCCATGGGATCTGTGCTCCCCCTGAGCCAGCGTGTCCCTGCTGTGAGTGAACTCGGTGTTAGCCTGGTGCTAGAGCACCGCTCGGCTTAGCGAGAGGAGCTGGGGCTCAGTGTCTTAGAGAGAAATGGCAGGAGCTTTAGATACAAACCTCATGATGGATTGGTGGTAACTTAGTCCCATCCAGTTGTTCCACCTGCCCCCAAGTTCTGTCATCACAAAAACCACTGGTGGCACAGTAGACCTTCCCCCTTCCCCAAATGTTCTACCTGGAATGAGCACTGCAGAGTGCGTCTCACGTACTGTGTGGCTTTGTTGTCCTGTGTTTGACACCCAGATCCCTTGTCCCTGACTTTGGCTGAAATGTGTGTGTCTTTGTTTGTAAAATGTTTTCCTCCTTTAGTTGTGATGAACAGTAGTTCCCTTCTAGAGCCTGAATTAATCTCCTCTAACTCCAGGCGCTCAAATGAGCCCAGCATGAGTATATTCCCTGAAGCTCCAGATGGAGCCAGTGGGGAGAAAGGGGTGCTTTTGGAAGACTCAGAGTGAAGCAGTGAGAAGCCAGTCCCCTGAGAAATGCAAATGGAAATTTTCTGTGTAAATGGTTATTCCCTCAAGCCTTTGGGGAATCCAGACAGGGGAATGAGGTCCTTGTGACAGTCCGAGCAGAATATGCCTCAGTAATCATTCCAACAGCTCATCTCTCTGGCAGGGACAGTGCGAGCTGCTTTTCCTACAGCAGTGAGCCTCAAGGGGGTCCAAAGGTCCCTTGGTTTTTCCCATCACTCTTCCTGAACTGTGGAGGTGGGAAGACTGGCACAGAAGGGTCCTCCTAGAAATGTTTTGTTTGGATCAGCAATATGGGTAGGCCAACCAGGAAGCACAGCTCGTAAGATCAGATACTGTGGAACTTTTATCCTTCAGAGCCACTGAACTCTCTTCATAAGCTTTTCCATGCCAGTGTATCTTCAGCCTGTCAAACTAAATGCAGTGACAAGCAGGTTCTGAAATATTTCAGACCGTAAAATCCTGAAGCTGGATCTGCTGCCTTTTTCTCTGACTTTGGCGCTTGACATCATGCTGGAATTCCAGTCCTGATTGTCTGCAGTAGCCTTGGGTTTCTCTGTGGCTGGCAGGGTGAGGAGTTTGTAATGCTCAAATGGAGGACAGTGTTTGGTACTTATATCCTACTGCAGCTTTCCCTCCCAACCACTGTCTGAGACAAGCCTGGGCTCGATGGGCCTTGGGCAGAATCACCATTAGTCCTCACGGATGAGGAAATTCCAGGCGCTCATTGAGCAGACAGCAAAGTGCCACTCGATCTCTGTCTGGTGTAAATCTGCACTGGTGACACAGGGAGATGAGCCACCTGTTTCGTAAGCCCCCAAACAACTGCATGTGGTGTGGAGCAAGCCTGCAGCTGACCTAGTGGGCACCACAAGGCCCGGGTTTCTTGGTAGCAACTCGAACAGCTGATGGTTCTGTACTGCCTGTAAATGCCTTGGTGACCACCGCCTCTGAGCCTTGTGTCTCACCTGTGTTGCCCAGCCTGCCACACAGGCAATGCAGATTCCAGCTCCACTGTCACATTGTCCTTTTTACCACCTGTCACAGAACAGCTGCTTCCCCAGGAGTTTTCCTGGTAGCTGTGAGAAAGGGAAATTTGCAGTCTTAAGAGGATCTGAAAGTTGCAGATCAACATTATATGTATTCAGTGTTTCTGTGTTTTTGTTGGTTTGCTTGTAAGTGGCATCACCTGTCCTTGAGATCTTAATTTTTGTTAATTGCAGCATATGTTTGTCTCAAGTCACTGCTTTACTCACCTCTCCCCTCCCCTCTCCTTTCCCCTCACCCTCCTCCCCTCTCCTCTGCCTCGTTTTTGTGAACCCTCCCCGTCTGTTCAGGGTGCTTCAGGTTTAGACGGCAGGCCTGGACCACCGGTGAGTTCCATTTCTCTGTTTCCCCACCTTTGTCCTCCCCAGTATTGTGACTCATTTTGTGTGTCCCACGTGGGTCTTGTTTACACCAGGAATAATCTTATTTTACCAACACAGGCTTGGGAGGGGGTTAAACTTAAAATAAGGAGTGATGTCACACACTTGTCTTCTTTCATGTGACAAATCTGGATCCTGGGATCACGGCCTACTCGTTCCACTCTGTCTCAGTAACAAGAGGAATGAAAACTCTGCATGGTTCCTTGGTCTCTGTTCTCCTGTCCTTTTTATCCTGAGGGGTCTCCAACCTGTTGTTCTCCATGAGACAGGAGAGGCACTCAACATCAGGAACTGTAGTCACAGGACAAGGGGGAATGGTTTCAAAATTAAAGATTGAGTAGGTTTAGATTGGATATTAAGAAAATGTTCTTTACTGTGAGGCTCTGGCACAGGTTGCCCAGAGAAGCTGTGGCTGCCCCTCCCCTAGATGTGCTCAAGGCCAGGTTGGACAAGGCTTGGAGCACCCTGGGATAGTGGAAGGTGCCTCTGCCTATGGCAGGGTGTTGGAATGAGGTGATCTTTGCTGACCCCAAACCATTCTATGATTCTAAGTAATGCCAACCTGGTTCTGCAAACCACCCTGCTATTCCTGGATAACAGCTGTTAAATAACAGCCAAATATTTTTAATCCCCCTTGGGAAATCACAGATCACCCGTGTACAATCCATTTGGCTATTTAAAAACAAAAAGCAGTTTCTCCTCCTCAGTGTAGCTGGGAATAATTTCAGCTGCTCTGGCTTCTGAAGAGCATCTGAGTGGCAGCTTATACAGTCATTCATCTGGGGAAACTGTAGCTACAATTCTATAGATGTGCAGGGGAGATTTCAATGTGTTCCGTGGCACTAAATGATGCATAAGTGAAGGAAACTAAGATTTCCATGATGGCATGGATCTAAGGAAAGCCTGATTTATTTCTTTTTCTCTCTTCCTTCACCATGCTGAAGTTGTGTGCTGCATGAGCTACTCCTCCACTTGTGTTCTGCAGATCTTGACTTCTCTGAAATGCTTTCCTGATCCACATGAGCCATCCTGCTCTCATCAGAGGGGTTACTTTAGTGACTAAGGACTTCAGACTGACATTAAAAAGTGCAAGACCCTTTGCTTTAAGGCTCTTAGGAAAATAATCCCATTTGGGAAGCTTGCTCCTGGGTTCTTCCTAGGAGTCAGGTAATGTTCCTCAAGAGCATTCCTTTATTGAGGCTTCATGAGGTTATTATAGACCCATACCTGTGTGGTTCAAGAAGTCTGAATTGGAGGTGCCAGAATGCTGTTCTTAACCAGAGTAACTATTACAGGACCACCGTGATCATTAAAGATCACTTGATTAATTTCCCAAAGCCCAGGTGACTCTCAGGAGCATCAGCAAGGAAGTTTGGTGTGCAGGTGGGAGATGGCCTCTGTGCCAAAGGGTTAGGAAAAACACTGGGTTTTCCTGTTAGCATGCCTCAGAGCCTGGTGGAGTGACAGGAATAGCAAAGAAGGAGCAGAGGGACTGGAGGATGCCCCTCCTAGCTCACATCTGCAGCCTAGGGTCTGTCAGCTTGCATGAATCACTGACCCAATGCTTCCCATCTCGCTCAACTACACTGGCTCCGGGAGGGGGTAAAGGAAATAAGAAAAAAGAAAAGCTAATTGCTTATCATGTGTGTAAATGGCCTTTATTCTGCTACAGCTTTCAGCCTTGTCTGTGTAGACGAGCAAGAAGGAATTCCTGTTTGTGGAACTGGTAGAAATGCCTGCTGAAATAATTGTCAAGAGAGTTTCACAACTAAAAATGAGGCTCTGGGCAGTGGTTCTGGTGTGATCTAATTTAGCAGGTCCCATATGTTCTTCAAATTGCCTTACCAACTACTTCAAATCCATCTCTGCCAACACTGAAAGCTGTAGTGGTGCTAGGTGCCTTCCACCTCCAGCCTGTTCTTCCAAGCTGTGCTTTTCCTAAGGGAACAGCAGTGTCTCCTGGCTTTAAGGAGGCCCTGGAATAAAAGCATCCTGATGTGTTTTCTTTCCCGCAACTGCAGGGTATTCCAGGACCAATTGGGGTTTCAGGACCAGCAGGACCAAAAGGAGAAAGGGTGAGTTTGCTTCAGAGCTGACAGGTGCTCTGTAACTTCTCTGAAGATAGAACTGCTCTGGGGATAGGCTTTTCCAGAGCTGGAATTGCCCTCTCCTTGTGTGTACAAGACCCTCAGCTGGGCTTCTTTGGTGCTTGAATATCTCATCCTTGGGGGTTTTTAGGTGCTTTGCAATGCATCCTTCGCTTTTTCTTCTGTGGTGCTCTGCTGCCTGTTTGTACTGAACAGGAATGTGAACAGTTTCTACTCTTTTGTATCCATTTCAGGGCAGTAAAGGAGATCCTGGAGTTGCAGGACCAATGGGGCCAGCAGGGCTTCCTGTAAGTATGGGAGTCTTAGGCATTTCTTCCCAGGTCCTGTTTCCTTGCTGTGGTTGACAGCTGAAGATGCTGCTGTAATACAGTGTTTGCAGTCACAGCTGGGTTAGGTGTAACTCGAGTTACAAGATTTTGTTCACTATGGGAGTGACAGAAAAAGCTGAGTAGCTTCAGAGTAGACTCAGAGTGATGTGGAGGAGGCCAAAGGAAACTGATAATTCACCTTGGTCCTTGAACTAACTTAAGAAGCTGTGTGGAGCTCTCAGGATGTCTCTTAGTCCAAAATGCTGCTTTTGAGCAGCTCTCTTCACCTTTCACAGCCTGGGTGCTTGCCTCCTGCCTGCCCCCTGTCTTGTCATTGCAGGAACAAAAGCTGCCTTCAGTGAGATTAATTCCACTGCTTTTTGCAAACTGGGGCCAGTGCTGGTGCTGTGGTCTAATGCAGCCGTGGAGAGGCTTTGTTGTTTAACCCAAAAAAGGAAGTTTGTTTCATTGTCATAACCAATTTGTTTCTTATCTGAAGAGTCCATAGGGTAGGTAGGTAGTAGTGGTGTTACCACCTGGATAGTCTGATGGAGGTGAAGAGGAGGTTGCCTGCTGGAAGAAAATTTTGTTTATTTTTGACATAGCCATTGGTCCAAATGGGGAAAAACCCCAAAATCCCGAGCGCACGTTCCTCTCTTTAGCAGGAATATGATGAAACCTGCTTCTTTTCAAATATTTCTTTCTGTGTTGATGCATTTCAGGGTTTACAAGGTCTACCTGGTGAGAAGGGAGTCCGGGTAAGTTACCAGACAAATGCCTTGTGCTTAATTGCTAACACCTGAACACAGTGCCAGCCCAGTTAACTCCTGTAGCAGCCAGCATGTTTGTGTGCCAGACCTTCATCCAAGTCACTTTGCACACCTGTGTTTTAGAAGGTGATACCTGTAGCTCATTCCATCACCTGGAACATTGTGCTACATCTCCCTGAAGGCTGTTGGAGGGGTTTTCTAATTCGTTCGTTGTGGTCACACCTCTGTTCTAACTGAAGCACAGGACTTGAGTTAGGCCAACACTGTGTGCTTTAGGAAATCCTGCTTTTCTGGTTACTGATGTGTGTAGGGATTCCTGGGAGAATTAGCTGAGGTGCAGCCAGGAAATCTTATTTCAGTACTTTTAAATTGTCCCTGAAGCATGAAAAAGAAGGTTGTCTTCTAGCAAACAATCCTGCAGGGAATTTAAAAGATAGATAAATTAAATTTGCTTGTCTCAAAGAATCAGGCCTAAAGTCTCCTCAGGCATTGTCCTGAATAGATGTGATGGTGAAGAGCTGAGTCAAACCCAGTAACAGGAATGGCAGCTTTCCCATCACACCACCTGTGTTATTGAAGCATAAACTTTGCTGAGACATGCATGTTGAGAAGCTCCTTCTGTTTCATCAGGTTTTCTTGCCTGTTAAGGCTTTGAATCTGAATATTTTTGATAAACATTTAGGAGCTATGGTTGGATATAATTTATATTTAGAAATATAAATAACTTTTGGATTCAAATGTATAATATTACAACTTATAAATGTCACGCAGTTTAACACAGTACAAGTGTCTGTAGTCACACCTTTTATTGATAAGACTGGCATCACCTAAATTTATCTGAAGGTGTAATTTTTTATAGTGCGTGTGCCCATGTGATGATTTCATTGTATGGATTTGCTTTTGATGTATAGTGAGTGTTCTCTGTTTTGTATCTGAAATGGATTTCTGACCTTACTCTGCACAGAAAGGGCAGCACTAGCCAACTGGCATCTTAAACTAGGGGAGAAGGTTCAAGTTTCATGGAAGCACCAAAATTCTCCCCTTTTTAAATTATTGCATTTCTGGCTTTGCTTCTTAACTTTCTCTTGACTTTTGCTTTGCTTGTGTAGCTTCTAAAAAATGTAATTTCTAATTCCTAGACTTTTTCAGCTGGTTTTTGGATTGAGTGTCTTAGTTAAAAGAAGGATCTTTCATTAGCTTTCATTAGATGGGATTTTTCTGAGTTCTGGCATAAAAGCAAGTGGAAACTGGGAGAAATTGCAACTCCTTGTAGAGGATGAGCTGAAAAGCATGAGTGGGGAGTTTTGCTGGCCCATGCACTCTGCCTCATTGCAGCCCATGGTTTGCAATGGAAAAGTGTGAGAAACTCCGAAGTGTAAATGGGCAAGTGCAATACCTTTGGGGACCCTAGAAAATATCCTTTTTGCCACTGAGCCTTTGTACATGGATTTCCCCTTACTCTGAAGTCTCAGTTTGCCAAAATCCTCTCTTTACCTCTGTGCTTTTTAAATCCCAGAAATGCTCCTGCTGTTCTCTGCTTGGGGTTGTGGCACTAATGGCAGTGGGAACAGGCAGAATTTTGTGTAATCCAGCTGAAAAAGTGGGAACCCTCAACTTGATCTGCTGTTATTTTAATACCTGTGGGGGTGGGGTTGTGTGTGTTTGTGCATCTTCCTCGCTCCTACAGGTCCACCTTTGTCCCCTTTATCACTTCCTCCTCTTCCACCTTTCTTCCTGGTTCCTTCCTCCAGAGAAACCCATGCTGCATTTTCCCTGGATTATCCTCTCCATTCCAGCGCTTGGTTCTGGGTGACTTCTCCTCATTACCTCTCCTCTCCCATCCATTTCTTTTGCCAGCTTTGGGTTTAACACTTTTTAAAAAAAGAAGCAGCAGCCTGTGCTGGTCTGATTTTATCCCTTAATTCCTGTAACACTCCCCATGAGGACCCCAAGTTCAGTTCTCTGTGCAGCAGCCCCGTCCCCCTGTTTCATGCTCAGCAGCTTTGAGAATTTCCTGTTAGACAGAAGGATTTGGTATGGATGTAACTGGCAAATACCATGCTATGCCCTGCCTCATGCTGCCAATTAAGGATCAAGGACCAGTCGCTGCCCTGTGGCTGTGCTGCCTAGGACTACTCCCTGGTCTAACAGATTTTTGTGGGAGCCCACTACTCAGAGCATTCCAAAGGGCAAGCCAGACTGTGCAGACTCAGAGCTGAATACTTCCTCCATTCCCTGGCTGACAGTTCCCTGAGTGAGACTTTCTTTAAGAATGGGAATTTGGAGTGGTAAAAAAAGCACCTCAGTGCAATCCCAGGGCTCCGGTGGCAGAGGGACCTTCCCAGCCCGCTGGAGATTGAGATGAGGTGGCACGCTGCTGCCCAGAGGGATGGTTTCCCATCCTGTGTGTCTGGGGGTCAGCCAGTTCTCCCCTCCCTGATGAGTGGGAAGCCCTGAGAACGGTGTGATGGTCCCTTTGATGATGCCGAGCCCTCGCAGTCTGTCAGCGTGGGACTGCAGCCACAGCCACAGCGTTTATGCAGCTCCATATGTTGATCTTCACTTAACATCTCAGAGGGAGATTTGTTTTAGAATGTTTCCTAAATGTTTATCCTTTTTTAAACTATCGCTGACATTTGTTTGAAATGGATGATCCTAAAGCTTTTGTGTGTTCTTTCTTTCTTGGACTAAACCATTATTTGCAGGGGGAGAGGGGCAAGAAAGGCTCTAGAGGGTCTAAAGGGGATAAGGGAGACCAAGGAGCACCTGGATTAGATGCACCCTGTCCGTTGGTATGTCCTGTTTCATCAAATGTATTGTTTTAAGATGTGTTGATGGGGAAGACAGAAGGAAATCATAACACAAATCATGGTCTTGCAAAAGCACAACATTCGGATAAGGCCCGTCTGGGTTCCCACCACAGCCTGTGGCAAAGCTGTGGTGACCAAATGATCCTCTGAGAGATCAGGCTGCTGAGTGACCATGGTTATGTTCCTTCCTCTTCCAGACCTCACAAAGGTCTGGGTAGGTGGGGTGTCCCGTGTGCTGGGAGCTCAGGGCTCTCTCCACTGTGGATAGAGCCCTGTCCCCTCTGCTGCTGGCTACGGCTCTTCTCTGGAGATGCTCGACGGGATCAAATCTGTGTGACAGCAAAACTGCAATGCTGGTTTCCTTGCCTTGGAATAACAGCCAGCTGATGGCCTGAGAGCACGCAGGGCACTTGAGCTGCACTACCCAGAGGGAAAACAAGTCTCAGTTATCCTAAATGAGATGGGTTTCTGTCAAAACAGATTGGCTATAAGTCCAGGCAAATTAATTAGTAGAGGAATATGTGTACATTTGATCTAAAATACGCTGCAGCAAATACTGCCAAAAATCTGCTAGCAGTGCCACAAATTCCAGGAGTACTTGGGGATCATGCCTTTAGAAATCCGCATGCTGGGTTTCTTGTTGAGGATCAGAGGAACGGATGATTTTGGAATGGAGGAAACGCCATTCCCATCCTCTCAGCTTTAACTTGGAGAAGCATCTCCTGGCTTGTAGATGACAGAAAACCAGAAAGGAAACTGCTCCTGCTGTTGATGCAGACACAGCTCCCTGTGCTGGGTGTGCAGCTGAGTACCCTGTGCCAGCCCAGCGGGGACTCGGCCTCTCCTCCTGGGCCACAGAGCTGGCTGGCACTGACTGAAATAACGATAGTGGTTGATTTCATAAACAGGGTCTCCGAGGTTTTAAAGGCGAGAAGGGTGAGCCGGGGCTACCTGGGCTGGACGGCCTGGATGCCCCATGCCCATTGGTATGGTGTACCTTCCCTTTCCTGCATGCTCGTTTGCTTTTTGGCTCTTGGTGCTGTTTTCTGATCCCCCAAACAGCTGCATGCCCTAGAAACACCCAGCAGTTCCTTCCTTACCTCTCTCCATACTCCCTTCCTCTCATTGCTGCTGTCAGAGAACCAGGCCATTCCCTTCGTTCTGATTCCCAACTGCTGTCAGCAGTACTTTGTGGCATGAGGAAAAATAGAGTTGGAATGTGGTTTTATTTGTAGCTGCTTCACTTCTTCCTTTGCCTTCACTTTGACAACTTCCAGTAAACCAATGTGTGCAGACCCAGCTCTGCACTGGCTTGGCTTCCTCACAAGGAGCTGCTTGTGTCCTTCATTAACTCTGTTTTTAAGTGCTTGTGTGTGTTGAGCACAGCCTGACATGGTTCCATATGATCTGTCTCCCCATACATGAAGATGACTGAAAATAATAGTTATCCCATTAGTAAGCCCATATGAAACATATTAACGGGGACACTTAACCTCTAACTCAATAATTCCTATTTATGACTCTTCCCCAAAAGTCCAAATCGTACCCATAGCATCCAAAAAACTTGCATTTAGAATTGCCTGATCCCAATATCCATCTTATTCAAGTGCTAGAATGATTGTTGTATGAACCATTAATTACTGCAATTAGTGTGTGATCTAGCCCAAGTGTTGTAGTATTCAGAAACACTTAACCCCACCTGATTTCTTAGCATCCCAATAAAGGTCACAAATTTATTTATTTTCTCTGAGATTTCCAGACTTGCAGCACTTGGGTGATGTTTTTGCTCCCCAGGACAATCTCAACACCTCTGTAATACAAAGAAACTTGTACCTCCTGCCCATGCAGCTCTGTTTGGTAGGACAAGGTTTGCTTGAAGATGGTCCTTCCAAACTTTATGCACACTTAAGGATGTTTGGTGCCATTTACAAGAGATGGGATACTGTTAGTTCAACTAGGAGAGAAAATGCATCCCAAAGCGAAAAGCCACATTTAGTTTGAAGGGTTTTCTTAGTTTCTTAAGGAGGAAAAAAAAAAAAACCCCAAAAAAGCAAACCCCGTGAAATTGCCATTAAAAGCCTTTGTTATTTGAGCTTTGTGAAGAGCCGACATAATTTTCCTTCCAGTGCTCCCTCTCTTGGGTGCTGTGACTACTGGTAAAGGCTCAGTTGCTGCTCTGTAAATTCTGGGGTAGCAGAAAATTCTTCCAGTCCCACAGGTGAAACCCTACCTGGCCAGAACAGTGCACAAAGGAGGAAGAACAAAGAGCCCTGTGCTTTGTCTCGCAGTGCTCATAGCCAGGTTTCTATGGAGTAACTTCTGGCTGAGTAAGGCACCTATAATTTCACAGGTCCAAGGATTCCACCAGTGCCCTGACAGACCTTCCGCTTTTGTCACTGCTCTCAGTGAGGATTCACCCCACACAGCCGTATTAGAAGTCACACTCCTTTTCCTACCTATTTTCATTAAGGGAAACTTGCCAGAAAATCTGATGAAATATGGATGCTGATATTTTTTAATACATGGTGTTCTGGTGTGCAATGCAAGCCAGCTTGGGAACGTGAATAAGCATGTTTTTTGATCCAACTAGGTTAAAAGCTTAGTGTCCAGCTGACACATCCACGTGTGGAGCTTAGGGAGGCTGTGAACTAACTCTTTGCACATCTGAGATATGTGGAAGGAGATCCTTGGTACTAATAAGCATGTCATGTTTCCGTTCTCGGCACATTTGCCCGCAACAAACACTTCCTTGTGACCCTTTGGTCTTCCTTTGATCCCTAAGCTGTGACTCCCTGGCCTCCCATTCCTTCATACACCTAACTTCCCATCTCCTCCTGCCATGCACTATACCAGTCATTCCTACCACCACCAGTGTACCAATGGGAATGCCACAATTTGCCCAGTAAATAACTTGTAATTCCGTATTTCCATATAGCTGGGGAGGGAACAGCACAAGGAGACCAAAGTCCAAAAAATGCATTTGAAAAGCAATATTGTTATAACATCACAGCAACCTTCAGTTCATCAGCCCCCTGGAAGTGCATCTCCAGTAAATAGTTCATTTCTCAATGTGTTACTGTGCATTTGCTTTTCTGTTTGTATTTTTTTGGGGTTTCCTGGGGAATAGTGGTGGACCATGAATCTGCCGCGTGCACACAGCACAAGAATTTGACTTCTCATGTCAGAGATGTATTTCCTTACACCTGACTTAATCTGCTGCTCCAGAGCACCTGAGCACTGGTGTCATATCTAGCCCATCAAAGAGGGCTGCAGAGGGTTGAAACGAACGGCAGTCATTTACAAAAGCATTTCCCAGCCACGGAGCCCAAGACATCACAGTTGCAGAAATGCCAGAGGATTTTCATAGAAATCCCACAGATATTATTGGAGCCAAGGTCCCTTTTCAGGGAGTCAGCTGAGACATCCTGAACCAGCAGAGGGGCTGCCCAGCTGCTTGTCTTCCTAATTTCCCTGGAGCAGGATCTCCCCAGAGGCAAGAGGGGATAACTGGACAGTTATCATGTCATTAACATGACAAAGCAAAGCCTTTAACAGACAGGGCAGAAGGGAAATGGAGATTTTTTTTTGCAGACGCTCCTCGGGATCTGAAGTTAATGCTGACTCTGGGATTGGCTTTTAAGTTCAATGTTACAGAGCCAAGCCTGAGGACACAGAGCAGCCACCTCTTGCTTTCCACTGCCAGCCCCCGGCAGTGGGACCTGGCTGAGGAAGAGCTCCTTCTTCCTTCAGGGAAGCCTGGATAGACTCCTTCTCAGGGGAGAGTGGTTCTTGGGTACATTAGTCCCTTGCACAGCCTGCAGGCATCTCCCCTCTTCACCCCAGCCCCTGCTTCAGGCTGCACTGGTTCTGCCAGCCGGAAGTCTGGGTCATCCAAAGGATGAGGAATATCTCTCGGACTATTCCTCCAGCCCTGGTTCAAACTGTTTGTTGCGGTAACAGTTAACCCATGCCTTCCTTTCTTTGTCCCCATACTACTTCCTGTGTCCTAAACTGTTGTTTCATCCATCTTTTTCACAGGGAGAAGATGGCCTTCCAGTTCAAGGCTGCTGGAATAAGGTAAAGTAGTCTTGCAAGTGTTGCTGTGCTGAGTTGGCAGTGCCACGGGGTCCTACTAATGTTTTTCTCATGGATCTGGCTAAGGGCAGAAGAGGTATGGATGCATGGATGGGATTTCCAGGACTGTATCCCTGAAAAGTGGCAACCAAAACTCCTTATTTGTGTATCACAGTTCAGCTCCAAAGGCTGCAAAGGAGAGAACTGTATCTATGGCCTTTGAGCTGCCTGGCCCCAGAGTGCTCTAATCCTTGCACAGAGATGAGATTTCCACCTGGATTCCCTCAGACACCCCTCCCCGGGGTCTGGCCCACCTGCAGTGTCCCCTGTGGGTGTTAATGCCGAGTGCTCAAGCTGCAGTGGGAGGAAGAGGGTGGAGGCAGAGCCAGCCTGGGATGAATCTCCAGCCCTCACTTTGGCACCTGGAGACTTGGAAAGGGTCACTGCTGTGATCCATCACCGTTGTTTTTCCTCCTGGAGAACCCAGAGCCAGCTTCCATAACCATGTCCTTCCCCCCACGGTGTGGTCCTTCCCCCTGTGAGCTGTTACTAACACTTGTTTATGTTTTCTTTTGCAGTGATGGTTCTAAACCTGGACTGACCTGTGTGTGTTACTGTACATAGAATATTTATTTTTATATGATGTTCTTCTCTGAAATGCCCAAAGTTATGCATTTTTACAAATTATCAAAAAGTGGCATATTTTTTTGTACAGAAAATACTAGATCTCCCTTTCCTCCCCCCCCATTTGTCAGTTCTCTGTATGATTCTATGTCTGCATTATGCTTGTTTTGTCATGGAGTACAGCTGTAATATTTACATGGTATTTGTGCACACATGATGAATATAGGAACTTAATAAATTATTGCATTAAAAGTGCCCAAAGGAACTGCCCTGTATAGATTTAAACGTCATTTTCATTTTTCGAGCTCGATCAGTCAAGAATATTTCAAAATATTATGTATTTTTTATTAAAGTGAAATATTAACACTTCTGTTGTGATAAAGTGTTGCTGAAAAACTTCACAGTAGTCTCCATGCACTGGGAATGTAGAGACACCATGATTTATAATTATCCTCCCATGAGCTGGAATAACCCTAATGAAAACAAGCTCTGGTTGGCAAGAAATTCTTATCTCTTTCTAAATTGTAGGCCTTCAAGCAGCTTAATTAAAGCCTTATTTAAAATTAAGCATAACGCAGCATACCTTGATATACTAACAAATGTGCGTTCGTGAAATCAATCCACGGTGGCTTTTTAAAATGTAAACCAAAGGTCACACGCGCATTCGCAGAGTGTGTAATTATTATTTGCATATGCACATCTTAATTATCCTTCCTGACCAACCTCTCTTGATATATCAACTCCAAACTACCCAGACAGGAAAACACTACCAGACTGAACTTGAACAGTGTGCTTTCCTTAGAAAACGGGGGGAAAAGTGGAAGCCTAAATCGATTCCCTAAGACACGTCCACTTGCCTTGGCCCTTCACTGCAAAGGCAGTGGGCAAAGCAGGAGTCTCAGGGGGAAGCTGCCAGGATTTCATGTTCCCAAAGGAGAAACACGAGGGGTGACGTATTATTGAGACTGATCCACTGAAGTCCTGATCTTTGCACGATGCTGCCACTACAACAGGAATTAGGAATATTAATCAGTTATTTTTCCAGATGATTCCAGGCAGCATTTCAGCACCGTCATAATAAAGTGACAGAGAAAGGGACCCAATTCTCTTGTACACAGGGAAAGGCATGCTGGGGACTGCCCAAGGAACCCAGCCCAGCCTCTGACTACTGCCATCCATCTGTCACCTCGCCCTTCCAAAATGTATTGAACTTCATCTGAAAACCAGTGAGGTTTCCACTGTCTGTGTCCTTTCCCTCCCTGCCCTGCAGGCTGTTCCGACTCCAGGGCTCTCACAGTTAGGAAACTCCTTGCAACTTTCAACCTAAACTGATTCATGGTATTTACAACCATTTGTTCTCATGCCAACATTGTCCTTGGGATGAAACGTCTCCATGCATTATGTTTTCATGAGATGCTTGGTGTACTGGAGCTGAAACGGCACAAAAAAGAAAATGAACCACAGAGCACTGAGGGATTCTCGCTGGTTTTCTCAGTAATAGATGTCGTTAATATAAGCCCCAGCTCCCCGGTAAAAGGCTTTGCAGCTGTGAAGCTGAGCTAATTGGGACAGCTAATGTTCGGATTGTGTTTTAATTGCACACCTGTCAAAGCAGTTACTAAAGACCCAGCCAGGTGTACTCCGTGTGCTTTGGGTTTGGA
Organism: Regulus satrapa; assembly: GCA_013396955.1. Lineage (NCBI taxonomy): Eukaryota > Metazoa > Chordata > Aves > Passeriformes > Regulidae > Regulus > Regulus satrapa. The sequence continues at coordinate 96,185 of VWZN01015222.1, read as the reverse complement.
AGGTTGGAGTAGCAGCAGTGAACTCCTGTTCTGATCTTGAAGCATTTAGCTGCAAGGTAGGATGTCGGAATGCTTCAGTCCCTTCTAAAAATCCTGGCTATTCTAAATCCTTAAAAACATAGAGATTCCTAGGAGAACCTGCCAATGCTTCCTGTTCCCTTTGGTCTGTGTAGCATGGTTTTTGTGTAGCATGGTTTTTGTGTAGCTGGTTTTTGCGATTGCACTGCATGGGATTGTGAGTGCTGGTTTTTATCTGATCCAAGTGCAAAGCGAGTGCCCGTCTGTTACCTTGTCCTGACACAGCTCCTCAAAGGCTAAGGGCTCTCTACGTGATGCTGTTTTATTTCTTGGGCTGTTTTTGACTGCTCTGTTTGTGAGAAAGCTCTTGCCTGAGGTGTAAGGGACCCTGAAGTGAAATTGCCAGAACTCTTGAAAGTATCTGACTCGGGTCAGCAAATTACCTGCTACTGGGAAAATGTGTAGGGTACCCACTCATTTAAAGGTTGGAAAAACGGTGACAAATGTTCCCGTGGCTGCGGCAGATTATAGCCTGGGGTTTTAATTGAAGAAGCAGATACCATTTTGGATTGCCGTTCTGCAGCCCCAATACCGATACAATCTCATCAGCCGCTGGGGATAGACAAGAGAGCTCAAATCAGTGATACCACACTGACCTGCTGCTCTTCCCAAACCTAAGCTCCTTGCATGTCAGAAGAAACCCAAGCCGGGCAGCTGGGTTTGAACCAGCCTGAGTGTGGCTATTTAGTTTCAGGCTCTGTCCCTACTATAACCTGTAACCAGGCTGCTGTTGCTGTGGAGTCCTGTCGATTCTGCCTGTCTGCTTTCACGTGAAACCTTTTGTCTGCCACTTCAAGGGTCAAACTCCTTGGCTGATAGCCAGAAAGTGAGTCTGAGGGTGGAGAAGCTTGGGAAATGGCAGCAGAGTGAAAGGAGGAGGACCTTCCCGAAGATTTGCTGGAGATGTTTTGCAAGTTCCCTCCACGGAGCTTGGGAAGAGTTCCTCGGCAGTGCACCAGGGATGTGTGCCCAGATGCTGGGGCTGCAGGAGCTCGGCGTGCCAGCGCTTTCTGCTTTGCTTTCTGTTTTCTCCCAGAGGCCAGTGGCAGGGGTTGAGAATGGCACCATTTATATTCTTTTTCTTTGGTCATTTTCACTTCATTCTACTCTTGTGGTCAGACTCTTCAGATGAAGAATGAGGCTCATTTTCCAGCAGCAGCTACATAAATGAGTGCAAGACATAGACAATGTTTCTGGGAGGGGATCCTTTGATCCAAGAAAGAAACCCTTCTTGAACAATTCTCTTTAGAAAAGCAGAGAAACCCCCGTGTTCAATTCAGAGTGCTGCTCGGAGAGGATGTGATAACACTTTTTGCTACCATTTTTGGTTACCAGGTGACAAACTTCCACCTGTATAATTGATAATTCCATCTCTAACCTTTTAATCGCCAACTTTCTTCTCCAGTTTAATTATAAGGAAATAACATTGCTTTGTTTGGGTTTTCAAAAAGCATACTGGTTTCTGAAGGCATAAAATGTGCTGTCAGAAGAGGAAAATGTGGAGTGTGGAAAAAGTCTGGTTTCACTGACTAATTCCTTTGCTTCCTCTACTTGTGCTTTGGTCTCCAGTGCCCCCTCCGGATTTACTTTGTCTGGAGCCCTCCAGAAATGTTTTCTGCTGGCCCATTAAGGCCCTTTTGTGGGTACATCTCCACAGATGTACATCCAGATGGAAAAGAAGGATCACAATGGTTCAGTTCCACTGTTAAAAGTTTTAATGCGTCCATGACAGGGAAATAAAGATTTGGCAAAGTGCTGAGGGGTTCAGAGGACGTTTCCCAGCTGCCTGAAGGGCAGAATACACAATCCTGGATACTTCCTACCAGCTGCCATGCAAACCTGGCATCATTTACTCAGCCTCCACTGCTGAAGGTTATCATGTACACTCGAGCATCTTTCCACCACAGCTCTCGCAATTTATTTTAAAGAAACCTCAAACTTAAAATGAGTACATATCTTTTGAACGTCTCTACTTCCCCGGCTGCACTGGGAATCCCGTTTGCCCAAGCACTAAAGCACATACTTAACTTCGAGGGGGTGATTCCCACTGGCCTAAATGATTCCATTTGCATATTGAAATACTTCGGTGAGCCAGGGGCCATTGTTATTAGAACTAATGAACAATGTTATCTCAGTCATTAGACAGATCCAAGTGCTAAGCAATTCCCATTACAGTTGGGGAGAAAGTGCTGATTTCAAGCTCAAAGGGATGCTGTTAACACAGAGCAGTCCCAGATTCAACGCTCTTTGTCAGCACAGGTGGAATCATTCTGATCTTCTGATAAGGACAACTATACAGGACACCCATCTCCTCCCTCCGATGCACAGGAAGTGTACTGTTAAAATAAGTCCAGGTTTGCAAAGATTGGGGGAAAAGTCCTACTTTCAGGTTCATCTGAAGAATTGCAGATTTTTTTTCTTGAGGTTTCTAACAGATGTGTTCAGAAAGTAGAGTAGCGGGGGAAGAAATTGCTTCAGTTGGGAACCAGGCTGGTGGAAAGATTAATTTATTACTTCTTTTAAAAAGTTTTACTTTTTTGGGGTGGGCAGAGGGAGACCCTGACCAGAACTGCAGGCGGTAGGTGTGCATTTTTCCTTTTTTTTTAACGAAAGACATTATATATATAGTTTGATAATGTTACTTTTACTTTTTGTTAATGATTTTTCTGGGGGGCAATTTGTTTGCTCTGTTCTGTTTTCTTGTGTTTTCTTTAAAATATATTTTTAATGGCCTTTTGGAGTAAGTATGTAAAAGTTCCTCACCCAGAATGTCCTTTAGGACATTCCTGTTTTTTCTCTCCAAGTTCAGTAGTGAAAAGGTGCTTTCTATCGGCAAACCCGTTTTTAGTGGGGATAAACATGTCCCCAAAGGCCACACCTTGGGACCAGGTGCCAGTGACCTCTCCCAGACAAAACGCTCCCTCCACAACTCTTTATTTACATCTACAAAGATCAAAAGGGCTATGTCAGGGACCAGCCGATTGGAAATGGTCTCTTCCCACCTTAGGTGGTCTGTCTGAAAGCAGTGAAGTCTGGCAAGAGTCGCTGTGTCCCCCTCAGCAATGTTCTACAGCCTGAAATCGCAGGCTTGGCTAGAAAGCTGAAAAATTAAATGAGAAAGACATTTATTTGAAGATGGGAAGTTCTTGGAGGGTACCTGCTCATATTACTGTCGCTATTGTTTTCCCTCCTCTGAATCCAGCAGCACACTCAGGTTCAAGTTTAGCTTTAGGCTGTGCTTCACCCTGAGCATATGTGCAAATGCTTCCGCTGGATGAAGGTCTCCCCTTCTTTTACACATTGGGTGTTTTCTTCCCTTCCTCTCTTTTTGTCCCTATATCTTCCAGATGTCTTTGATCCAGACAAAATAACTGCTTTCTTTTCTGCGTTTTCAGAAAATCTCTGTTGGTCACGTTTTGAGCATTTTCTGTTATTATCTACCCTTCCTGCTATCCTTCCTCCCTCCTCGTAGGCCTGCTTTGGTAAACACTTTGGTCTGACGAGAACATCGTGACAAAACATGAATTAAGACTGTAGATGTTTGTGATTTATTTTAGAGTTGACTGTAAAGCTTTTGCTGTTTAAAAGACAGCAAGGGCAGTGTAGTTTTGTAGCTTTCTTATGAATTTGTTCTTTTTTTAAATGGAGTTAGAATACTGCAGATTTTTTTTTTTTAGTTCAAGAAAAACCTGCTAAACTTTTGTTTTTCCTTCAAAACATGAGTTTGTTGAACTGCTGTTTCAAAGCTTAGCAAGTTAGATACTGATGACAGGTACGAGAGGACTGATTGTGGAGCTGTGGAGTCCAGCTGACACTATTGCTTTCCATGGTACGCTGTCTGCCAGTCTCTTGTCTCTGGTGGGGGTTTGCTGGGAGTATGAAATTCCATTTTGTGATAATTCCAATGATTGTTTTTTCGCAGTCATGTTTCAAGATGTTGCTTCAGCAAATCGTCCCTTTTGCTCTCCTGCAAAGATTTGTCTTTACTGTGATGTTGCACGCTACCAGCAGTGCCACAGACCGAGCAGTTTCCCCCTTTTTTTGAGCCTCCCAAAGGCACAATGTTAGCTCCCTAAATTCCAGAGCCTTTTCTGGGTGATGCCAGTGAAAAGGACAGAGAGACCCTTGGCAGCAAGACTTTGCAGACTCCTTCTGAGTCTGGTCCCATTCCCATTCCCTTCGCTCTTCTATTCCTTGTTCTCCCTCGGCATTACATTTAAAGAAGGGCAAACTGAGGCAGAGCACTCATTGCTGTGTTCACCCCACCCCCAAAGGGCCGAGATCATCCCCCACAAGCAGGGAGGAACGATCCCCACACCGTGCTCTTGGCTTTAGTGACTCAGAACGAGCTCCAGATGTTGGACAGGGCAGCAATGGGAGGGAGTTCCTGATTTAGGGGGGAAAACCTGCGGATGTCACGGGCTCTCCACGCTTCCATCGCCCGTGGGTGCTGTGAGTGACTGTGGGGAGGGGTTTCTCCTGATGTTCTGGCTTGGAGGTGGGTGGGCCATCCCCCGTCCAGGGGACTTAGCTCTTCCAAATGTCCCATTGGTCCCCCCTTGGCGTTCAGAGTCCTCAGAGCAGCAGGAAGCAGGTCCCTGATGGCCTTTCCCACACCTGCAATGCTCGCGTCGTTGGCACCGCTCCCATTCCTCACCTTGTGTCACTGGGACACCAAATTCTTCCGTACTGGGACACTTCCTGGCCCAGATCTGCTCATCAGCCAACACCAGACACATTCACGACTTGCAGGAGAATGATTTCTGAAGCAACTCTGTGTCCTTACATATCTGGTTTCCTTGTATTTTACAAGAGAGATTTTTTTTTTCCCTTTGATGGTGTAGGATGTAGAATATTTATTATAGCCGTAGTAAAGTGGTGAATTGTGAGTAGATCTTGACAGGGCATTGTTTCTATGTTTCTCTTACAGACACTGATTGAGATGTTTAAATCTGAATACATTTTGTACTTTTTTTTTTTTCCCCACGTAGAGTTTTTCAGCCTGTATATTGACTATCCAGTGTTATTTGGCATTGATTCATGTTTGTGCTGTGTATACTTTTGTCTTAGCAGTAATCTTTACTGTCATTGTGCTGTTTCTAAGACATTATTTCAACTCCTTTTGACATAGTTTAGCTACTTGGAATTTTTTGGACTTCCACAAAATTCCACACTGAATAATTGCTAGAATGAAGAGAACAAAGGGCTGTTCTTTCCCACAGCTTTTCAACCTCAGTAGGAGCTTCTTCAGCCAAAATGAGCATTTGATTTTTGTTTTTCACTTTTTTCTTGTTAATACAATAGTGCTGATTTGTTTGGTTTTTAATCCTGGGAATTCTGAATTCCATGTTGACCATTCCTAGCAATATTTTACAAAAGCAGAGACAGCCGTGCCATAAGGAGTTATACTGATCATAACAGAATAGAAATATTGTAATTATTTGGTGTTTCTTTATAAATATTTTTCCACTATTAAGTTTTTAAGCAAACCTTTTCTCAGTGTGATACAAGATTGAAAAGACACTAAAGGACTAAACATTCAACATGCACAAGGAAAGGGATTCAGGTAAATTATTTCCATCTGTATGAGTGAAAAATAGCTTAGGAATTTTAATGTCAGAACAAAAGCTGAGTTTCAGTTACACATTTCCTGAGTCCATTAATTAATCCAGTGATGTTAATGAAACCATCCCTGTCCTGGAAACCTGAGATATACTTGGAGAACCCCCTGAATCCACTCCTCAGTAGTAAATAGAGCAGAGTTTTATTAAAGTATTGCTCAAACATAGCACCTTCAAAGCATTTCTGTCTTATTGTAAAAGATGGGAAATTTAGGTTTAATCACCCAGTACCCATTTATCAGATAAAGAAGCCAGTGCTGATATTACCAGAGGTGCTGGTTTATATTGTGATCAATACTGCTATGCAGAGCTGTATATTACTATTTTAAATACCTTACCTTAGTAATTAATTATCTACATTAGGACAACAAATATGTGAGATTTTAGGAGGAAATTTGTTGGGGGGAATAGGTTTTTACATAACTAAAGGTGAGCTAAAAAGCCAGGCAGGAGGTTATGAAGAATATCCCTGGCTGAGGTGTGGTTGTAATGGTAAACATGACATCCCATTTGAAGTGTCATTCCACTGTTTTCCAAGAGGAGTCTGATGAATTCCTCCTGCTGTGTTGGAGCTTTACTCCTTTGTGTCAATGTTTTATCGAGGTTTCTATTTTAATTTATAAATTAAATGCATACATAGATAGCTATTCCAGTACAGTCTGCTTTTGTTCCCTGCGATGTACATACTTTCTTTTCCTTTTATAAAAATGCCTGTTTACCTACACATAGTTTGTGTCTTTTGTAACTGACACCACATGTGAATCCTAAATTCACTTACAGGTGACTTCACTTGCCCTTTTGGGGGAAGGTTTAGGTTTGAGGTGGGTTTGAGGTGGGTTTGAGGTTCCTATGCTGAGGCTACCACGCCATCTGCTGTTTGCCAGTCAGGCCCGGGAACTGTGAAACTCGTGGGAACCTCAATGGATTTAGGACAGAAACCTGGGAAAGACTGTTATCACTATAAAATTAGACAGCTGGAGAGAGGACAGGCACTGGACTCTGGAATGTGCACGGGAGAAAGCCTGAAACCTCCCATGGCACCAACAGCAGCTTGCTCTTACAGCAGGAATGGATCAACATAAATCACAGACCCACACGAGCTGTGGAACTGAGAGCAAGGGCCAAGAGGGGACAGACAGACTCTCTCTAGTTATGCCCATGCTAAAATTATTCTAATTCTCAGCCTTGTGCTTTGTCTTTCCTTGGACCTGAAGCAGTGGGAAGGTGTCCAGAGCCCTTTCCTTCCCCTCCCCGCTGTGCCTGGGGTGGTTCTGTGCGAGCCCAATCACCAATGCGCCGGAGGTTCCTTGGAATGAGGAGTGACGTGATGTAAAACCATTAGCTCTGAGTGGCCAGACAGAAAAGTGTGCCTCACTCCTGACCTCCTCTGGGTACAGACAGTGAGCTTGGAGTGAGAGGCAAAATCCACAAGGATGTGGATGCTTAGGAGTGACTGATGCACAAAGTTATATAGGAGAACAAGCATGTTTTGATGATCCAGCTTGGAAAGGAGTATGTGCTTGAAGTGTTGGCTTTTATCGTTCTTCAAGGTCACTCTTGCTTTATAAAGTGATGGCTCCTGGATAAGTATTGCTCTGCCCTGGGAAAGCAGTGACATCTCTCACTTGGCGCGATAAATAAATGCTCCGGAGGTGTGTTCCGTCCTGCCTCAGACACAACATTGCATAAACATTGTTGCAAGCAGTTTTCCTTCGGCAATTCACAGGGATAGAGGCTTTTCTGCCTCTTAGCTTAACCTCCAGCTCGTTATCACATCGATCTGGGGACAAAAGCACCGCTAACAAACGGTTTTATCCATCCGGCTTTCCTCAAACTCTGAAACTGAAATAGGTATTTTAGTAGTTAATGTAAAAATTGCAATCCTTGGGAGGCACAGAGCACCAAACCAAGAGCATCAGTCCTTTCTCAAGTCAGCACTCGGCAGTATTTTTACTTATATGGCTAAGGAATAATTAAGACAATGATCTCTGCAGTCAGCATAGCTGCACTTGAGGAAAAGTAACACGGATTAAAACCTCCTTTTAAAGGATTAAAAGACACCTCGGATACTTTGTTAAGCTAATAAGCTACATGTAACTTTCAGAATCAGCTGGTGTTTGGTTTTGGGTGTTTCCCCTTGCTTACACACTGCAGCTAACCTGTGACTGCAGCAAATCAGCCCGCGTTAGACAACATGTCAGAGTCTGACACACACAAAGGCTTTAAATTCTCAAGTACGTGGGATGGTCTAATTTAAGAAAGTACTATTAAAAGAGAGCTCTCCAGAAAGTTAGGATGTAGATTTCTCACTTCTTTAGCCCGTTGTACCCAATCTCCTGGCATAACAAACACATAAGCAATATAAAAGGTGGAGGAAGGGTTTAAAATTTGCTAAGAAACAGGAAGGGAATGATTCATTACAGAAATACAGATCAGTTGCAGAGCTCGGTTCTTGCAGCTGTTCTCTATGGCCATAGTATAGACACACATCAGCGTTGGTTGTATTTGGTTATTCTAATGTCAGGGCAAAGCCTACACTGATTTGATCAGCTTCCCTGGATTATATACACACATAAAATAGAGCTTCTGGAGTCCCTTGCGTTCCTGTCCTGCCAGCCCGAGCAAAGCCCAGTCCCTGTGCTCTGGAGCTATGAAACACTCGTGGCAATGTTTGAGATGTAACAGCTTCTGCCCCAAAACGCCCGTGTGCCATGAACAGGCTGTTTCCCCCAGCGCGGGGGAGTCAGGCAGGCTAGCAATGATCAGAGAGAGAGAGGTGTTGTTTGTTTTGACAAAGTAACAGATTGCATTTTGCGCTGCGAAGGCAACAGGCAGATGGTCTTTGCACAAGGCAGAGAGGGCAGGCCCCGCTCCTGCTGAGTGGGGAAAGCCCAGCTTGACTCCAGCATGGCACAAACGAGAGGGAGCAGCAGCTCTTCCTCCAGCAACTCCACCTCGATGGCTGGAACACACAGGCACTGTCACCAGAAGTCTCTTACCTGCTCCAAAAAGCAGCTGGTTCCAAGGGTGCCATTACTGCGGAACAATTCCCAGCCGGTGGCTGTTCCGGTGTGCCCTTGCTCTGATCTGCTCTACTTAAAAATTCTTTATTGTGTCACAAAGTGACTCCTAACCTTCCAGAAATATTTGAAACAGCATATTTTTTTTTTTATCCATGTAATGCTGTTAATATTTAGGTTAAGGATAGGCTGTATCCGCTGGAGAAATAAAGAGTGTGAGTTTATGGTGAGATTATGAAAAATCACAACAGCCGGGAAGTTGGTATTAAAATTCAGACATCCATGACTGACTTAAAAAGTGTTACATTGTGAAAATCTTCACTGTCCTGTCTCACGCTTCTCCAGCACTCCTGTTTCCTTCAGGAGAATGTTGTTTATAAACAGAGAAATGTTGTTATAAACAGAGCGAGTTCTCCTAGCGTTGAACGTTTGCCTCACACAAAGATTTGTTTTTTTCCTTGAAAGACCTCCCACATGCTGTGTGTTCTCATCACACAGCAGCTATTTGATGTTAAACTCTAACAAACCGGGAACGTTTTCAGAAACTCTGCCTCATCTCAAATTATTTTTAATTACGAAACCACGTACTGCATGCACGATTGTAAAGGGTTACTTGATGCAGTCACTGATATGTGGAAATAGAAAAATGTAAATGCTTTTCTTCTTTTTCACATGGGTTTTACATTGTCATTAAGTTTTATGCTTAGTGCTTGAGAATCTTGGGCCTCCTGCAGCCCTCCCAATACGGTTCAATACACTGACAAGCCTACAGATATCTTCTTCCTTGGATAAATTCCAGCTTTCAGTGGGCAAGATCTAGGTAAGGCTTCTTCTTACGTGTAAAATAAGTCAAACTCATGCACTCAAACTCCTGTAGTCTCAAAGCACCTTGACCTTGTTTTCAAAAAGAAGTGGAGACTCCAAAGAATTAATCCACAGCAATGCATCGAGGCTCTTATTCGATGCTTGGAAGGAGAAAAGGTATCTTTATTTTCATTTTTAAAGATAGTCAAAATACAGCTGTGTAAAGTGAACTGCTTTACCCAAGGTCACACGGCAGGTCCTGGGCTCATGCCCTCTTTCTGCAGGAGATGGTACGATCCACAATTAACATAACCTGGGGAAATATTCCATTGCTTTTTTATCCACCAAATCCAATTCTATGCAGACACAATTGCTTACCCTGGCAGAGCCAAAAACCAAACCCAAGTGAATCTTTTAGGTGATTTTTTTTTTTTACAGTGGCAAAGAGAATGCTGAAATGCATGAATGGTTTTCTCTCTGTTGTTCTCAGACACCCTCCTCAAGTGCAACACTGCAAGCAAGCAGGAGCTGTCTGTGTTAATAATGTATCTCCTGGTGCATTACAGCAGCAGCCAAACGTCTTTATAGCGAAACCGGTGCAACAACGCCAAGTATTTGTACAGGATTGACAACATAAACCCAGTTTGGCGTAAAAATATACCTGAGATGAGTTAAAGAGGTGTAGCTCTGTACTATCCTGTTTGCACCAGCCTCTGCTCACGGATTTGGCGCTGCCCAGACTCATAACAGAATCGCTTATTGCGTCTCTTGGAGCTCGAGCTCTCGAATCCGTGTGGCTGCAGGGAAGAAAAGCCCTCGGCTTCCATTCAGAAGGGAAGTTTGCAGCCCTCACGGACGAGTTGGAAAGCCTGCAAGCGCCCAGAACGCTCCAAGGCGCAAGACAACACAAAGAGCTGCCGGCACTCTTTGTTACGGCCATTCCACTTGGGGATGCTGGAACATTTGGGTTAGAGGCACCACGGCGAGGCACACAGGCCACCCTGCCAAAGGGACGGAGGGATGGACGGGCGGCTCTCTCTAACAAAAACCAGGCGCTCCTGGAGCTTTAGCCCAATGTGGGATCGCCTTGAAACCTTCTCCATCTCCGAACCGCTCCACCCTGGGAAAGGATGGGCAAGGCTTTTTCTGCCTTTATGCTCCCGGCTACCGCAAGCCCACTGGGACCAGGGTCAGGGGGGCCCATTCTTTGCTGGGCGGGGAGGGGGTTCCTGCCCCCCCTGCAGCCCTGGGGCCCGGCAGAGGAGGGCGGCAGCCAGGAGAGGGGGGTTGTAGCGGGCCCGGGCTGCAGTGACTCCTCCTAGAGGCGGTATGTGCGGAGCGGGAGGAAACCCCTGCCGCCCCCCTCAG
>VWZN01015222.1:61398-84677 GCA_013396955.1 Regulus satrapa | reverse complement strand
CCCTGGGAGCGCGATGTCGTGTGTGTGGCTGGAGTCGGGGGACAGCCCACCTGGATAGCGCTGTGTTTGTGCTTCGGCATAGCCTTAGCTATGCGGTCGGGTAACGAGCCCCTGCTTTCGGTCTTCTGCGTTATTTTTCACGAACATTTCGTTTGTAAATGGATGTGCAGCCTAAGCTGGATCCAAGGCATGTCTGTAGGTTCCTTGTCAACCTCTAACTGTTTTAATGGATCTTCAGCTGGAGAGGAGGGACGTGCAGGTGTGTGGATAGTCCTGCGTGTCCTTTATTTCAGTCTTGGACTGCTGAGTTCGGGTTCTCCCCGTGTTTGGAAGCCAAAGTGCTCCGAGGGCTGGAGCCGCTCTGCTCGGGAGAGCTGGGCATGAAAAGCTCTGGGGAGACCTTACTGCAGCCCCTCAGTGCTGGAATGAGGTGTGTGAGAAGGAGGGAGCGGGACTTCTTACATGGGCAGATAGTGACAGGACGAGGGGGAATGGTTTAAATCTTAAAAAACCAAAAACAAAACCAAACCCACCTTGTATCACATGTTATGAAGGAACTCTTCCCTTAATCCTCTCCTGTGAAGGTGGTGAGGTCCTGGCACAGGGTGCCCAGGGAAGCTGTGGCTGCCCCATCCCTCTCCCAGTCCGGGTTGGATGTGGCTTGGAGGAACCTGGTCCAGTGGAAGGTGAACTCTTAGGTGTTCTTCCAGGAGGCAGAAGGAAAATGTCACTCATTGCCTTGGACTCTGCAGAAGGCAAAGCTCAACAGAGGAAAGCCCTGCTTGCAGTCATGTTGTGAGATGTGGGAGCTACTCAATCCCCCATAGCAACACGGGGATGTTGGAGTCATGGCAGAGTGGGAATGTGCTGTGACCAATTAAAGGATAGGGAAAATAATTGCTTTAAATGGCCCGAGCCTGATGTCATGGCAGCCAGATATAGGCCTTGTAGCTCAGCGAGGATGGACTTAGCATAAGTGGCACAGGTTTATTTTTACATGGAGGCTGCACTTCATGAGGAGAAATGTAGAGATGATGAATCAGCCGGCAGGGAGGGAACGAGTGTGGGTAGACTTCTTAACTGATAAGCCCTTGGGGCTTGGTTGTGTTGTCAGAAGAGAACAAATAGGACAGCAGTGCTCAACTTGTAGCTCTTTATCTGTTGGTTGCAGTTCAGGTGAGTGTGATTGGGCTGAGCTCATGTGCCTCTTCCTGCAAGGAAACCAGATGCCTGTATGTGGGATTTCTTTGTCCAGGTCCACAGGAGTTTTCTCAGCAGGTTTCTTTGTCCGAGTCCTGATGTGACTGTGCCAGAGCTTGGCTTTCTACCAAAAATTGCCTCCAGTCGGAGTCAAAACAAGACGAGCACACAGTTGTGTTTGTTGTTCCTCAGTGCACCCTGGTCCAAAGCAGAGACAGCGTTAGCGAAGTTTTGGAACATCTTGTATTTAGGTTCTCACAGAATCCTGCAAACGTACCCTGCAGTGCATTTGGAAAATGTTTTGTGATTCCAAAAGGTGGCTTGGCAGTAGGGGAGTAAATAATGCCAGAGGCTTCCTGCGAGAGAGAAGGAGAAAATGAAGGAGTAGGCAGGGGTGGAAGGTTCAGTGATGCAACAGAAGTAGGAGCCAAAAGTAAGTAATTAAACATAAATTTATGTAATGCAGCTGTATGGCCCAGAGCAGTGTGGTTAGTTGTATACAAATTTATTTTCTATCATGGAGATCAAGTGCAACCGTGGTATTTTCTGTGGGTCTAATCCCTTGACGTTTGCCTTTTGCCTTTGATTTTCACTCAACTGGGATTTGATGCTATAAGAACAAATATATGAGAAGTTAGCTTTAAATGTAATTTTGATACAGGTGGTTTACTCTTTCAGCATGGCTCTCTGTAGGGGTTTCAGTGCTGGACTGAACTCTTGGGTGATGCAGCTGTCCTGCCAGCATTGCAGGAACCTGTTTGTACGCTGCTGCATACGTTTATTAAGTTCCACTTTAAAATGAGTTATTGTTGCTCCACAGAGAAGGCTGTTCCAGAAATTGGCTCCCCCCATGGCTAGAATCCTAATTCCCAGCCTAGGTTTGTTACTGAGGGTGTCAGTTGTCACAAACTGAAAAGGACATGTTTTAAGGGTTGTTATTATTGCAAAATTGAAAGTTTATAAAGGGTTTGTCACAAATTGCAAGTTTCATTGAGGCAGGCACCTTGGAAGATCACCTCTTCCAGCCTCCAGTCCCAAGGCAGCTCCAGTGCTGCTCGAGTGATTTCTGACACACATTCTCAAACTGTTCCAAAGATTCTGCTGCCGCCCCACTTCTTTTCACCTTCCCTTTGAGCTCGTGATTCCAGGCTGGCAATTGGCAAGGAATTCAGAGTGGGATGATGAGCAATGCCAATATCGACGTGTCTCTGTCTGATAGGTTTACTGGTTTAATCTTTCCTGACTTTTCTTATCCTGCCCACATAATACATTGCACACAGAAGGAAAAAAATTGTCCGGCTGATGCACAAGGACATGCCAAGGTTTTACAGGCCCCTGCTGATTTTATGTCCTCGATATCCTAAATGAAAGGATTATGATGAAATTTAGCAGTATCACCTAGATTTTTAAAACGCTTTTCAAATCGTCTCCCTCATTGTTTTTCCTTGTTTCTCTGGGGTGAATGAATGATGGGAGTGAGGTAGAAGGACCTTCCTTGACAGAAATACCATCTTTGTCAGACCTGGTCTTCATTTGCTTCCCAGGTTCATCATTAGGCCTCTGGGGCAGCTATCAAAATGGAGTTAAACCCAATTTTCCTAAATAGATTTAAAACTTTCCCAAACATTCTTTGACTAAGAGTGAGAACTCGGGGTGTAACTGTGACCACATGCAAGCTTTGGACTGGAGTGGCGGATTCCTGGGTTTGTTGTCTGCTTATCTTGTTTAACTGGATCTTGTGGTTGCCAGAAGAACAAGGTTTGTTTTCTTTGCTCCTGAGATACTGCTACACTGACAGTACAGTTCAAAAGCAAAGTTAGAGCAAATATTCCAATTATCCAGCTTTTCATGAAGAATGCCTGCAACTTTACAAGGCGTCGAGGGCGGGTTTGGGTTTTCGCTTCTGGAGCAGCAGCAGCAGCAGCGACACATGAAAATGGTTTCTCACCAATCCCGTTGGTCTTTTCTCTTGCAGCCCTCAGATTTGGAGCAAGGCATCGAGAAGCACGAGGCTGCAAGATGTCGGGGCGGAGCGGGAAGAAGAAAATGTCCAAACTGTCCCGCTCGAGCAGGGCTGGGGTGATTTTCCCCGTGGGGAGGATGATGCGTTACCTGAAGAAAGGGACCTACAAGTACCGGATCGGGGTCGGGGCGCCCGTGTACATGGCAGCTGTCATAGAATACCTCGCAGGTAAAGCAAGAACCTGCTCCTGGAAGTGCTGCTCACGCACAGGAGGAGCCAGGGTTAGCCACGGGATGGGACACGAGCGTGTGGAGCGCTCCTGGAAGTCAGGCTCTGCAAGTGCAGGGTTTGTCGAAGTCTGCTGAAAACGCTTAGGAGGTTGTTTCCTGGAGAGGATGAGGGTGCAAATTCTCTCCTTTGGAGATGCCATGCTTGGTCACTAGCTGGGAGTGTTATTTTTTTGTTGTTTTGCAGATGAGGAGTCACATCTGTGTAGTTTCTGTCCCAGAGAAAATTTGTATTATTTAGGCTTTTTGATACACCTAAATGTGAATAATAGGAGGGGAAAAAAAAAAAAAAAGCAAACCCACCTTGCACTGCTTCTGTGCTTTTTAAATGAGAAAACTGTTTTGCTGGCTGGATTTCTCCTTGCAGGACAGTGTGAAAGTATTATGAAATATAAAGGTGGGGATTTTCCAATTTTAAGAACCCTCTTGCTTTGCCTATGAGTATAAAGAAAGTGTTCCAGGGTTTAAATCTTCCCACATGCCCTGAGTTTTCTTTTTCCTGCCTTTCTGAAATCGAACTTTGAGAAAGGGGCAGGTGTCCCATGGTGATGCAGTATACTGTGATTCTGTACAGAAATATTTCAGAGTGTCCTATGATCATATCTGCTGAGTTTCTTGTTTAATTTTGAAAAATAGCTCTTCAGCAAATTGTTAGAACTCATGGTGCGGAGAGGATTTTGTTCAGGTTACTCGGGGGTTACAGATCAAGACTGAGGTGCATTAGAGAATCTGTGAGGAGTCACAGCCTGGATGGAATTAGTTGAGTGAGTTGTGTTTCAGGAATCTAGTTTATTGCCAAGGTGGCATGAAGAAGCTTGCATGGAGCCTGACTGTCCATGCAACAGGTTTTATTTAAACACCTGAAGCTTGTTCTCACTCCCAGACAATAAAAGCATTATTTTCTTTCAAAGGTGTGGAGAAAATCTGAAATCTCACTGATAAATTTCACTGATTTCACAGTTTCACTAGTAAAATTCAATTTATAATGAAGCCTAATAGTACATTGCAAAAATTCCCAAGTTTGTGGCAGTACAGTCCAGGATGAGAATAATTTTTTTTTTTTTTCCTGAGGCTACTTCTGGAGCTGGAGTGACAAAGTACTGCTTGTGTTGAAGAAATGACAGTAACTTTTATAACATCATGTGATGCATTGTGGCTCTGCTGACCTTCTGTCTGGAGAGAAATACTTTTTTTTCTCCTCCTACTCCACAGGGAGGTATTTCTAGGATAAACATTTGGAGATGCTTGTTTTGAGCTGTGGTGATTTTTACAAGGTGCAGTAATAAATTGTCAGCAGCACATCTGGTATGTGCAACATTTCAGTGGTGCAGACTGACTTGTGGTCAGCACTGTTTCCCTGTTACCTGAACTAGAACAATGTATGTCTTGGCTCTGCTCCTGGATAGTGAGTGCAGTTTAATTTAAATCATTAATCTGATATGAGCAGATTATGTGTGGGACTACTCTTTGCTTTAGAAGAAAAAGAATGTGTAGTCAACCAGGCAAGAAAGTTGCTAGAGGTGTAGGCTGGGAGCCCACATAAATTGTAAGAGAATGTTATTTTCAGCTGTTTGGTTCAGCAGAGAACTCCTGTGTATATTGTGATAGGATGGAGTAATGTTTCTGAGCAAACATCTATTGCTGGTGGATTGTGTTCTTTCCAAACCAAAGTTCTCGTGCTCTGCTCAGGGTTTTGTTTGGAAATATTACAAAGGTGGAGAGTTCAGTTTAAAAAAAAAACAGTGTTGCAGCATCTAACCCTGCTGATCTAGTTATGTCTAATATCACGGGTGAATAAAGTCTTTGGTTTGGGGAAGCCTGTAGAAACAAAATAGGTTTTTCCAAGGATGTTGTCGAAGGGGGTATGATATGTCAAACTGCTAAATTTTCTTAATATTACCTGATCTTTCTATTACAAATGCCATTCTTTTCTCCTGGATTTGCTGCTATGAAGTAGTGGCTCCTCAGGATGAAGGGCTGCATGCAGGAAAGCTGCTTCAGGCTAAATCTGGGAGGGTGGCCGTAAGAGACTGTGACTTTTTAGCTGTTTCACAGAAGCAGGTTGAACATATTATTTTTTGTTATGTTAAAACATTAATGGAAACTTCTCCTCTAAACCCCTGAGTCCTTCTGTGTGTTTGAGCAGAGATTTGGTGCTTTACAAAAGGGGAAGGAAGGGTGGTCTTTGCCACCTCAGAGAAATCTACTCTCTTTGGCCAGGCTCTAACTTTGATAAAACACAGGTTGCTCATGCTCAGCAGAGACTTCTTTAACTCTAACAATTAAATTCTCTCAAGATTTAGCCCTCATCAAACATGTTCCAGCCTCTCTCAGCTCCTGGATCCTAACACTGTAGGGAGGCAGTGGTTATGGAAGAAGAATATTGATGTTAGGGGCAAAAATAGGTCTGGCTAGTGGGGAGAACTGAACTGATGACCAGCAGGCAAATTAATGGTGAGGAGTGCCCGAATATCCTGCCAGGATCCTGGAGAGCAAGTTGGAAAAATAGGAAATAGGCCAGGGATTGGATGGAGGGGGTGCTGGTAATGAAGAACCTGGGCAGGAATATTCAGCCTGAGTAGACAGGAGAAATGGTGACTGTCCAGGAAAGGCTGCTGAGATAGAAGTCTTGATGTGGCTTCTCCAGGGAAAGAAGATTGGGCTGTGGAGCTGTGGGGAAGCAAGTAATGGCTGGGACAGGGGCAGAGATGGATGAGGCTGGAAGGGTCAAGCAGGACCAGAACCACCCGAGTGCCTGCATTCCTCCAGGGCCTGGCGTGGGCCAGCAGATCTCTGAGTGAGCAGTGCTGCTGCTCTGCTGTTGGCCTGTGTTGGTGCTGCCCCAGAGCACTGAGCCTCGTGGCTGGCATCATCCAGAGGGTGCATATACATCTGGAACATCTTTGCTGCCAGTTTATGAGGTTGAGACTGCTCTTTGGCCTTGGTATGTGTTCTGTGTCATGAGTAGCTAGACCCCTGGTCTATTCCTTTGTAAGCAAGATCGATCGTGGCAGCACCTCACAGCCCCAAATCTGCACTTTGCCATCCTTAAAATGCCAGCAATCACCCCGCTGTAGAGGTGGTGGAATCTCAGGAAGAGGTACTTTTGCCTCAGCTGCTCAGCTAATGTGAAGATCTCCTCAGTGTTCTAAACCTTTCTTTTTAATCTCTGTATGCTGTTTTACGTTTTAGGCTTGAAATTCATATTGTACAACTGCAGCTTAATTCCTTTCCAGAAGGTTGTGTTCGCTGGAACAAGGTTGAGTTCCACTGGCTTCAGAGTTAAAATTCTGTGAAAACTTGGCCCGAGTCCCATCTGATTGATGGATTTTGCAACAGACTCATGCTCTGAGTGTGCACAGAGCTGACTGCAGGCACAGCCACCCAAATCAAACATCAGCTGCATATATCCCACAGGGCATCTTCCCAAAAAGTAGGCACAGAATACAGAAGCCCCTTAATGAGGAAGCACAAGTCATGTCAGGGTTTGCTGGTCAGAGGAACTTATGGAAGATCTCAATGGAAATCCTCTCTAAATTAGGGCAGAACACAACACCAGCAAAGGCTTCCTCCTTCACAGGAATCACCTGGAATACTCTTCTGCCTGTTCTGCTCATCTGCCACACAGAGACAAATCCAGCAGATAGCTTTCCACCTGCATATGGAGGACCAAGAACTCCATCATCAATAAGTTATTGCAGAGTAAAGGTATTACTGGTAGATTTTTATGTGGTAGTGTAACAGGAGCTGACACAATTTCTCCTGAAGGGGAGGTAAAAAACAAGACAACCTGTATAAAATCTTTTCAATTTGCTGTCAGTAATTCTCATAGGCTTTCTTAGCAATCCACCTTCCCACAAGCTCAGCTGAACACAAACCTTCGGTCTGGCTAGGATGCTTCAGTTCCCAGACATTTCAAATCTGCTGATCCATCAGCTAAAGAAACCTCTTTTTTTCCCTGTATGTCACAGGATGACAGGATGTAATCCCATCAGGTCATAGCTTGGCTGCAGCTTGTCTCTGCTGGAAGGGAGTTATGTTCTTCTGAAGATGTCTAGATTTGAAGTTAAACTTCTGACCTGGAGGCATCTTTGTGGATTTTGACTCTTGCAGGAAGCAATATTATTTGAGATTTTAATGTACTTCTCAGTGCCTGTGCTTGGAGCACAGAAAGTAAAACCAGTTTATGGCTGAGAATATCAAGATGCCCAGTTCCAAGAGAGCTTGTTACGGTATAGGACTTTATTATAGGACCTCTATTCTCAGACTGGTCTTTTTTAGAATTTAGGCAACCTCATGTTAAGTTGTTTCTACTTGAAATGTAAAGCAGTTTCTTTAGGGATCTGTTATTGTCAGCAGAGCATGTGATAACTGAAGCCTCCAGTTTTGATGTTGTCTTTTGTAAATGCCATTTTATATTCTTAAGATTATGAGCCCCTGCCTCCACCGTTAGAAAAAATATGCATAGAAGCCTTCATAAGAAGGAGGTAAGGCAATCATTGACCTCTGCAAATGTTTGGCATCCTTTGGTAAGTCATGTCCATATTCCACAGTCTGCCCTGCATCACCTCTGCCTCGGATTCCCTTCTTCCCGGTGTCCTGTGATGGATGGCTGGCATTTGAGTGTTCTGCCTTTTTTGCTCTTAACATTAGGCAGAGGACTAAGAGTGCACCATCAGGATGCTGCTGGCCAAAGGACCCAAACCTGGGGCAGTGGGGTGAGCACACAGGTAGCAGGATGTGCCTGTTGTTGGCACACCTGAAAGAACTTCACTTCCCATGCAGGTAAGTATGTGTTGGTTTTTGGATTTTTTTTTTTTTTCCCCGATGCAATTTTTCTATGCTGTCAGCACAAATCTGCAAAACCCACTGGAGGAGCCTGGGTCTCTTTTCTTGCTCTCTGCTGGTCTGCACAATGGATGGAATCTGTTCCTGCTGTCTGCTGCTGCGCTAGCTCTGCTGGCAGAGGTCTGGGAGAGGGTCTGACACTTCCAGCCCCGTGGGGGTGAATATAGCTGGATTATGAGGGATCTCTTTTCAGTTTCCTCATTTAAAATCCAGGATAGGCTAGGAAATGCCAGAGCCGAGAGGTTCCTGCCCTAACTTTTACAATTCACTGTGAATATGCTTGTAAATTTAAAAAAAAGGCTTTTACATTTCCAACATTCAGTTAAATCTGTATGCTGCGTAGTAGTGAAAACTGGAAGACAAGTTTGTATTTTTGTTATTCTAACTGAGTGGAACTGAAAGCTTGTATTTTTCCCATGAGCCACAGCTAAGCCTCATGTTGAAATCATTTGGATTTTAGCCAAACATTGTGTACTTTCCACTAGATTTTTCATCAAAGTCCTTCTTTTTATAATAGCTACAGTTCTTTATGTAGTTTTTAAAAAGGAGTAGGATGTCATAAAGACATCAATAAGTTGTCAACAGGATACTGATTGGCTATAATTTTCATATTCCTGTTACTGACAAACACAAACCCAAAACCCAGACGACAGGAACACTGTATACTTTTAAAATGAAACAAAGTGTGAATATGATTTTTAGGAGTAATTGGGGGGGGGGGAAAAATCCTTCCTCCTTCCTTCTCAGTGTTTCAGTAGAGTTCTTATATGAGAAATAACTTCTGAGCAGAGGCCAACTATGTGAGCTAATGAATTATACTGATTGCTACAGTCCAAATAAACTTAGGAAGATGTGTCTGTATTTGTGTAATAATTAGGAAAAGCTCATTGGCCTTGGTTATAATATAAATATTACTGCTAATTTTGAGAAACTGCCTTTGAAGTGACCTCCTGTTCCCAGAGATGTAGAAGGACTCCTCTATCAATATTTCAAGCTCTCACGTTGTCTCTGCTTGCATCTGAGCCAAACCTTTCATATCTTGTTCTGAAATGAAGCTTCTCACAGGTTTTCAGTGCCCTTTAATGCAGAATTCCAGCAGTGCCTGGCTAGTGTGCTGGCTTTCCAAGTATTTCTTCAAATGCACCTCAGTCTTCATCTTCCCTGGTCCTGAGAATCCTTGCTGTTTGTCAGAGCTGTCCGTTCCAGGTTGGGGGTTTCACTGCATGCTTGACTGTTCTGTTTGTCACTGGGCTGCTGATAAATTTTGGACTGCTGATGTACATTTTTAGGGTGTTTTTTTGCCTTTTTGAAAGAGAATTCCGATTTGAGACTCTTAAAAGAAATTATGTGAACCAAGCTTAGCATATTTTCTCCTTTAGGGAATTAGGAAGCACAAATGAATTTATCTAAATGTACAGATATATTGAGTGAGCTTTGGCTTCTGCCTTTCTGTAGCAAGAACCCTTTAAATCTGGAAACATCCCTGAAAAGCTAAATGGGTATTAAGAAGGAGTGTCCAATGTGTATGCAACATGTATCTAAGCTGCATTTTTGTTACTGGTTTTTATCTTGATGTGTTACAGCCGAAATCCTGGAGTTGGCAGGAAATGCGGCGCGGGACAACAAGAAAGGAAGGATTGCCCCCAGACACATCCTCCTGGCAGTTGCAAACGATGAGGAGCTGAATCAGGTGCCTTTTTACATTTTGGTGCAGGAGTTGTGTGCTGTGGCTTGAGTGGAGCTGCCACCAGGGAGGGTTAGAAACAGCTTAGTCTGAGACACTAATGAGGGTCACAGTTATTGGAGCAGAAGATTGTACCCTCTTAAATAAAAGCAAACAAACCCAAAGGTTCTGAGGTATCTCATCTTAAATCTTATGGACATAAACTTTGGTTCTTAGCCTATGAGTCGAGTACTCTTGATGCTTCACTTTTTCTTCAGGGACATTCAATACTTCAAGAAAATGTGCAAGACCTTTTCCCAAAAGCTATAGAAATGTGTGTTTTCTATTATACTGGCTGTGAGGCCCGTGTTGGGTTGGGATCTGGCTCACTCTCTGCTATTGCTGCCTCCCTGTCTGTTTGCCCAAACTGTGGTTTTCAGCACTCTGACTCCTGGGATCACTTGTGGGATCACTTCTGCTAAACTTGCTGAGTGAGGACAGGGATCACAGCATGGGCTGCAGATTGTACTATTCAGGGCTGCTGAAAAGGTTCAGTCAGCATCAGTGTATCTCCTCTGTATGAAGATGGATGATGTCATTCACACTTTGGATACTCCTGCACTTAATATGACTGCTTTAAATAATGAAAATGTGGTGCCCATGAAGTCATGTGGCTCTGTTTCCAGTCAAGTGGAGTAAAAATCCAAAGCAGGCTAGAAGAAAAAGTATGCTAACACTACCAGCCCTTTCCCAGCTCTGTGTTTCTGGTCAGTGAACTGGGATCTAGATCCAGTGTTGTCTCTTAGGAATCTGCCAGACTTTGTCCTCTACAGGGTATCACAGCCTATTTCCATTTTTTGGCTCTGCAAAGCAGGTCCTTGGAGCTTTTCCTTGCTTTCACTGCATCTGTGTTCCCTGCCAAAGAGATCTGCATCCAGTCCTCCTCTGAGCAGGGCTGTGGTGCAGTCCTTTTTTTGAAGTAGCTCACAGACACTCTTCTTCTTTTACCCTTATTCACTGCTTGTGAGTCACTAAGGACAGGTTTGCACTGAGAAAGCACTGGAAAGGGGAGGATTGTACAGCAACAGAATTCTCCAGGATGTGCTGGCTGACTTTGCTGTCACCTGCCAAGTTCCTTGTTATGGTGGATTTTCTCCCTGACAGTTTTTTGGTGGTGCAGACTAAGAGGACCTGTAATATGCTTCCATACACTGCTTCTCCTTGCAGTTGCTCAAAGGTGTGACTATTGCAAGTGGAGGTGTCCTGCCCAGAATTCAGCCTGAGCTTCTAGCCAAGAAACGGGGTGCCAAAGGCAAATCTGAGACCATCCTTTCCCCTGCTCCTGAGAAGAAGGGAAGGAAATCCATGGTGAACAAAAAGAGTGGGAAGAAGGCAAAGTCTACCAAGGCCCGGACGTCCAAAAAGGTAAGCACGGGGCGGGTACAGATTCCCTGTCACCCTCTGCAATATTTGCTTGATCATTGTGCAGAGTCTCTTACCTCCACACTAACTCTGTGCAGTGAACCCTTTTAAAATAAAGGAAGCTGTGTTCTAAAACATTTCCTATCAGAGAGATGTCATGCCTTCAGCCTTGTACAGTTACTGGGTTGCTGTTATATATTTTACACTGTAAAAGAGAACTTGTCCTGACATGGAACGTCAGTGTCATCGTGACGAGCTCTTTGTTTCGTGTGTTCTTAGCTGTGCTGCTGTTATTGATTTTTTTTTTGAAAGAAGAATGAATCAACCAGAATTTTATCACTCCACTTTCCCTTAGGGTTGCCCATCCTCTGTCATTAGCCAAAACGAATTAATTTGGTAGAGCAGTAATCCAGATCACTGCTCTTGGTTTATCATTCCAGAGCATGCACCTTGAAACACTGCTAAGGTTTTGCATTGGGTAGGGTTAAATGATATCAAGCTTGGACTTAAACTTTTAAAACTTGAATTAAGCACCATTTTTTCTGGAGGCTTCAAAGTTTTAATACAGTTCCATAGCTGATAATATGCAGAAAGAGCCTTTAAAAAGAAAACAGGGTTGCTTAATGGGATGTTTAATGGGATGCTTCTATGTATTGATCTCAGCTACCACCTCACTTTGAATTGTGCACATGCAGAGTTTGGACTTGTTAGGAGGTGGTAGCTTTTTGACATATATCAAATATTGAGAGATGTGAGGAGATGCTCCTTCAGCCCTCCAGGATTGGTAGGTTTGCTGCTCCTGGAGGTAAGCTATAAGAAGGCTTTATAATTTAATAACTGAGACTTCAACTATTTGTTTTTCAGTTCACAAAGTTGTTTTTTCTTCAAATTGGAGCATTTGACTGGGTTACTAAGTGACTAAGTTTGATTTAATATGAGGTTCTGTTCTGTTAGCAACGAAAATAATCTAACACATGCCCACCCATATAAATACAACCTTAATTGTCAGTGAATCCACAGATGGGTGTGGGTGCCCTGCCTCTGAATGTGACTACAAAAGTATCTGGTGCCTCAGATGAACCACTGTTTTAGCATTATATAAACAGTACAGACCTTGGTTGTTACATAATCTTAGGGGATTACAAGGCTATGAGTAATGTATTGATCTGAGAAGATAAGATTTGTAGTAAATTATTAAATCTCTCCATTATTGAATAATGCTAGATGTTGATTTTTTTTGTTTCCTTTGAGAAGTCTTGCTTTTTTTTCTCCTGTCAAATAGAACAAACAGAAGGACAATGAAAAAGAAGGAGCTTCAAATTCAACAACTGAAGATGGACCTGGGGATGGTTTCACTATCTTGTCCTCCAAGAGCCTTGTGCCAGGACAAAAGGTAATAAAAAACCAATAACAGTTTGGGGCTTAGCATGAAGGGAAGGATGCTTTTCTCTTAAACCAAAGCATTTCCAAAATTAGCCTTTTTTTCCTTCACATTGTGATGTTACAACATTAGTTTTCTGGCAATAACTTCCTCTGGAGCAAGCTCCCAAGCCGTGGGCATATCACCAAATAATCTGAGTGGTATGCAAATTAATTAATTAAAAGCTAAAAGTCAGAATCACACATACTGAACAGAATAAAATAACTGGTCTCTGAAAGTCTGAATCCAGCCTTCTTTCACCTCAGCTTTTTGGTATGAAAACGATTTTGCACTCGGATTACTATTTATTTTTTCTTCCCCCCTCATTATTATTTTTCAGCTTTCTCTGACACAGAGTGACATCAGCCATATTGGCTCCATGAAGGTAGAAGGCATTGTTCACCCTACAACTGCTGAAATAGACCTCAAGGAGGAAATAGGTGAGGCTCTGTACATGCAGGAAAAGCACATCTAGAGTTGGAACAGTAGCTGTCTATTGGCTGCCTGCTGAGATCCCATCCTTGAGTTTCATCCAAGTCTACCTCAGGCCATAAAATATCACTTACAGCTTCTGAAAATCAGGCTAAATCTGACTAGGTACAACAGGCTAATCACTAATTTGTCTTCTTTTAATGAGAAGCAAAACACAGATAATTTGTTGCAGCACATGAGCAGCGAAGGTGTAAATACATTATTATTGAAGTGTTTATTGGCTTATTTTTACGTTTGCATCTGAAAATTGCATTGCAAAATTATATGTTAATAACACTTCTAACTATGACATTCATTGTAGGATGTTGCATAATTTAGAAATACTCAGGTACAAAGCCTTAGAGTGCAAATATGCAAAATAAGGAAGTACTTTTATTACAAATATGGAAATTTAGGCAGGAGGGAGGTAAAAAGCTATTCAGGCAGTTACCCGTAGGGGGCACAGAATCTAGTAGCAGGCTTTTGGATCATTGTTTTTTAGTCATCAAGACCTTCACTGGCATCCCAGCTGTGTTTGTTTGTGTAAGTAGTTGGGTTCGTTTTGGAGGCTGAAAGCCTGAGTCCTAAAAATCTCACCCCACCCTATTTCAGCCGTGAGTCCAAGTAAATAGCATTTTTACAGATATTTGTATTAAAGTAACAGCATCTGGGGCTCTTCAAAACCATGAAAAGTAATCTTTATCTGTGGCTAGGCAGAGTGGTAAACATAAAAATCAGCTGCTGCTCATAGAGGGAGACAGGACAGTGTGTGTACAGTGTTCTTTTAAATAATGTAGACTTGGTTTTCCACACTGATACTCTGAAGCCAAGGCCTTTTGCTCTGTGTCCTTGCAGGCAAGGCACTGGAAAAAGCTGGAGGCAAAGAGTTCTTGGAAACAGTGAAAGAGCTTCGCAAATCTCAAGGACCTTTGGAAGTCGCTGAAGGTAAAAAGGATGCTCTGCTCTCTTTTGGACGCTGCTCATTTTATATATTATTTTCTCTGGACATTCTGATCTGTTCCTGTTGTTATGTGTCTTCGCTTATGTGATGTAAAGCTGTTGTTGATATGGGTGGCCTGCTGAGAGGGATGAAAAGGAGGAATAGGATCCGTGTGTGCTGTGCACATTCTGTCTTTAGACTGGTCGATTTGTCTTAGGCAATTTCTGTCCATGGGAGTCCCAAAATTAAGGAAATCTTTTGCCATCTTTCTTGTCTGGATTGTACTGCAGCCTTAGTGAGAATCAGAAGCAGCTCTCAGCCTAACATATGAGGCATAGGAAAAATTTGTGATACTTCATAAATTATTCTCCTTTATGCATATTTGATGAATGTATGTAACCCAAATAATTACCTTATTTTGAGCACAAATGAAGATGTGATACGATCTGCAGAACTGTTTTTTGGAGCACCAATTGCTCAGGCACTGCAGCTACTTTATTAGAAGAGCTCCCTTCAAGGGTTAACAGATTTGTAGCAGGGAATAATTTGGGACCTGAGATTGTGCTTCCTTTGTGGACAGATTAAACCAATTGAAGGTGTCTGGAAAACAGATGGAGAAAAGTTACAATATGCCTTATTATTCTTAGTATCTCTATACCCCCCCCAAAAAAAAAGAAAAAGCTTTAAATAGTTCCATTTTGGAAAATTCCTAATTGAGTAGCCTACTTTTATAATCTGTAATGATAGAGAAATTTTTAGACAAGATAATTTGCTTCGCTTTCATATCAAATCAAATCTATATGCCGTAAAATCAAAGTAAACTACTTTTCTCTGTCAACATCACTACCTAGCTAGAAGATAGACTTCTTTATACTATTAAGACAGCTGGTTAAAATTTAAGTAGCACAGAATTTCTCTGTCCTTGCAACAGAATTCCCCTATGATGGAGAACAAGTGAATATATCCAGGATTTTCATCCCTGGGCTAATTCCATCCTGCACAGCTAATTTCATAGTGTTTAACCTGAGATTAATTACCAAGACACCCAGACTTTCAGTAGTGCTGACGGTGACAATTGCAACAAAAGCAAACTGATGTCATGCTGTAAACTCTGCAGGTCCTGGAGAAATATTAGGCTTTCTGAAAAATTAATCTGGGATTCCTAATTGGACGTAACTGGTGGGGACTTTCAACAAACAACTTTGATTTTCATGGCCTTTTGTGAGATTACCCAATTGTGAAGTGGGTCTAAATATTACTTCCCAAGACTCTGGAGTTGTAAATATGACGGTGATGATGATGCAGGGTATTTTATATGCAAAGCACTCCGTGACAGCACTGCAGAAATGTCTGTGGGGATTACTGATACTGTGCTTAGGGTGAGGTTTTTGTACTTTGTATAAAACAAACTCAAAGGCCGTGTAAATGAGACTGCTAAAAGCCATTATTGAATAGCTGCATGCTAACCAAATGAGCCCTGGGTTCTTTCGTCTCCAAAAAAATAACAATTGATCTCCAAAGGAATGGTGAGGCAGGGTGTGATTGCAAATGAGCTGCTGTGGTGTATTTTAATCCCAGATGTATTTCTTTGGAAATACATTTTGGAGAGGTGATATAATTAAGAAGGTGCATTGGGTTGAGAGGTCATTGTAGGGCGCTTTCTGTTCCAAACTAAATGTTATATTTTCATTTGTGTTAGCTGCACTCACTCAGTCTAGCGGCCTAGCAGCAAAGTTTGTCATCCACTGTCACATCCCACAGTGGGGCTCAGACAAGTGTGAAGAGCAGCTCGAGGAGACTGTCAAGAACTGCTTAACAGCTGCAGAAGACAAGAAGTTGAAGTCTGTGGCTTTCCCCCCGTTTCCCAGCGGCAGGTAGGACTCCTTGTGCCAGGTAGCAGAGGTGGAATTGGCTGTCAGAGCTGCTGCTGTGACAGAGAGGTGTTCTCTGCTCTGTGACCCTGCCTCTGCTGCTGCCATCTGACCCAGAGCTGCTCCAGAGGAATCCAGCCTGAAGTGCAGTGTTTGCACGAAGCTGCCAGAGAGCCTTTGTAAAGAGCAATTAGCCAGCCCACAGGAGAGCTGAGTGGGCTCGCTGTGTTTGCTATTGCTAGGCAGTCATTTTCATTCCTCTGCACCACCTCGGGTTTTGAGTCGCTTCATTTTGCTCTGGGGAATCTTATTAAACCTGCATTTGCACTAATAAGATTATAGCAGCATAATGCTGAAGGCAGGTAGCAGTGATGCCACCCGAGCTACGTGGATGTGGGGTGCTCACTTAAGCCCTCCTGATAATAGATTTTTAAAAGACTTGTCACACAAAACTTTTCTTTCAGAAGAAAATCTCTTTCTCAAATGGAGTTCTGCTTTCAAAAGGGAAAACTACTAAACCAGGTGTGAAGCCACAGATTTCTTTCTCAATGACTAGCAAGTAGAATGTGCTTGACTAAGAAATCTAAAGTATTTATCTTTTTTTTCCTTTCAAGTTTCTTTTCAAAGCAACAGTTTGTTGGTCTCTGATGAAAAGAAATTGTACACAGGCCCTGCTAACTGCAGTAGCTGTTATTTTGTGTTAGAGTTCATGTGGTTATATTTTTTTAAACATATCTACTGATTTTGGTAGTAGGGCCCAAATAGTAAAGTACATAGTACAGTGATGTTGGGTTACCCAGTGAATAAAAGGAAAGTAAAACTTCATTTGATCAGTGAAATCACCACACATCACTGAATACACAGGAGATGAAAATACCATTTTTACACAGATACTTTTCAAAACAAAATATAGTTTTATGGATCAGGACAAAAGAATAAATAGAGGGGCATTGCAATTTTTAGTCTTTTTTTTAATATACAGATCTTTTTGTTTATGGTTTTCACTCAAAGCAAAATGTGATGCACTGTTTTAACAGCCTTTAATATAAAAATTAGCTTTTAATGCCAATAGAAATAGTTTCTAGACTTCTTGTCTTCTAAGAGCATAGAATCAGAATAATCCATTCTTGGACCATTAGTCTTAGTGCAGATCCTTCTGATGCTTTATTCCATTTCACTCTGTTGCTCCCACAATTACTCCTCCTAACAGAAATAGAGAGTCTTACCAGGTGCTACTGGTTTACACTTCATTTTATCAAAGCACCTCAAAATTTCCTGATAAAAGGCAGTTTTTCAAATAGGATTTCCTGGTTTTGTTGTCATTTCACTCTACCTACATGAAATGCTGGCTTTGTGGGTAGATAAAGAATTATCAGTTCTGTGAGTTTTCATTTTCCTCTGTCCCATCTTAGGGACTATTTACAGTAATTGATGTAACATTGCAATAGATAGGATATTTTGATTGGGCCAGATCTTTTTGATGGTTTTCAATATAAATATGATTGTAGGTTAGAGAATATTCCCATCAAGAAGAGTGAATGAATGCAGCTTGACCTTAATTTGGCTTGGAGTTGTAAATTCAATTATTTTCACAGGAATCAAAGTATTTTAACGATAGAGTGAGGAAGTTAGCTAAGTAGGTGATGTTTAGGGTTTGGTTTATTTTTCAGTTTTCAGCTAAAAAAAAAATCATCCTTTGAAATGTTTTGCCTGCCCAGCATGGCATGGAAAAGTTTAATTCTAAGGGCACACATTTTAAAAAAAAATGTGTAGTCATAAGAAGTAGAAGCAGATAAAAACAGAACCTATGCCAGCAAGGAAACTGAAATCAGCAGCAGGTGACTATTGCCATGAAAACTTTGTGGTTTGCCAAGCTGCAGCTGGCACTGTCTTAGCAGCCTGTGGCTGGAACAGCTCTGGCTCTCTCAGCATCACTGCCCAACACTCACCTGCTCTCTTTTCTTCCCTGACCACACAGAAACTGCTTCCCAAAACAGACGGCAGCCCAGGTGACCCTCAGAGCTATTTCCACCCATTTTGACGGTACCAGCTCTTCCTCCTTGAAGAACATTTACTTTCTGCTCTTCGACAGTGAAAGCATTGGCATCTACGTGCAAGAAATGGCCAAGCTAGACACTAAGTAGCAGCAGCAGCCAAATGAAACTTTATTTTTCAACAAAACTTGAGTAGCATTGAAAGCATTAGAGGTGGGTTTTATTTTTTCAATGTGCCGATGAGGGGGAGTGGTAGTAGTGTGACGTGTTGTGACTTGATGGAGAGCTGTGATTAGAGATGAGAGTGGTTTAGCCCAATTTCTTCATGCCATTTTTATCACCTTAAACAATTGAGTTCTTCATCTGGTTTCTGGAGTTTAGTGTTCTTTGTTACTTTAGTTTAGAAGTTTTTAAACAGTAACCTCATTTTAGATTTCTAGTGATGATTTCTTCACACACACACACACATACACATACCCCACTTTCAAGAAAGCTCTTAAAAATGTTCTGCTCTTTCTTCCTCTCCCTTGAGGGTAGATGATGAACTTCTGCCTTTACAGAGGGGTGAAAGGGGTTTTAGAAGTGATGCATGAGGAGCTTCTGTTTTCCATTTAACTCACAATAACTTCTGTAATTACTGAGAATATTTCATGTTGATTTTGTTTGTTTTATAAGAAAAAAAGAAAAAGATGTGTCAAGTGTGATTATTATAAACCCTAATTTTGCTCGGGCGATTTCTCACCCTAAAAATTAAAAAAAAAAAGGAAAAGAGAAGAAATAAAAAAAGGCAGCATCTGTAATTAAGTGCTTGCTGTGTCACAACCAACAGCTTTTCCGGCTGAAATTTAGTGCTGCAAGTGATGTAATTAAAGCTGCTGAGGAGATTTTGACACAAAGGTTCATTATATTCTGTTGAATTCCAGGCTTTCTATATCCCCTTCCAGGTTTTAGACAGGCATTACCGTGGCAGCACTGTGAGCCGTTCTCCCTGCAAGCTGCAGAGCAGATGCCAGATCTGTAAGAAGCAGGTCCTTCTTAGAAGAGCTAGAATAGAGAAAGCCAGGGGAAAAAACCCAAAAAAACCCCAACACATAACAAACAAACCAGTGAGATTCTGAAAACCAGTGTTTATTTTTACAAATCAAGGTAAGCCAAGCTTGTTGCTCGGAGTTCTCTCAGCAGGGGGAGTAAAAGAAACATTTCTTCCCTGGTTTTATCATGGCAAGTCCTGTGCAATTCATTTGGGAAGTGCCTCCTTCCCCTTCACAGCAAAGCAGGGGCCCCTTTTATGTGTCACGGTGACAGGTGCCTTGAGCAGGTGCTGCAGAGGACAGTATCAATCAGTCCAAGCAGTAGAAGTGCACCCTCACCCTCCTGCAGTTGCTGTACTCCTTGCTGGGTCGTTACTGGTGCCCTCTTAGGGCGAGGGCATTGTCTGTCCCATCATCTTCCAGCTCTTGGAGACAAACAGATCCCGGCTCTTGGCAATGGTCACCAGGAGACGTCCCACATAGTAACCATTCACCTGGCCCACACCATCATTCCTGCCCATGGAAAGCAGGAATGTTAGTGACCCTGCAAAGAAGATTGCAGAGGTTTAAGTTAAACAACTGTTGGCCAGCTCCCCTCCAACCACGTGGAACAGCTTTCAGCATAGTTCTGGTAAGTGTTTACATCAGGGCTCATGAAGAAGAGGACCCATTACCAAGCTAGATTTTTGAGACCAGATTGTTCCATTTGTGTTTGTTGTAGTTTAAGGGGAGAAAGATTTAATTGGACAGTGAGCAATTTTAAGAAAAGAAAGTTTGATGAATACCAGACTCCCACCAGTAGATTTATTGAGACATTAGTGAAGAAATGACACGCTGTGTGGTGGACTGACACAGGTAATTAATATCTGTGTCTTTGGCAAGGACTAATATGAAGCCTGAGCTATAAGCTAACATACCCCAGTAGTAAGTTCCTTCACAGTGAGTTCAGAGTCCCATGAGAGTTAGACAGCTGTTCCTTGCAGAAAAGCAGCCCAACACCTAAGGCCTGGTGCTAGGAGCTGACCTTACCTGGCTCATAGGTTTTGAGGGGTTTCTGTGTCAAGCTGTTGATGATATTTGTCACCACAATGTTGGCATGGAGCCCAGCATGGTAGGCCATCTTGGGCCCTTTGAGATCTGCACAGTCCCCAATGGCATAGATGTTCTCGTAGCCTTCCAGCTGGAGGTGCTTGTTAACTTTCAAAGCACCATTACTTGCCATTTTGTCACCTGTTTTGCCAAACAGCAGGTTTTTAGAAGCAGCTTTGTGTTGCTTGTTGTGGCCTGAGACCCCAAAATGCTGCCGCTGTAATTGACAGAAAGTGAGGGGTTGTTTTTTACCCTCTTCTATGTGTCAGGGAAGAGATTTTTTTTCTCCTTGCTGTAGTTAATCAGTGCAATGCATCATCCTTTGATATTTCGTTAAAATCACCCCCTCAGGTTGTACACCATTCCCCACCTCACACCCCTCAGGCACCAGACACTGAAGAACTGTGTTGCTCCTCCCCAGCCTGTAGTTTGTGTGTTTACACTTACCAAATGCAGCAGCATATGCAGAAGAGTTAATCTTTATCCCCGTGCACAGCACCACCATGTCAACAACCACCTCGGTGCCCTTCTCTGTCCTTACTACCGTGTCTTTCTGAAATTGGTTTGGCCTGAGGTTTTCCACGTCGCTGACCTTTTCACCTGTTGCAACAGGGAGCCCTGGGTCACTAAGCTTTGCTAGGCTGTGGTTTCCAGCTAACTCAGAGAAACAGGAATTCAAGGGAGCCATGTGAAACCAAAAATTCAGAAAGGACATCAGGAGATGCTTTGGCTAAAGGAAGAGCAGCTTGTAGGTGTTCAGAGGGATCCTTAAGGACATACCTAAGAGAAGCTGGACTCCTTTCCTGAGGAGAATCTCTTTCACCTCCTGACGGACACTGGCTAGCAGCTCCACATCAGCCAGGGCAGTTTTTGAGTGAATGAGGATGACCTGTTGGGGACAAAACAGCAAATGGCGACACAGGAACAGAACAAGACTCACTGCGTGCAAGGTGGGAGCAGCTACAGCTGGCCTCCCTCCCCCCTAATGGATGCCTGCAAGAACAAGCCAGGAAAGGGCACCTAGTGCCACAGTCCTTGCTGGTGGCTGGCTGCAGGCTCAGCAACCAGATGTGCAGTCATCTCAGGTACCTCCAGCAGCACCATCAGGGAGCAGGAAACCAAGATGAAGTAAATTGTGATGAAGATGCTCCTACCTGTTTGTCTGGGTGCTCTGTTTTGATGTCGGCAGCCATCTCCACTCCAGCAGCCCCGCCTCCCACTACCAGGATGCGCTGGGATTTCTCAATCTTCATGAGAAAATTTGTGTTACAAGAGAATTGCAAAGCGCAGGAAGCCAGATAGCTTCAGTCACTCCATGAACATTCTGGGACACAGCACACACCCGACAGCAATAAACCTCTTTGCTCATTAAGAGGCAACAACAAAGGAGTTCCCTGTGCGCTCTTTCTGCCTACCCTCTAACACTGTTGAGCATTTCAGGTTTCCCCTTGCGCTAAAGCAGCCATGATTAACTCCTTGTCCTGGCTGCTCCCTGTGTCCCTTTCTCTTAGACACTGCTGGCTCCAGGTATCTGGGATAGAGAGGCTGAACAAAGGCAGGCAGCACTTCCAAAGAGTTGATTGCTCACCTCTTTAACCATGTCTTCATAGGTCTGGATGGCACTTTCCATGTCAATGACTTGGTTGAACTTTCCAGGGAATGGCCCATCACTGCCTGTTGCAAGAATGAGATGGGAGTAGTGAAGCTCCTGGGAGGGCAGAAGGGAGAATGGGATATTAGACCTCTTAAAAACAGAGCCTAGGACAGAGTGGTTGCCTCCTAGGTACTAATCACTCATTCCCTCATCTCCATCCCTTGCTGGTAACCAGGAAAGTACTTGTCACTGTCAGGAAGTGATGTCAGGATGAGACTTGATCCAGGTCACACCAAGTAGTGTTTCCTCAAAGTCTGAGTAAGCACCATTCAGGTGAGCTGAGAGCTTTAAAGAAATTACCATACCCATTTATACGGAATAACTTGATATTTATGTTGGACACTCACAGCTGGTTCCAGAGACTAACTTCTCTCCTTCACAGAGGTGAGATGCTCTGACAGAAAAGAGTGATTGATGCTGCTGCTCTTGGCTCTTCCTGCAGTTAAATAAGGATCTGAGCCCCAGGTTTAATTGTTGAGCTCTAAATCCAGCTCTAAGAATAAAAGCTCAGCTGAGCAGGTGATAGGGTTGGGTATTTAATGCACACCCACATCCCAGCACAGCTGAAGACCCACTTAGCTCGTCTGGAAGGGATGAGGCCATGCAGGGAAAGGTGCCAAGGTCTTCAGGAAGATGGAACACACCCTGCTGCAGGCTGGCTCCTGCTCGAGCAGGTGATCCCACAAGGCAGCCAGGTCATTGCAACACCTACCTCACCATCACTGAGCACCACTTGTTGCCTCTCAGGGTCTATGCCCACGACCTTGCCTTGTCGGAAGCTGTCCCCAAAGGTGACCGAGTAGGAGATGAAAGTCTTCTTGGCAAATCCTGTGGGGAGAGGAGACAACAGGAGAGCTCTCCTCTGGAGGCTAACAATGCCCTCTTCTCCCCTGGTGCTGTCCTGGCTCAGACAAAAGCATGGCAAGCATCTGGGACAGTGGGCTGGGCGAAAATCTTGCTGGTTCTCTCTGCCCAGCAAGGAGCTGCAGAAGCTTTGCCTCAGATCAGAAGTCGTGGCTAGATAGCTTTGTCTCTGCTCCTCTTATCTCCTGTACTGGTTTCTGTGGTCCTGGCAATTTCAGGCTGGCTAGCAGAGGTTTTTTTAATGCAATTTGCCTCTCAGACCAAACTTTTGCTACTCTTCTGATGCTTGTTGCCAGCCTCGAATGTGATATTTTACCCCTACCTTCCCCAGTGATGCACTAATGGGGTTGGTCCAGCCTCCACCCGAGGCCCCAGACAGGCCTGAACATCTCCCTGACAGGGTTTTATCATCCAGGGCCTCACTGCTCAGCTGCTCCACATTTCAAGGAACAGGTACAGAAAGTGATTGACTCACCCCTTCCAGCTGCTTTTAGCTTAGTCACCTTCAAAACTCTTGACATAACAAAAAATATTAAAAAGGGGGGAGTGTGTGGGGGGGGGG
>VWZN01015222.1:44931-60208 GCA_013396955.1 Regulus satrapa | reverse complement strand
CGCCCCCGACCACCACGACCCGCACGGAGTCGTCCAGCGACAGGCGGGAGCCCATGGCGAGCGGGGCAGCGGCGAAGCGGAGCCCCGGGGCTCGCACGGCCTTCNCTGTCAAACAGACCGTGGCACTCAGTCTTTCCTTAAACACCTCCAGGAATGGGGAATCCACTACCTCTTGAGCACTCCATTCCAACGTCTAATCACCCTTTCTGTAAAGAAGTTCCTCCTGATTGCAGAAAACATGCATTTACTCTGAACGGAGCAGGAAAGGGGACCAGAGATGGCTGTGCAAGAAGAAAGATCACAAAATCTCGGGCTGGTTTGGGTAGGATAGGACCTTAGAGACCATCCCACCTCCCCACCATGGGCAGGAACATGAGCTCAGCATCACCACAGCAGAGAGAGCGGGACATAAAGAGGGAAGGGCTGAGGAGGTAGCAAAGGGCCCTGGAGAAGGAGTGGAGAAGGCTGAAAATATAAAGGACATCCAGATCGCGTTCTTCCGCAGCGCGGAAATTGCCCCGAAGACTTTCGGCTCCTGTGGCATTCTGGATAAATATAGCTGCTGGTCCTGTGGATAAAAATAGCTGCTGCACACACTGCGGTGCTGTGAGCTGGCAGAGCTGCCCCCACACTCCCCTGCTCCTCAGCCAAACGCAGCCCGGTGCCAAAACCCCCTCCCAGCAAAACCCTCTCCGGCCTTGTGGCCAGGGGGCGACCAAGCAATTTTCCTGACAAAGCAAGGCCTGGACTCAGGATTGCCGCCAGAGGGTGCAGCCAGCTCGGCCGTGGGGACATGGGACCCCGTGTCAAAGTCCAGTGCATCCTTTCGAGTCACAGGGGGGGCTCGGGGACCAGGGAAGGAGGGTGACAAAGGGAGCGAAAGGAGTGGGCGACATTCCTGCACCCCACACTCTTCAACCTGGAAGAGAGCTGGGAGGGGAGGGATGGAACAGCCAACAATAAAGCTGGACTGGAGAAGGCCCTTGAGGGGAAAGGCAGTGGATACACTGAAATACACCCAAGGGCAGGTTGGTGCTGTTTGTTACGCAGGACTCGGCCGGAAATGCTAAAGTTTTCAATAGGAGAAAATTTTGATTAATCTGTACAATATAAACCTTCAGAGCTACTAAACAGAGAGGTGCCTGTCCTGGCCAGAAGGTCCAGGAGCTATGAATGTGCAGAGGCTGGGAAATATCCCCAGGGTGACAGTGCTCCAGGTCTGGTACCTCAGCAAGGACGATTCTGGTAATGACTGGATTCGGGAAAGCACAATTCAGTGCAAAAATTGAAAAAAACCCAGACCTGCCTGCATTTCTAAAGGAATGAACTCTGCAATTTAAACCCAATTTAAGCTCTTCCCTCAAATTAGATGAACAGGCTTGCTTGGTACCCCTTGTGTGTGAAGCCATCCCAGTTGGGGCAGGGTTGTCCTTACCTGTATAACTTCCTTGGTGTTTCATCTTGTTGGAGAAATGTGGGATCAAAAGCCCATTCCTAGCAGATGAGGATGCTGAGGGTGAGTTGCCAATTCCCAAATGCTGCTTCCCTGTCCCACTTCCTCTGTACCTTCGTGCAGAGCTCTGTCTTTTCCAGAGGCAGTTTTGGGCTTTTCATGGCAGGCCTGTATTTTACAGCACATATGCAGTGCTGGGAGGAATCCATTACTTCAGGAGTATTCTGTTAATTTCCCCTGTCACCTAGTGTTTTTCCCCCTCCATGTGTATGTGAGGGTTATCTTCAGGTGAACCCAGTTCAACAAGGAACCCAGAAGATCAAGGCAAACTTTCAAAAAAAAGGAGGAAAAACCTTCTGGGCCAGTGAGTTGGAGATGCACCAATGAACAAGAATGAACTCTTTGCACTGGCAAAAGAGTGCCCAGAGCAAACAAGGGAGGGTAAAAGGAGCCTTTGTGAAAACCTCACCTCCTGCCCCAGGCTAACAGGATGATACTCAGAATGCCCAAACCTGTGGCCAGTAGGAGCATTCTGTGTGCAGGTGAGGGCTCAGGTTTGGCAGATGGGATGTTTGGATGGTATTTCTCCAGCTGGCTGCAGGCAGGTGGTAAAAGTTCATCAGCCTCAGGGAGGCTTTGTCTGTGATCAGTGGGGCAGAGGCAGGTGGGCAGACCCAGGGCAGTGATTGGCCTGCCCTGCCTTGTTCCAAGCTCCCTGGACTTTTCCTCACAGCTGTCCCTTGGAACAAATGCTCCCTGCAGGATGGCAGGGGTCTGGTGGGAAGGAAGAGGTCTAGGGAAGGGTCTGTGAGATGGTCTAGCCCCAGTTTGCCACTCTGAGACAGGCAGCATGGCTGTCTGTGAGTCCTCTCCTCATCAGGTGTAATCCAACATCATCCAGAGCCAAGAGACCCTCTGAGGATGATTAATCCATGGATGGGTACAACAGTGCTGCGCGGGGAGCAGCAAGTGCCCCAAGGATGCCCCAAGTGCCCCTGCTCTGCACTGGCCCAAATCCCTGTAAGCCTTTGCATCTTTGTCCTGCCCTCCCTGATCACTGGCCTCTCTAACTTTGCAATAGCCCAGACAGGCTGGAAGAGGGATAGCATTCCTCCCTTCACCCTCCTCTAGACAGGCTGAAGGCCTGTCTGAGCTGCTAAGTCTGAGCTGCTGGAGACTGTTTCTGGCTCACAGCCATCTCTGCAAAACCCCAAATCCTCTCCTGTATCAGCAGCCTCACACACCGCATTCCCTCTGCCCACAGACATGTCCTGCACATCGTCCTGTGACAGCCCCTGTGGCACCAGGGTGGCTGCAGCTCTCTAGCT
Organism: Regulus satrapa; assembly: GCA_013396955.1. NCBI lineage: Eukaryota > Metazoa > Chordata > Aves > Passeriformes > Regulidae > Regulus > Regulus satrapa. The sequence goes on along the minus strand of VWZN01015222.1, from coordinate 57,427 downwards.
GTGCCCCTGGAGGCTTTGCTTTAGGGAAAGAGGATTTTGAGTCTCCCAGGGATGAGGGATTTCTCTGTACAAGCTTTCTGGCCCTTCCTTGCCTCACAGCTCCCCATTTTGCCTGGGTGAGCTGGTTGCCCCCACATGCCTCAGGGAGCTCTGCTTCAGCCAAGGTGGAATTGTGTCAGTTCAGGGCAAAGAATCACCTGGAAAAAACAACTCAGACAGCTCCTGGCTGCTTTTAAACATTGACACTGGCTATTTTATACCCTATACATGAAAATCTACTTTTAGCAGAAATCTACAAGGTCCCACTTATATTTATTCTCTCCCCAATAAATCTCATTTTTTGTTTCCAGTTTTTCAGTGGCTTGAGAAGACAGGCTGCTTCCCATGGATGATGGCACCAAAAATCCCTCTATTTTTGTCAGGCTGGGTCAGTCATGTGTATTTAGAAGCAGTGTCTCTGTAAATGCCAGCCCATAAATTGGTCACAGATTCACCAGAAACAGGTGGGAAAACCCCAAGGGTAAAATGCAATTATAGTGATCTTTGTATCCCTGAGAAGAGTCGTGGGGAGCTGGGATCTCCCTCCACTCCACCCCAGGGCTGTGCCACAGCATTGTTCTCTTTCTTCCTGGTATCACAGCCCACTCTGTGCCGAGGTGCTCCCCAGCTCCTCTTTTCCTGCACGATACAGCAGGATGAGTTTGCCAGGCTCAGCGTGCTGTGGTGACAGGCTCCACCTTGCCTGCCATTGTCACCTACAAACCGGGGCTCATCCCCAGGCAGGTTTTGGGGAAATGGGGGAGGCCAGGCTCATGTCAGCATGGCATAGGCAAGGACTGAGCAAGACTGTCCTTCCCCTTGGAGGAAACCCCATCTTAGACAGCTCCTGCAACTGCCTTTGGGTTTTGCGCCGTGTAGATCTTTCCTACCCCTCCAGAGCCAAGTGTATAGCAGACATTGGGAATTTTAGAGGAATGCCATTTTGTGGGAATTCATCTCTTATTGTGCTGTGATCCAGGCAGGTGCCAACAAGAAGCTTGATCAGCTTTATTCACGTCAGCTGCCTGGCTATAAGGATTGTAGGGATCTCCTTGGAAATTCTCTGGCTCCTGCAGCAGCAAAGCCCAGATATCGACAGTGTGGTGGCTTTCATAAAAGAAAAACTTTCTTTTATGGGATAACGTGGTTTGTGGTATTAATCCTTGTGGGGTGGTAGAGAAGCATAAAGGATGTCAGTGGCTGGGGTTTCTTTGGGAAAAGGGAGAGGGCTTGAGCAAGCTCCTTTGCTCTTGGGGCAGCTTTTGAGAAAGAACAGCTTTCACTCCCAATGGGGGGAGTTTTCTTCCCCTTGCCCCCCAGATTTCATTACAGTGAAAGCAGAGCATAGAATAAAACTGTGTCCTGAAAAAAAATGGGCCTCACAGACAGGCAGCCTTTGTCCAAAGGTGTAATTACAGGATAAATATGGGATGCAGACCAAGAAATGCAGTCTGGTCAGGCATGCAGTCTCTTAGAAAAACACAACAGAAAACAAGGTTGTCATTTAATGCTGAAATGTCCACATGTGCTGCAGCCCTCATGGGTCCCTCTCTGGCCCATAGGTCTCCCCACTGACCCAGTGTTTGGATGTTTGGATGGTGCAGCTGTAGCCACAGACCAGCTCCCTGCAAGAACCACACCAAGCCCCATGATAGAGAGAAGGAAAGGGTTGATCTGGCCTCCAGCAGAAGCCAGTGGGGCTGGGTGAGGGCAGGCAATTGCTGGTATGATCGATTTCTTTCCCTCCAGCCCCTGTGCAGAAATCCCCTGATCTGATAGGGCTGCAAGGAGACATGGGGGATTAGCTCATGCTATCCCATTAAGTGGAGCTGGACCAAGTGAGGAGAAGGGTATGGGGGGTCAGGACAGGCAGCAGAGCAGCCACCACTTCTGCTGTTTGGGAGAAACCTCATGCCAGGCTGGAAAAAAGCCTTTTTATGGGTTTCTGTGGACCAACATGGTGGCTTGGCTTCATGGCCCAGCAGGGCCACCTGGGTGTTAAACTGCAGGGCATCTGAGGTGGCATTTCAGAGACTGGCCCGCCTTGACCGCTCTCTTACTTGGCACCAGCAGCTTCTGTCTCTCCACAGCAAGCCCAGCCATGCCAGCCTGGCCCCACGCAGCCCTGAGTGCTCCAGATGGAGGCAGAGAAACAGCAGGATGTACCTGCTGTCCAAAGTCAACTCCGGATTAGACCGGAGGGAGGGAATCATTTCCCAGAAAGATCCCATTTAGAAGGGAACAGCACATCCATCATTTGTTAAAGCTCTCATTGGTGCTGCATCATCTCGTGTCACCTGCAGTGACCCCAAGGAGAAGCAGTTTTGGCTGGTGGCCTTGTCCCTTAGGACACGTGTCCCCTCACTGCTCCAGGCTACTTGTGGAAAAGGTCTCTCTGGTGACAATCAGCATCCCTGCAATGTTCCCCAATCCCCCCCAAAGCACAGCTGCACCAAGCTGGGAGGGGAGCCTGGAGGCAGTACAGCTGCAGGTTTGGGTTCTTTTTATTTATCCCCAGTAAACCAAGCTTTAGTACTGCTTTATTTCCGAAGCTTTGATCTTTTGAAAAGAGGATTGATTTTTTTTTTCTTGGCATTGATGTCTATGAGAAAGGGTGAGGCTGCATCCACTGCAGCTCCTGTTGTGGGTTTTCTGCGTGGTCCATCTGGATGCAGGTGTGTCCTTGCTCTAAGGCACAGTCTCTTGCTATGACTTTCCCAATCCATGCTTCCCCTCCCAAATCTGTGCCTTTTGTCCTTTATGGAAAGAGCCGGCCAAGGCCTGGCAGCAGCCAGAGTAGGGTGAGCAGGAGGCCCCTCTTTTGGGGTAACAAACCTCCCCCAGCCAGCTCATGGGGAATTTTGCTCCTCCAGCCTGGAAAGGAGCTGTGTCCCCCGTGGCTTTGCGATGCGCCTGGAGCCCGCGCGTTTAATGGGAGCAATTAGCCCCGCGGAAATCTGCATGGGTCGGGGGCATGTTTTCTCTCTGTCCTGTGACGTTTTTGACGGGAAGCTGGAGGGTGTCCAGGAACAATTGCTTATGCTTGGCTAGCAGCGCCGGGCTGGAGCCAGCGGCGGCAGCGCAGGTGAGAGCGGGCGGCCGAGCGTCCCCTCTGGCCTCGGCTCGGCCCGGCTGCGCTCCCCTCGCCGCTTCTTTTCCGTGTTCCTGGATTTGCCCATCTTTGCCCCCTGAACCCGGCTTCCCCAGCCCCGAAGCACCTCCACCACGGTGGGATGGGAATGGGATACCGGGCACTTTCCAATGTCCTCCCTTGAGCTGTGTCAGCTCAGTAGCTACTCACCCCTCATGCTGCTTCACAATTACCCTAAAATTATTTTCTCTGCAAAAGCCAAGCTAATGGTGCTTTTCCAGTGGCATTTACCAGGAACCTGTGTCCCACTTTGTTCCCCCTCATGTTGGCTGAGCTCTGTGGGCTTTTCCCAGCGCGCAGCTGCAGAATATCCATCTGACCTCAGTGACCCTGCTGCTTTCCCAGCAGGAAGCCTCCAAACAAAACCCGATTCACTCAGGCAGCCCCAGGGCTGCTTGTGATGCCGAGAGCTGCGTGTGAGGCGGGGAGGAGGCTGACGCTCTCCATCGCCTGTGAGCGATGAGGGTACACACAAAAAAAAAAAAAAAATTAAAAAAAAAAAATCCCCACTTTTGTGCCCTTTCCGCATCCAGCTGGCACCGAGCACCCTGAAATCACACCTTGAAGCCAGATGCCGCCCGGCCCTGCTCGGAAAACCTCCGCAGCCGGGGCGGGCGGGCAGATGGCTGCCTGGGGCTCCGGTGTGGCTGCTCCCCGCCGGCCGGCCCCGCGCTCCTCAATGCCGCCTCTGTTCTCCCTCTTGGGTCAAAAACGCAGCTTTTGTGAGCTCAGCCCAGCCGCAGCCCTTCGCCGGAGCCCCAGCGCGTTCCTCCCGGCCAGCAAAGCGCAGCCCAGCTGTGGCCAGCTGCCGCCTCGTCCCATTTATTTATTTTTGCTTTTGGCTGTCAGCTCCAGTTGAGGAGAAGGGGACATGCGGCTGCTGGGACCCCTCAGGGCTCCTCGGCAAGCCTGAGGTGGAGACAACCGCTCTGCACCTATATGCTTGACTTCTCCCTCAGGTGGCTGCCACAACCCAAAATACCTGGGGGAGAAAAAGAATGAGCTACAAAAAGGGCTAAAAATAGGCATTTTATTTAATGAAATGTGAATTGGAGGGGGCAGCTCGGTACTGGGTCAACATCTTGCACGTGACAAACACCCAGAAACTCCCTGTGCCTCTACCAGGTTTGGCTCCCCACCAGTGCTGTTAGCCCCATATTTCTGGGGCTCCCCCAGGGCAGGAGGCACCCACCAGTTCTCAGGAGATGCTTTGGACTCTGTGCTGGTGGTTTTGTTTTTAATGAGATAAGGCTGACTGTCTTTCAGCATCACCAAAGTTCGCAGTGGCTGCTGCACAGGGCCTGGGGGGGTTATGGCCCTTCTGTCCCTGGGGGCTCTCCCAAGATCATACAGGACACGTGGTGGTCTCCAGCTAAAACGTGACCTCTGTTCTGGGCATCTCCCTTTGTGCTATGTTGTGCTGCTCTGATTTTTGGGCTTAGCTCCTTGACCAGCCTTCCCCTCCATTGCACATAATAAATAAATAAATTCACCTGGTATGCAAATACACAGGAAAAAAAGGAAATAAACCCAAACCTGCAAAACCAAGTCTGAAGAGCACCAATCCATAGTCACCTCATTTTGTTGTAGCCCAAGTGCCATCCAGGGCTCTGTGGGCAGTTTGCAGTCTGTGCTGGTGTATGAAGGCACTAAACCAAAAAGGTCTCTGGGGTCTGGGTGCTTGATGGCACCTCAGGGATTTTGTCCTTGCCCCGTCCCAGCTGGCACGGGGGGTGGAAAGGCAGAGGTGCTTGGTCCTGTCCCCCTCTGCTTGTCATCACCCTCCTCTCCCTCAGTGCAGCTCCTGAGCTGGGGAGGCGGCCCTGTTGCCGACCCCACCACCCCTCACCCTTACCATTTCCCCATTCCCGGAGAAATTTTGTAATCCAAGCTCTGCAGGACCCAGGGGCCAGCTCTGCCAGGATGCTCCAGCTCCCGGGGCTGCCATCCGGCAGCAGCGAGGAGCATTTTTGGGAGCAGGGACCCCCAGGTCGTCTCCGGACCGGCCGGGAGCACGGCCGCAGCCCCTCGTTCCGCCCCGCCGCCGTCGCCCCAGGCTGTTACGTGACCCAGGCGGGCTGGGCCTCCTCCAGCAGGCTGAAGGAGCGGTTGGCCAGCGCCGCAGGGCTGCTGGCCAGCTTGTAGCCGAAGAGCCGCATGGCTGGGGCGCAGGCGTCCTGCACCACCTGCGCCAGCTTGAAGGGCATGCTGAACCGCCACTTGTCGAACTGCTCCGAGGAGTTCTTGCACGTGGAGTAGACGCCGTTGCCGTCGCGGGGGGCCTGCGTGTTTTTGCCGATCCACTCCTCCACCTGCGGGGTGAGGGGCAGCCCGGCGAAGCGGAACATCTCCCGCGCCTTCTGCAGCGGCGCCCGCGCCACGTCCTCGTAGCGCACCAGCATGTAGCGGCCCCGCAGCCAGCCCGGCCGCCGCAGCCCCAGCTCCGCCGACACGCGGATGCTCTCGCAGTTGCCCCGCAGCCGCTGCACCTCCTCCTCGCGCAGGGGAGCCTCCCCTTCGGACGCCCACTTCTTCCAGGTCTCGTACTTGCCGGAGAAGGCCACCATGCGTGAGGCCAGGACGGCGCGGGGGTCCCGCACCAGCTGGATGATGCGCAGGTCCAGCCGAGGGTCCTCCACCAGCGGCTGCAGGAATTCCAGCTGCCGGATGCGCACCGTCTTCAGGGCCACGTGCTGCTTGCGCCGGCACGCCTCGGCCGCCAGCGTGATGTTGAGGGGCCCGCAGCGGCGGTTCTTGCAGTAGTACTTCTCAAAGACCTTCTTGGTACTGGGAGTGCAGACGGGCTCCTCGCACAGCGAGTGGCTAGAGCCCCGCCGAAACAAGAAGGGTGTCAGGTGGCCCTCGGGCACCGGTGAGATGAAGTTCTCTAAGATGTAGAGGTCGCAGAGGAAGAGCTGCTTGAGGACATCTCGGTAAACCAAGGCTGAGCCCACCGCGCTGGCTCCCCCCGGCAGGAAGGTCACCGTCTTCTCGACGTGCCAGAGGGGCTCAAAGAGGTAGAAGATGCTGCCCTGCTGGTTGAAGAACTCCCCGACGAAGGAGGAGCCAGTGCGGGTGGTGGCCATCAGCAGGACGTGCCGCCGTGGCCCGGGGTCCCCGTCACCTGCCAGCTGCAGGGTGATGTTGTACAGGTGGGACCTCAGCTGGGAGAAGGCGGCGTCCAGCTCCTGCAGCGAGGCTAGCGAGCCGTTCTTGGCCGACGCTGGGCTGGCCTCCGTGCTGTTGGCCTCTGCCAGTGCCTGCGGGGACTGCTTCAGCTTGTCCGACACCCTGTGGGGAGACCCAGCCCAGCCTGGAGGACAGTGGGACCCCCCTGCATCCCGGCTGGGGACTTGGGGGGCTCCTGCTGCACAGGAGCTTGGGGGAGAGGGGCTGCAAACCTTAGCGTGGCTCAGGTACCCGCTGCCTACCTGGAGATGAAGTTGTTCTCCTTCTCGATGATGACGAGGCTGATGACGAAGACCAGCAGGACGGCGTACTTGCTCCTCATCTTCAAGCAGTGCAGCAGCTCCCGGATATCCTGGGGTAAAGCGCGGCGGATCTCCATGGGGGGCACACGCAGGTCCCTCCTGCACGCCGGGAAGGTGTCTTGGGCTAGGGCCTTGGCAGCCCTGCCTGCAGGGAGAAGAAGGCTCAGCATGGCAATGGTTCCCTGCGGGTAGGGTCAGAGGCTGACAAAAGCTTGACCAGAGCAGAAAAAAAAGGGGGAGTTCCTCCCTACTGCTCCACCCCACCTCCAGAAGCAGCTGCCTGAATGCCCCATTGGCTGCTCCTCCTCCTTCCCAAAATATATCTGCCCGGTCAGGACCCCTTCCCACATTTCCACCAGCCGCCCCTGCCCACTCTGAAACACAATCCCTGCCACCTGATAGCTGCCTTCTTCCACTGGCCAAGACTTGCTGCTGCCAGCGAGGGAGCCCCTGGATTGTTCAGATCTTTGGAGCATTGTGGCTCCCAGCCTCTGGAAAGGGGAGGGTTGGAGGCGCTGCTGCAGGGCCCCAGTGTGGGGCTGATCATCTTCTGCCTTCCCCCAGCATGGCAGCAGCAGCTGCGCCTCGAAATGAAACCCAGAGAGTTTTCAGGAACAACGGCAGGCCAGGAAACACTGTTGCTGCCAGTCCCCCTCGGGGAGTAGAATGCTCTGGGGGAGGTTTTTTCCAAAAAAAACCAAAAACCCAAACGACGGTGCGGCTGCTTGGTGTGGGATGCAAAACCAGACTTGGCATCCCTGCCCAGCAGAAAAGGCCCGCCCCCCAGCCTTTCCTTAAGCGTCTGAACTGGGGTGTTGCTGGAAACCGCTCCAAACCCGCAGCCCAGATGGAGATTTTGGGTGCTGCAGCTGCTGCTCCGGGCTCTGGGGCAGGTTCCCAGTGTGCAGGTTGACACCTCTAGGCCTTGCTGGCACCTGCCACCTGCCCGCCGCTTCGCCTGGGTGACACCATTCGCTCCTCACGCTTTCTTGGCCAGACTTTCCGTGACTCAGGGAAAGTCTATTTAGCCTTGGCTTGGCTCTGCCAGCGCGACCCCGGCAGCCCATCCCACCCCTGCTTTTGGGGAGAAAGAGGGGAGCCAGGCAGAGCTCCATCCTTTGGGGGGGCCCGGGGTTTGCCGCAGGGGAGATGCTCTGGCCAAGCCTCGGTATCTGCAGCCCCCGGCAGAGCATGGAGCGGGGAAGCCCTGCCAGGCACTGCGTCACGTCCCAGCCTCTTCCGAGTGGTGCTCTGCCAAAATGTGCGTTTTTTTTAGCGTTGCTCCCTGAATGCCCCTCCGGCTGGCAAGGAGGGAGCATGGGCAGAAGGGGTGGGATGTTCCCCCATGGCACAGCAGCACCCCAGCCTGTCAGGTTCCCAGTCCTCTCTGTGTGAGGACCAGGGATTTCCCAGCTTGAGCAAACTGCTCAGCTCCCGAGGCTTGGCTTCCAGCCATCTCCTTTCCAGCAAAACCTTCTAAAAAGAGACATCCACACCCACGCACCCAGGAAACTCAGGATTTAGTGGGATGCAGGGACTCTGGAGAGCCCTGGCAGCCCCAGAGCCCTCCCACAGTGGTCCCCCAGCTCCCTCCTTTCAGCAGGCAGCACTGAGATCCCCGGCACACGTGCGTGTGCGTGTTTGACAGCCCTGTTAGTTTAGTTTGTCATCACGCCGCTGCTTGGGGACAGGCCAGCAGCCAGGGCAGGTGCCTTTCGCCAGTCACCCCCCACATTCCCCCTCCTCGGTCGTGCCCCCTCGATGACAGGACTTGTCGGAGCGACGGAGAGAAAAAAATCAAAATACACAAGGTCCTTGGTGTGCGGCTGCATCTCTCAGCAGAGTCAGGAGTCCCAAGGGGAGGTGATCTCCATCCCTGCCTTCACCTGGGGCTGAGGACAGTCCCCTTGCTGCCCACAGCTCGCACAGGGGATGGCATCAACCCCTTCCTCAGACAAATCCCTGGGCAAAGCCCGGGCTTTCCCCCTCTAATGCCCCCAGCTGCCTCACCACAAATGAGCCACAGTGCAGGAATTATTCATAGGGATGACACAGAGAACCATGTCCGGCAGCGCTGGCGAAACCCTCATTCACAGGCCGGGGGCAGACGCAATTCATTAAATAAACAGGCGCTGCAAACGTCCTGCCTGGGAGCCGCGGTGCGGCAGCGACGGGCGCGGGGGCCCCGCCAGGGCTGAGCCGTGGGGCTGGGGACACGCGGGTGACCTGGTGAGGCTGCCTGGGGCCGCTTGGCGTCCCAAAGCTCTTCCTCGCCGGGGCCCGTGAGGCGCAGCCCGGCTGGGGCACTGCGCAAGCCACAAGCGCCCCTTTGTGAGTGGGAACAGAGGGGCTCTGTGTCCCCCGCACCTTCCCTTCCAGCGCTCTGTGGGATGGCATGGATGAGGAGGACCATCCATGGGGGTGCCCTGCCAGCGTCCACTCCTGGGAAATGCACCTGTGTGAGCAGACAGATGGATGGACATCATCCCTGGAGACGGTGGTCAGCGTCCTCTTGCTCTCTGTGTCCCAAAACAAAGCAGAATAATTCCAGGAATGCTAAACTGAGATGCCCCGGATGGCAGCACTCACAGCTCAGATGATGTCCACGTTCCAAAAGGCCTTTTCCTATCCCTCAGGCTGGAAGTGCTTTTCAATTCAGTAGGGACGGCTGCAATTCCCATTGAGGAGATTATAACAGGATTTGTGGATTTCCCAGATGAGTTAAAAGCCAGAAAAGGAGCTTTTTTTTTGGGTGGCGTTGGGGATTTTGTTCCCATGTAAATCTGCCCAGGTGGGATCTGCCACTACCAGCAAGTTAATGTAACCTTGCCACAGCAAGTAGGAAGGACTTGGACAGTAAAGGAGACACCAAATCATTCCAGTCCCATGGAGCAAGTTGGTTCATGGGCTGGATGTTCCCACTGGTGGTGCAGGTGGGGTGAGAAGAGCAGAGGCCCTGTGAGAGGAAGGAGGGAAGGGATGCTCCCGTAACCCTTCTGCAGGGCATCCCACAAGACTGTTTTGCTGGAAGAGCTGAGCAAAGCAGAGCAGGGGTTTTCAGCTCGGTCTGGGGAAAGGAAAGGTCTTACTTTGTCTTACTTTTGAAGGTCTTGGGAAAGGGAAGAATTTTGGTGCTCTCAGTCCCCAACTCCGGCTGCCCTGAACCCCTACGAGGTGAGATCCAGGGAGGAAAGATGCCTGTGGCTGCCAGGGTCAGCCAGCTGGAGGTGAGACTGGATGAAGTCACATTTTCCCCTGGTGATTCACCAGGCAACAACTGAGCTCTGGACATAGGCAATGAAGCACCCAGGTGCAAGAGTTCCCTCCCTGCCTGCGATCCTTCTGTCCATCCAGCCCTCCTCCATTCCCACACATCCCTCCATGGAAGCCCACAGTGACCTGCAACTGAGCTCACTGCCCCCAGTGCTGCTGCTGCTCTGAGTAATTCCTTCCATGGACCTTTGCTTCATCAGACTTCTAGCAGACACTAAGACCAGCAAAATATAGGGGTGGAACAACAAAGAGATAAGGACCACCGGCTTATCTGCTCTACGTGCTGCTCTTTGTCTGCAACCTGGGGAAAAAAAACCAAAAAGCAACCCCTCTGTATTTAGTCTTTCAACTATTTCCGCTCCAAACTTCCTCTCGAGGCTGGCCTTGGGAAACGTGCCACCAGAGCTTCCCACTTTGCTTTCATCTCCCAGCAATTTTCATCCTGGTCCTGGCTCTCCTCCAAGGCATGGCACAAGCACAGCACTGCTTCGGTTTGCCCTGCGGCGCAGCTAAGGAGCCTGTCCAGGCAGGTATTTTTGGTTAAAAACATGTCTAGTCAAGCTAAAAAAAAGAAGGGAAAAAAGTCACCTCCTACAATGTTTATAAAGTTGCCGAGAATAGTCACAAGCTTCGTCAAATTGAAGGCTGGAAACTGCCCACTGGAGGAGAAAGTTGGGAATGGAAAGTCCTTCTGACTCAGAGGTTATGTTCAGGAGCAGCAGCAGGAGCGGGTGTCGGTACAAACAGGCAACACCGAAAAGACTTTGCCGTCATTGCACGAGCTCTCAAACTCCAGGTGCCTGAGGTTGTCTCCTGTCCACTCTTTACTGTCCCACCTGCTCTCTGTGATGACTCAGATGAGCTTGTCCTTGTTCCTTGTGTCCCAGAAACCACTGTGCAGAAGGGGTGCAGAGGCTGGTGAGAGCACAGCAATGCTGGTGACAGGACCAGCACAGGCTTCATGGTCAGGACAGAGTGGTCTTTTCTCTCTCTCACCTTGGCGGTGTCCAAAGAGAGGTGTTTTCTCCTGACCCAGCAGAGGAGAGCTGCTGCTCCTGCCCCTGATGGGACTCAGAGACATCACTGCTGGGCATGGGGGTAAAACACGTGCATCTGCCAGGCAGGGACCAGCCTCTGGAATTGGATCTGGACCAGGACCCGGCTCAAACACCTTCAAACCTTGAAACCAACCCGCTGGGAACCACAGACACGGCTGGGGTGGGGCTTGCAGCACCACCTGCAGCAAAGGGGAGCGACTGAACGCACCGAGCCGTGAGGGGGGCTACAGAGCAGACCACCAAGACGAGTGAGGGGACTGCCCGGCCCTGTTTGCCCGGCGCCGGGGGCACAATGCCGGCTGCTGTGCGTGCCGGCGGCCCCCGGCCACGCTGGGAACCGCAAATGCCCGTCCCTGCTTCAATGAGCCCTTTCTTTGGGGCGCAGAGCCCACGGTCCCTCCCACCGCCCCACACTCCTTCCTCTCACTGCTCCACACTCGCCTGGAAGCTCCTCGGCCAAACCCACGCCAAAAGCAGGGATACGCCGCGCTCTCTGTGCCCGCCTCTGCTCCCCTTTCTGCCCGAGACGAGCGTCTGCAGCGCTCCAGGGATGCAGAAGGGACTGGTGGCAAGAGATGTTGGCCGTGGGGACAGTGACCTGTGCTCGAGTCAGCACAGGGAGCCCGGGGGTGTGAAATCGAGCCGAATCCTGGAGCACACGGCAGATGTGGGAAAACTGCAGAGTTAAATCCCTGTCCTGGTGTAAATCGTTGACTGTGGAAAAGGAGACGCTTTCCTCCAGGCACCAAAGCCAGGCTCGGTGCAAAGGCAGTGGGGTGTGGGCAGCTCTCCCCAGTGTGGCCGGGAGCAGCTGCTGAAGTCCGGGCAGGCTCGGAGGGGGGACTCTGCTGGGCTGGCCTTTCCCCCCAAGGCACCCCCATGCCATCCGGGTCCCGTCTGGGGCCGTGAAGATGTCAGAGTCCCAGCTCCGGCAGAAATGTCCCTGGCTCCCGGGCGCCGGCCGAAGGCCAGCGTGCCCCGGTGGCCCCGGGACAGGAGGGGAAAGGGTGCGAACAACTTTCCAGTGCTCCCTGCTAAGGGCTGACAGGACGGATGATGCAACTCCGGGATGGTTGTGAGAAACTCTCCTTTTCCAGTGTCTCCTTCTGTCGCCCCGGCCGCGCTCCGCTCCAGACGAAGGCTCGGCGCTGCCGCCGCAGAGCTCTATCCTATTCCATAGATTTATTTTTTTTTAAGGTTTTGTTTGTTTGTTTGTTTGTTAGTTTGGGTTTTTTTTAGTATCCCGAAAGAAAGGCACGGGGAGAGCTGCTGAGCAGTCATGTGCTGGGAGGACTTTTCGGCGGCAGGGCGCTGGGATCCGGCTGTCCGCCGAGGGGAGGGAGGCAGCGGAGGAAGGGAGGCACCGCCGGCGCTGCCCCGCTGCGGGAGCGGGCGGCGGGGGGCCCCGCACCGAGACAAAGGAGCGGCCGAGGCCGGAGGGCGCACAAAGGAGCCGGCGGAGCCCGGGGCCGCCCCGCGGGGGG
>VWZN01015222.1:31544-43389 GCA_013396955.1 Regulus satrapa | reverse complement strand
TTATTTTTTCATTTATTCTTTTCATTTATTCTTCTCATCAATAATAAAGCGGGCAGAGGGAGGAACAAAGTGGCTTCTCCAGCCCTCGCGCTGCCGAGAAAGAGATGCAGGGGGTTGTGTTTCCTCCACCCTTCGCTTACTTGCAGGATCACCTTCCCGTTCCTCTTCCCCAGGGGTTACAGGGAGGCTTCTCCCTGCTCCCTGCATTGCACACCCACGGGAGGAGGCAAAGGAGCAGTGCCCAGAACGACATCAGGAGCGAGGAAAAGGCGACGTGTCTCTATAGCAACCAGGATGCTCAGGGTTTTCGGGGAATAAAGGCATCTGCCTGGTTTTATGCCCTCGGTTCAAGTTGATGATGTGGCAGTGACCAGGTCGGGCTTCAATTTTTAAAAGCTTCCACTCTTTTTCCCTCTGTTAGCACAGGGAAGCATCTGCCTAGGACATCGGTGTGATGAAAAGCATCTCGCGGGATCTGCTTCAACAATTTGGGTATGAAACAGCGGTAATCAGTTGGGTTTTGGGTGGTTAAATCTACTTAAACTGTAGGAGACAATTTGGGGAGGGGGTTTGGAAATTTGATTTGGTCTGGAGGGAAGAGAATGATTTGAGGTAAAAAATGAGGTAATCAACAGGTAGGAAAAATGTGTCTAGAAAACTTTAGGTGATCTGTAAGGCACAGCAAATATTTTGGGGGTAAGATCTGAGATGGACTGTAGGGGATAAAATTACATTTTTTACAATAGATTGTTTTTTATAATAATCAGCAGAGGGTTTTTTTTAGTGGTAAAATGTAGGCAATCTGTCAGGGAGAGAATGAACATTTTGGGGGTAAGACAGAAGTAGTCAGAAGGTTCTTTTGATTGTAAAATCTGTGCTAAACTGTAAAGGACAAAATGAACTTTTGGGGGCTAAACCTCGGGTAATCTCTAAGGGATTAAATCTTCATCACAGATTATTGCACAATATCATCTTTTCGGTTTTAAAAACATCAAACTCAATGAGCAGCAGGACTGATCCGTGTTCCAAACCACTTCCAGCTTCTTAAAACACCAGTGGCTTCATCTGCTGGGAATAGAAAGTGGGAAACCGTGCAAAATAAATGTAGGGCGGTATCAAGGAGCTGCAGACTGGTTTGGATTGGAAAAAGCCTAAAAAGATCACCTAGCTCCAACCATGAAATCTATTTTTCTCTTTATATTATCTAAAGCCCTCTGAGCTGGTGAGAGTTAAAAGCAAATCTCCTGATCCTCAGGGAACAGGGTAAACTTGCACTTTCCATTGGCATAATAAAGCATTGCTATTTCTGCACCTTTTTGAGTCTCCAAAGCTTGTTTAAAACGAAATACCTCATGTGGCTGCTAAGTGTGAGAATAGAAAAGCCCAAAGGATCCAATTTATTGGCAGAAGACTTTACAATTCCTCCTCTTTTCCTTTTCCCCGTGGCTCATAAACAATAACTAACAATTCTCCCCACCCCCTGAAGAGGGAGCAGGTTCATCTCAGTGCCAGGGTGTGGCTCTCTCACCCCGGAGCCGGGAGCAGGGTGTGTGTGGGTGTCTGCACCGCCATCCCAGGGGCTCCACTTCCCCATAACCCGCCCCAGGCCTTCCCAGGGAAAGCATTTTCAGTGCTTTGATGACAGCTCCAAAGACCCCCTGGCTATGGGCTGGTGACAGTGTGAAGATCCTCATTATCTTCCAAAGGCTGGACATCGTTTTTAATCACTGATCCACCTGTCCTTGGACTTTTCCTCTTAAACTTTCCCGCATAAACCTCGCAAGGGAGTTTCCATACTCTGTGCCAAGGCTGCCCTGCTTTTCCTGTGGAATGCAGGACTAAGAATTGAAACTTTTCTAGGTTTTGTTTGTTTGTTGTTTGTTTGTTTTTATGGGTTTTCGTTTATTGTTGTTTGGTTGTTTTTTGTCGGTTTTTTTGTTTGCTTTGTTTTGGTTTTATGTTTCTATAAATAATTAAACACTTCTGTTCCCTCCTACTTGGGAAACCTCTCTCCAGGATGTTCCACCCTCTCTGCCTCTGATGGTTCCTATGTCAAAGAAAGCTATAAAAAAAGGCCAAGTTTTTTGGAAGCCCCGTGGTTTTGCCCCCATTTTCGGAGCCGTGGCTCGCAGCCGCTCCTCTCCCCGCACTCCTGCTGCCACCTGCCGCCCGCCCGCCTCCGTGCGAGCCGGTCCCAGCTCCACAGCCGCAGCCCCGCGTTCGGAGGGTTCCTCTCCCGAGGAGCCCAGCTCCCCCCGTGCTCCCTGGCCCCGCAGGTTGAGGGGGGAAAGCGAGCGCTGCCAGACCCCACATCTGCTTTTCCTGTTCCTCCTTTCCCATCTCTTCTACGGAGCTGCCCTACAAAGCTCCTGTCCGCTCCCCGGCAGTGCCTGTTCCTGTCCTCTCTGCCGAGCCCTCCCCAGACCCGGCGCCACGATGCACAGCCCTGGTGCATCAGCTGTCGAGGGGAGGGTGTTGCCATCAAAGAAGAAAAAGCAAATTGCCTTAAAAATAGGGCAGCAAGCCCAAAGAGTGACCCTGGAGTCAGGACCCAGGGGCTGGGGAGATGACAGCCAGCAAACGGCACGAAAAGGGCCGTCCCTAAGCCAGCAGGATTTGCTGTCTGCTCAGCACCCGAGGAAGGAGCTCTGCTCTCCATGGAGAAGTGATACTTGGCCAGTTTCTATCCATGGCTGATTTCTCATGTTTGCTTTTCTGGCTGTCTGGCTTGTGCAGCCCCAGCACATCCCATCATTTGAGCTCTCCAGAGAGACTTTCAGTGGATCTTTCCCCCACTTTCGCAGCAGGTGTAATTAAAACAAACCTTGATAACGAAGGTGGGAGCTCAGTGGGAATCGAGGTGCTGGCAGCTGATGTGCTTTTTGACTGAGCTCCACTCACCCTCCCCTCATTGCCTCCTTCAGCCCCCCGCAAACATGTGCAGAACCTTCTAATGACCCCGCACCTCATTTTCTGTTCCTTTTTCAATTCTGCTTCTCTAAAACTGCTGAGGGTAAAATAAAGAAGTTGGTTTATTTTTAATCATCGCAAACGCCTTCCAAACCTGCAATGCAAAAGATTCACTTTTGACATGATGAGAGCAGCTGAGCCAGGAGGATTTCTGTCGAGAAGAGAGGCTGGAAAACCTTAAAGTAGTGACACCAGCAGAAAAAGCCTCTGATGTCCCCTATCCCAGCAAGGCCAGTCTGCTGCTCTCCCAGGTGAGCAGGAAACCTTGTGCTTTCTGGTGTGGCTTTTGAAGCTTCTGTCACAGAGGAAAAAAGGCAAGTGAGAAGAGAGGGGGGATCACATGCAGACTACAAGTGCGTTTGTACCAGTGTCATTGGCTCTGGAGCAGCCTGCAGTGAAAAAAAAGCCATCATGTGGCTGCTGGCATCTCAGTAAGGTCAGCAGAATTCTCAGCTGGGTAAAAATCCGTGTCTCCTTGCTCTCTACAAACACGAGAGCTCCCCATCTAACCAACTCACCTTCCCAACACACCATTCAAGGAAGGGAACTCTATTTAGGATCAACCAAGTACAGCTCCTTTTCTTTCTGCCCAGCCTGTGCGTGAAGAGAAAATCCCAGCAAAAAGGAGCCGATTGTGCTAAATGGCAGCAGTTACCCACGCTGGGCCTCAATGGGAGAGGAAATGTCTGCAAAATCATGACTTGTCTCATTCTCTCACCTCCAAAAATGGGAAGTGAGACACACTTTGTAGTGGAAAGTTCTTTCCACCCAGAAAACCTGAGGAGTGACTGAGGAGTGGATTTTAGGGTGATGAGCTATTCAGCTGGGGTGCCCACTGGGTTTTCCGTGGGAAGCGCCACAAGGGCCTCAGACACAGACCAAAGTGTGGTCTCTGCTGCACGCTGTCCTCTTCTGCTCCTCACCCAGAACATCATGAGTCTTAAGAGTATGGAAATAAGTTCTGGCAACAGTGAGTTGCTAATATCTAAGCCAAACCCTTGGTGTCGAGACGTTTATGAAATGGTGTGGCTTTACCAAGGTGTTTTCAAATGCTGACAAACCCTTCAAGAAGCCCTAGGTTAGAAGACGTTCCTCATGCTGAATGCCTTCATCAGTGAGGTTTATTGGGGCAGTTTATTTCCTTGCCCTAAGGTGTTATTTGTGTCTCATCTTTTTGTTGCCCTGCCATTTCATGGGGTGCTTAAATCCACCTAATGCAGGGGAAGGACCCAAGGACCCTCCTGTGCTCTCTTTCTGTTCCTGACATACGAACACATTTTCTGTTCCTCTCCCTCCCTTTGTGAGACCTGCAGTAAAATGAGCCTGTAATCTTATCTGTTATTGCCTTTCCTTTGCAGGGGGAGTTGAGAGTTGGATCCCCCTGATCCTCCTGGTCTGGCTGTATCAGGAGCTGATCAGGTCCACTCAGGGTCAGTCTGTCCCTCAGCAGGGAAGCAGCAGGAGCACGTGGCCAGGCAGGGAAGCCCCTTCCAGCACCAGCTCAGGCGTGCAACATTTCCACTGTGAGCACCACTCAGCCCCTGTGTGCCTTCTGACAATCTCCTAAAGTCATGCTGTGGCCTTGTGGGTCTGTTTACTGATAACTACCTCTGGCTGGAGACCTTTCTGGCTTGGTGATAACCAAATCCTCACTGCTTTACACACAATGAGGACACCAGGACCTTTGGAGCCTTACTCGTAACAGAGAAGGGCCTTTCTAAAAAAGAATTTGAAACCAAAGCACCTGAGCAGATAAAGGACAGAGAACCAGTCTCTGCCCAGAAACCTGGGGAGTTCACTGGGACGTCCATAGGGGCAGCCAAGCCCTGCAGCTGGACCTCTGGAAGATCCACCTCCAGGAAATGGCACTGCTGCATCCTGGAAGGATGGAACTCGCTTCTGCACCTCGGCTGCTCTAGTCGTGGTGGGTCTCATTTGAAAGGTGGGCTGTGGAATGAGAGACGGCGCGTGACACAGGGCAGGACCCTCCTGGTACAGAACCCGCGGCTCTCAGGGAGAGAGCAGGGGTGACTGAGGAGTCACCACCTGCTTTGTGTGGACACCTGCAGGAGGAACCACTGCTGCCAGCAGGGATGCTGCCACTGGAACAGCTGTTCAGAGCAAGCAGGGGAAACCCAGACACTTTTACTAGGAATCACTACAAATTCCATGTATCTTCTGATCGCCCCAGGCAGCAACAGGAAAACCAAACAAGAGCAAAACCTGTTTGTTCTTTAAGCTTCTCTGTGAAACAGGAGCAGCTCAAACCTGATAATCCTCATTTTTTATGGAAAAAACAGCTTCTAAATCTCTCGGGGTTAATTAAATCTCATTTGCAGATCTGTTACAAGGACAGAACCTTGTCCCACTAAAGGAGCACAGAGAGAGACCAGATGAGCATGAGAACTCCAACCTGAGGGGAAGCAGCTGCTGGATAAGTTTTAAAAGGCAGTTGCAGGCAGCCTAGTGAGGGGAAATGGGGATGGTTATTTTTCAGCAGGTTCGTGGTATGTGCCTGAGGTGTCTTGGGTTGGTTTTTCTCCCTGTCCTTCCACAAGTGTTGGGTGTGACCCAGTGTGTTAAGCCAGGAATACCATTTGCTGCTCTCTACAGAGTGGATTTTTGCCTTTTTTTCCCCTCTCTCTTCCACGGGCTCAGCCATGCTTTTGTTCTGCAGCTGACTGAGCTTGCAGCGCCCAAGGTGGAATGTTAACTCCTACACCTCTCTGCCCTTCCCCGGGGAAAGATAAGAAGGGTTTTGTTTCTTCTTTCACGCTCACCATGGCAAACAAAGCTTGGCAGAACGATGAGTTTTGCTCCAGCTATTTCCTGGCAGTAGCTGAGCTTGTGTGGGTACATGAGGCTGACTTTCTTAGGGCCAGGATTAACAAACTGAGGGTAAAAATAAACCTCTATTGATTTATTCTTCTTTTTTTCTATGAAGAGCAAGTGTAAAGACACACGAGGTAGAGAATCATGGAAATTGCGACTGCCATGGAAAACCAGGCTGCCAATACTTCATTAGTCAGCGCTGCCCATGGAATTCATAAAGCACCTCTATTGCCTGTGTCTGCTGTTTTGAGGAGATGCTCCAATGTTTTCCCAGCTGCTTTTGAGTGAACACTGGGAAGGACACAGGAAGGGAGGTTGCTCCATGGAATCCTCTTGCGAAATCCAAAGGTATTGAATCGTAGCTGTTTGCCCTCCTTGTGCCACAGAGGCACAATCCTGGTGGGTTTTTCCCCTGGAGTGAAACATGTCTTTGCTTTATGCAATCGGAAGGTGAAGAAACCCTAGAAGAGGCTCAGGATGTAGATGCCTGGGGGATGCCTGCCAGACTTGGAGCAAGTGAGGGATGAGCACCACGCTGGGCAACTTGCTCCAAACAGTTAACATGCCAGACTTAGCTGGGACAGGATTAGAAGAAAGAGACTGAGTCTCTGGCTGTGTTTTTAGCCTTTTGTGGAAGAGGGCAGAGGGCAGCTATTCAGATGCTCACGACTCTGGGCGTGGGTTGATGAAGAAAGACCTTGTGGTGGGAGCCACAGTAGCTGCACTTCCCCCTGTGGCCTCGTGACTTTGATTAATCCCAACCCGTGCCACTTTTGGCCACGGTGATCAAACTTCACTGAAATCCACAGCCTGGCTTGAAAGTCCTGGGCCATGAGCGTGCAGCTGAGGTGAGATCACACGTGAGGAGGTGCCTGATGCTTTTTGTGACCTAAATAAAGAACTGTAGACTTTGCAATAGCACAGAATCCAGTGAGCAGGAAAGCAGCGATCCCTGCCTGACTTCTCAGGCTGTTTATTAAGATATTAAAGTACATTATCTTCCTGTCCTATTCCTTCTCTCTTTCTTCCGCATCAGTTCTTAGTTCATCCAAAGTTTTGAAGACAGCTTACTTGGGCTTTTATTTCCAGTCCAAACTCTTTTGTTTTGTACCTTCTTCCTCAAATAATAGGTTCTATTTAGTGCCTTCCTTTTTGCTTTGGATAATGAAGGAAGAGAAAGCAAGTATTTCAACAGAGAAGGAAACTGTGTGAAGAAGGTCAGTGGGGGGTGGGTGTTTCCTCAGACCCGTTCCTTACAGCAGCCTTTGTAGCTGTTCTCTGCCAACTCTCATTTTTCCTGCAAAAGCTGTAATTCTTTGTGCTTTTCCTTAAAGCGGTAGCTCCTGGAGTCCCGTGATCATCTAATCACTTCTGTGTGAGCCCAAATGACTCACAGCAGATGGAAAAAACACTGGAGGGCAATAAACTCCACTGCTGAAAAAGCCCAAAATGTAAAAAAAAAAAAAAAAAAAAAAAGCTTCTAAGTGTAATCCTTGAAAGCCTGCAAAGCAGAGACCAAATGAAAGAAACTCAGCTCCATATTTTGTATATTGTTTTTATTTATATATTTGTATTGAAATACTTTAAAGTCCATTATAAATTTCATTTGCTTTCTTCCTGGATAGCCTGGATGTACAGGTCTACATTTTTTGGGGGTTGGGTTACATAGGATTTAGAGAAACATATTACTTTACATTTATAGAAAGAATCCCTGCTTCAAAGGTTGTGGCAGAGATTTATCTGGCTGAAATCTGGATGCTTGTGACCCTGACAAGATGACACAAAGGGAGCAGGAACAGAACGCTGCATCTTGGTGCATATCCTTTAAAACTTTGATGAGCTGGTGCTGCGCTGTCGATTCCCTTGTATTTAGGAGGAATCATCTGCTTTTCTGGCAATTCTGTTGCTGTTCCAGATCTTGCTAGAGCTGGTTTACGAGGGCAAAGCCTTTATGCTCTTTGTGTTGATCTACTTGGTTTGAAGTATCAGTTGCCTTGGGATATGGTTTGCCTTGAATTAGGAGTCTAATCCCAGTAAGTAGTACCTAAAATGCTGAGCAAACCTGCAAACAAAACACAGCTTGTAACTTAAATGCACAACTTGTGACAGCTGACAAAGGAAATACTCAAATGAGAATTAGCTGCAGTGATTTGAGGTGTTACATTGTGCTTTGCTTGGAAAATCCAGTGTACTTGATGTGACCCCTTTTGATAATGAAGCTGTGGCTGAGCTGAACGTGGGTAGGGAATGTGACCATGCCAGCGAGAATCGAGAGCTCTGCTGTGGCACGGCTGCCAAGGGGGCAGGTCCTCAGTGCTTTCCCCCCGTGCTGTGCCACAGGCGTTCAGACAGCGAGCTGGATCCAGGCGAAAACCTGCCTGGGGAGAGGACGGGGTCACTCCCAAAGCCAGATCAGCTCTGGGCTCGGCACTGTGGGGTTGTTTGTGCTGATGCCAGGGGCCAAGAGGCTGAAAATGTGTAGGGTCATAGAATCACAGCGTGGTTTGGGCTGGAAGGGACTTCAAAGACCATTTTGTTCCAAACCTCTGCCATGGGTGGGGACACCTTCCACTGCTGCTCCAAGCCTTGTCCAACCTGGCCTTGAACTCTTGCACGGATGGGGCAGCCCCAGCTTCTCTGGGCAACTTCACCTCCCTCACAGGGAAGAATTTATTCCTCACATCTCACCTAAATGGACTCCCTTTCAGTTTGAAGCTGCTGTAGTCTCGCTCTCACAGCCCAGCTGGCTCATCACGTGCTGCTCTCTGCACCCTGGGCTGATTCAGACCCCTGACCCAGTCAAGAACCATCTGTTTGTGTGGGTCTGGGTTGTTTTTTTTGGGTGTTTCTTTTTTGTGTGTGTGCCAGGAGGAGTGGGACAGGTCCCACGTGCCCTGGCTGCTGCCGGTGTCGCCGAGCTGCAGCTCTGTCCTTGGATGCAGTCCCTGCAGCACTGCCATCCCACATTTGGAACGTGCTCTGCTGCCTTCTGCTCTGGGAAGAATGTCAGAGCAGGAGCCCTTTCTCTGCAGCCTGTTGGCGGCGAGGAAGGGTGCGTGTGTGTGGGTGTCTGTCTCCACTCCAGCGGGACCCGCCAGCCAAACCATTTGGTGAATCACAGGGGAGGCTGCTCTTGGGCTGGAATAAACTTCAGACGTGTTCGAGGCTCTGCACGAGGCCGTCAGGCTGTAATTTGTGGCTGGCTTTGCTTCTCCTCCTCCTGCTGCAGTTGGAGTGGAAATGCAAAAGAGTCTGAAAGCCAGGCTGCTGCGGAAAATGCCTCTCTTTATTTATTTCACGTGTTTTGGGTTTTTTTTTCTTTTGCAAAGAGAACACTTCTCCTGCGGAGCTGGCTGAGGCTGCAAAAGCAGAGCCTGCAGGGGCCTCTGGCTGGCCTCCCGGGATTGCCAAACAGAGATTCCTCACGTGCCCCGCTTCTGCAAAGCGCAGAATTGGGCGCCAGGAGGGCGAGGTGACGTGGAAGGAATTTGTTTGCTGTAGGCACGACAAAACTGAGCATCAAACCCAGCCGGGCTCTGGTGCTGGCCCAGTCCAGCTGGTTGGGAGGGGAGGCAGCTGGAAAGTGAGTCACGCGTTCAGCTGCAGGAAAGTCCCTCGCTCGGCTGTGGCTTCCCGAACTCTTCCTACTCGCTCTCTGCACACACAGCATTCCCAGAAAACGGGGCTAAAACCACCTTTAGGCTGGGGAAGGCCTTCTTCTCCCTCAGCCACAGCCGAGTGACTCAGCTGCATGTCAGTACAGATAAGCCACGATCCTTCCTGAGAAGCCTTATCTGGTACCTGATCTGGGAGGTTCATCTGCAGGAAAAACCCCAAATCTCAGCGGAAGCTCAGCAAAAGCAGAAGGTGGCAGTCAGACAGTGGCTGGTGGCTGCACCTCACGCCCTCAGTGCCAGGTCTCAGCTCACATCTGTGAGCTAGACCTGGTCCCAGCAGGCTGAGATATCCTCTGGAGTTTCCCACTTGTCCAAACATCTACAGCAGACGGCTGGTGCTTGAACTCTTGATGCCACTTTATTTTGTTTAATTCAATTTTTAAGGGAGGAACCTAGCAGACAGGATGGCTAGACCAGGAAAGCTAAGTCATGGAGACAATTTGTTGTTGCCAAATATTATCTGCTGTGTGCTTGAGAGAGAGAAAGGTCCCAAATCAATGGGAATTGGCAAAGCTCCAGGAAAACCCAGACTGGCCTGAAATTATAACAGATTGGGGTAGAGCCTGCAAGCTCCAAGGTACTCCTTTCTTCCTTCCTTCCTTCCTTCTCCCTGTCCTTCAGCTTCCAGAAGAAAAATACCCTGCCTGCTGAAACAGCTCGCCTGCTCCAGACAGTCTTACTTAACCTCCTTTTAAATATTCTTCAGAAAACTTTTTTTTTTTTGGTGTGTGCTTTCCTAGGTTAGCAGCTGGCTGGAAAGTCGAGGTGCCTTGTCAACACTTTAGGTGCACTCATGAGATAAGGGCAGCACACTGAGCCCTGCCTAGGCGAGGTGGCTTTAGAGCCAGAGTAAAGGTTGCTTGTTTAGTCTGGCCAAAATTGGGGGTGGCTGGTGCACCTGGTTCCAGTTTGGGAATTACTTAAGAACCTGGCTCCTGATGGTGGTGATAGCAGAGGCTCTGAATGGATCTGTGCTCACTTGTGGAGGGGGAAAGGCTCTGTGTAAGCACTGGGTTCTCCTGATGTGGTTTGAGAAAAATTGTGGTTACTGGGGCTTCTTAGCTTGGCTTTTAAAAGGTCCTTATAGGAAGAGGAGAAATGTGTGTTACACAGTTTGGTACAGCCTGGCAAAGTGAAGCAGGACAGATCCGCTTCCTTTATGCTGCAAGGAAACCTTAAATGTTATCAACAAGCCTGGTCCTTGAAAAGGGAACATGTAGGTAAGGACCTAACAAGGCAGAAACACGTGTGCCCTCATATGAAGGGCAGTGGTGGGAAGGTCCCCTGGACTGGGCAGGATAAGCCTGACAGATAAGCCAGGCTCTTAAAACGGGCCAAGTTTGTGCCACGCTGAGGCCACGGGGGATGCCCAGCTCCCCAGGCCGTGGGAAGCCTTGTCAAGGGAGAGCCCTTCTCGCTGGTCTGGCTGCTCTGCCCAGTGCTGGGGAGCCCACGGGGGATCTGCTCTGTCCCTCAGACGAGCTGGTTCAGTTTGTTGATCTGGTCAGGAAAACATTTTTTTGTTGTTTGTTTGGGTTTTTTTGGGTTTTTTTTTTTTTGTTTTTGTTTTTGTTTTTTTTTGGGTTTTGTTTTGTTGTTTTTGTTTTTGTTTTTTTTTGGGTTTTTGTTTTTTTTTTTTTGTTGTTGTTGTTGTTGTTCTCCCCTCTGGGTTAATTTGTTTTTCCAGTGAATCAGTGCAAGGGGCAAGGCAGGAGTAAGAGGCTGGCAGACAGCGAGTGAATTCAAGCTGTTGTTCTTAATTATACTTTTAATTGCTGTTCATTTGGCTGCCCTGCATGGCAAGGAAGAATCAGCATTCCCATTGCTTCCCACTGAGATGCGTGGGGCGGCTTCCAAACACCCAAGAGGACGATGTTTGGTTCTGCAGATCTCACAGCGCATCCCACTACCTGAAGGAAGCCACAGGGAAGCTGGCGAGGGATTGATTCTTCCTCAGCAGTTGTAATGACAGGACAAAGGGGAATGGGTGCAATTTGAAGGAGAGGTAACTTAGGTTGGATATTAGGAAGAAACTTTCATTGCTGTGGGGGGTGGAGGCACTGGTGCAGGCTGCCCAGGGAGGTTTGTGGATGCACCGTCCCTGGAATTGTTCAACGCCAGCTGGGAGACAGCCTTGACCAACCTGGTCTAGTGAGGAAGCGCACGGCAGCGGACTGGAAAAAGTGCATTCCAACCTCCTCAAACTACGCTTCCATGTTGGTGCATGCCTCCATCAGATGCTGCCAGCCCGGCTGGTCTATGTGGGCCGACTCCCGCCTTTGGGACTCCCACGGCCTCAGGACAAAAACCGCCTCGAAGGCTTTTTTTTCGTTCCGGGGCAGACACCGCGGCTGGCGGTGCAGGGG
>VWZN01015222.1:282-31112 GCA_013396955.1 Regulus satrapa | reverse complement strand
GGACGCGGGCAGCGCGGAGGGAGCGAGGCGGAGGTGCGGGCGCAGTTTGTATTCCCGCGGCGAGACCCGCAGAACAGAGGAAGCGGCCGTGAGGGAGGGCGACACGGGCACCTTCGGCGTGGCTGTGATGCGTGTCTGGGGCAGGAGAGTGGCCCGGGAATAGCGTTAGGATCTCCTGCTAATCCCCTTGCAGATGGCGGGAGGTTGCCTTCGCTGTTGTGTTTTTTTTTTGCGTTAGGATCTCCTGCTCCGTGTGGAAAATTCCACCGATTTTGCTGCTTGCTGTCTCATTGCCTGTTGTTGATTGAGGGGGGGGGGGATGGATGGTAAGTCTCCCTTTAGCTGTAGGATTTGAGGTTAGAACGTGTAGGGCTTGTGTTTTGTACATTGCAGAAGCTTGACAGAGGTATAGAAATGATTCGTAGTCTGTCGAGTGCTAATACACCTTTAGGCTGTGGCATGGAGGAGCCAGAACCCCCAGAATATCAGGATTTTTCACAGTGATGTGCGCAGTTACTTGGAGAATTTTCTTCTAAGTTGCACCATTTTAATATTGAAGCTTATTTGCTCGCAAGTTTAACTTGCAGCATTTGAAAAGTAAATAAATAAATAAAAAAAAAAGCTGGACTGGCTGTTTGAAGGCCATAGGAGTAATCAGCTGGCACAGTACTGCGAATAATCCCGTGAGAATTTTCCTGATTGTACGTGAGTACTTTATTATTGCTTTTATGTCATAAAATCATAGAATAGCCTGGGTTGGAAGGGACTTTAGAGGTCATCTAGTTTTCCAACCCTCTGCCGAGGACAGGGACACCTTCCCCTGGATATACTGAGAATATTGAATATGCTGATTTGTGGACAGTTTAATGGATTATCTCAGACTTTTGGGGCAGGAAACAAGAAAGCAAATATCAGCTTTCACTCTGCATGTTTATGTGCTTTCATAGTGTCCTTTGAGCGTGCTCTGCACTGAATTAGCTGCCATCAGTTACCACTCCTTCTGGGACTGTTTCCAAATCGCTGAAATCATTGCGCTTTGAAAGTGAAAAGGCTTCACCTTGAAGTACCCACCAGCTTTCCCATTAGTGTGTTGAGGGAAATTGTAATGAGAAACCAGTTCAGCAATGAGAGTTCGCTTGGCCTATCTGTTAAAGGCATGCTAAGGGTAGCAGGAGACTAGTCAGGCCTGTTTTTCCTTTGCAAGTCGCTCTTTTAACACAAATAAACAGCTGTCTTTTTTCACCAGGGTTCTGTTATGAATGCTCATTGCCTCACCTACCGTGCAGATTTTCCTGAAGATTTTGCTGTTGACAGCCCGAAACACCGTTTTTTTTTTCCTGCCGAGCTCGCTAATTAGCTGTGCAAAAATTCAGCCACCCCTGTCAGATCCTAATGGAGTCACTTGGCTGCCTTACAGGCCGTGAGGGTTTTTGGTTGACCTACTTACAGGGCTTCTGTGCATCTTCCCTTTAAGGGAGGCACGGAGGAGTTAAAGCAGGGTGTACAGGTCCTGGCATCTCCGGACTACTGATGCGCACTCTGATTATTCCTTTGCCTTTTGAGGCCAGGCAGGTAGGAGGAAGGCTGGGTGTGCTGTTAAAGCAGGATTCAGTTTCTCTTTAACTGAATATTTCCCCCCTCTTTTTGCTAAGTTGAAAGTTAAGGTGGGAGTGGAGAGTAAGAAAATTCGAGGATATGATTTTTTTCAAGATAATGCGTAATTCCTCTAGCAAACACTGTTCAGAACATCTGGGGACAGGAAATTTGTAGGTCGAGTTAGCCTGGCTCGGATGTTCTTGAGGATATGGATAGAGCAGATAATTGGACTGTTCTGTAGTTTGCAGCCTTGCTCTGCTATGAGTGTTTTTTTTGAACAACAAAAAAACCCAGACAGGCTTAAACTAGAAGATGGAAGGTGTCTTGTGCCAGCAGTGGCCAGGGCAGTGCCTGTCCCCCTGTTCTGGGCACTCCTGAGGCCACACCTCGAATCTTTGTGTCCACTTCTGGGCATTTGCTACCAGAGTGACACTGAGGTGCTGGAGCGTGGCCAGAGAAGGGAATGGAGGGTAAATCCGGGTTGGAAATCAGGAGAAATTCCTTCTCGGGAAGGGTTGTCAGGCACTGGAGCGGGCTACCTGGGCAGGCGGTGGAGTCACCGTCCCTGGAGGCATTCAGGAAATGTCTGGAGCTGGCACTCAGTCCTCTGGTCTGGATGACAAGGTGGTGATCGGTCACAGGTTGGACTTCATGGTCTTGGAGGTCTTTTCTGACCGAAGCGGTGCTGTGGTTATATAGAAGTAAAATCCGTGTTTTCTTGGAGGAGTAACCGTGGCCGTGAGGCACCCTCAGGTAGCGAGGCCGGTGCTTTGATGGCCCGGCAATGTGCCCTGTGCAAACCTGCCCTTGCACAATCCCCTCCTTGTTTGCCGGGCAGGTATAAATAGAAAGGGCTGCTCTTGGCTCTGTCGGGAGGAGCTGAGCCAGCAGAGCTGCCTGAGCCCAGGACGGCCTTTCTGCACCCAGAGGAGCCGCTCCGGGAGCCTCCAAACACCGAGGTGATGGGGAGGGAGGAGCGAGAGGGAGGGAGCTTGTCAGCAAAGCTGCGTTTGTCAGCTGATGTCAGCTGAGGCTGGACTGTGCTATTTCAGGGAAGGCTTTTCTGGTATAAAATGCAGGGGCATCTTGGTTTTGTTCTGTGGGGGAAGCTGGACCAGTTACTGCTGCCTGCTGTGGGTTTTTGTTTCAGTATCTCCTGTCGATCTGATTCCTCAAAGCAGGTTGGGGGATTAGAACTTTATGACATGAAAAGAGGGTTTGTTTCTTAACCAGAAACTGAGTAAATACTACTTTTTTTTTTTTTTAATTTAATGCAATTCATTTGCTGCTACTAAAATACCAGAGCTCCAATTGCAGTCAAAAAGGCTACATTGAAGTGTGTGTATGTATTTTAGGGCAGTGGTTCTCTGTATTTGGTCATGGGGCAATGTCTGTTTTCAGATGCCCGATAGCAGATTTTCCCAGTCTTTGTGCTGTGGATATATTTGTCTGGTGAAGAAGGAATGTTAAATACAGGATATCTGAAGAGGCTCAATGACATCTGTCCCTTGCATTGCCTCAAAAAACCCCTCAGAACAAAACCAGAAAGAATGGAGATGGACCACAAGTATGCCCCAAACATTTTCGAGTATTTTTACAGGCATCCGCTGCAGGGAAAAATGCTGCTCATGATTTTTTGGGAATATTTTAGCATACTGTATGGGGCCACTTACTCCTGGTGACTACTGGATGCCCTAGAACATCCACTTAGCTGTTCTGGATTCTGCCACAGAAGAATCTCAGGCAGCGCTCGGGCCTTGCTTGGCAGCATCTGGCCAACTTGGAAAGGATTCTTTTGCAACCTTTGCAGTTACCTGGTGCAATTTGCTGGGCTCAGTAGAGATGATTTTACTGTCCCAGCTCATCCAGTTCTCTGCTCTCTTTAAGCTTATTGTGATTGCTTGTACCGACACAAACTGCTTCTCTTGCCATGCTTGTGTTCTGGTGAGGGAAGCAAGGGAGCACCTGAGGCAGAGGCAGTGGCAAAATTTGAGGAGGAGCCTGGTTGTGGTGTTAACTCCAAACTCATTTCTTTCCTATCACAGTAGTTAGAAATGTTTCAAGCTTGTTTTTTCATCAATATTGGACAGGAAGACTCATTTTTAAGTGGAATGCTGGTAACAGCTAGCCACATTTCCTCCAGTTTTTTGTCAAATGGCCTGTAATCCCTCAAATGTTATGGTTGCTTTACTGGCACATTAATCCAGAGGCATAGGAGCCGCCAGGCAAGAATCCTGGTGTGTGATGCAAGTGACATCTGAAGTTGTACTCATTACCTGACCAGACAGGCTGTGAAATACTGAGCCCTTCAGATAACTTCAGGTTGGGGTCACTCCTCTTCCTGACACTTTGTAAACTTTGGTGAAGAGAAGTTGATCCCTCTTCTTTAACTCTAACAGCCTTTGCTTTTGCAGGTCTCCAAGGACGTGGGGAAAAGTCAGTACCTAACAGGGCACAGGTGGCAGAGGCTGATGCATTCTCTTGGTCTGTGGTGTTTCTGGGAGATAACATTTTATTTTTAAAGCATTGCAAGTAGGACAGCCTGGGAATAATAACATCCTTCCTGATGCATACATTAATACACTTAGGCAGATTGGACTGTCGCAAAAGCCTAAGAGTTGACAGCACCCTAAATGATCTTTGCATTTTAATTCAATCCTTTGAGTTGAGCAGCAGCTCAGCACTTTTCCTTGTGGGTGTTTTAGTTAGTTTTTTTGTTTCTTTGGTTGGTTGTTTCTTTTCCCCTTCCAAATTAGAGTTTAATTTGCTTGTAACCAAGGGTTTTCTTTGCAGTTGGTTTTGGAGGAGGCTGGTGTCTTCAGGTGAAATTTCTCTGTTCTGGATGGTGGTTTTCTGGTTCACCCTTTGCCTCTTCAGGGCTCCTCAGAATCCCTGTTCATTGATCCTTATACAAGGTATTAACTTTTAAGTCTCATTTGTAGCTTCGGTGCAGCTTTGGAGGGGATTTTTAAGGATGTTTTTCTGAGAATCTGGGGAAAAAAATTCAGACTGGCTCTCTGTGGAAGAAGAGTGAGACAAAGGCTTGAGGGTAGGGAAGGTGTTTTCCAAGGAAGGTAATTGCCTAGCAATTTTCCTGTAGCTGTCCTTGCAGAATGGTAATCCAGACCATTTTGTGAGCTTTCTTCCTTTCAGGTTCCTGTTTCCTAGAGAGGAGAGAAGAACTGAGCTGTGTTCCACACACATGGCTCTGTAAGCCAAGTGGAAAAGGGGATATTTTCTGAGGGAGCCATCACCTCTTCTTCCCAAATTTGTGTCTGTACCTTAGGATACACTTGGTAAAGCAAAGGCTGTTTTTTCTTAAATTGAAGAAGCCACATCTGAAGTGCTTCAAGCTGGGAGAAACCAGTGAAGAGGACAAGTAAAGAATCACAGACTTTCCTTCACAGATAAACTTGTTTCATGCCTAAAAATAGAAGCTTGCAAGAGCTTCAGGAAAGGGGGGTGAGGGGGGACAGGTCTTGGTAGACGTGTGACATGTTGAGAGCTAATCTACAGAGAAAGGAGAACTCTCTTTAAAAATGGATGGTCTTAAAGAACAATATATGAAATAAAGAGATGCCAGAGGTAACAGAGTAATTCCCTTGGGTTTATCCATGGAGCACTGAGAGCTGTGTGAGATGCTTTGCTTTCTCCTGGCTTGCTGCTGAGGTGGGGATGTGAAATACCATGTTAAGGTGTTGCTCCTTTCGTAGCAAAGGCTATTTGGAGGGAAGAGTTGAAACTCAAAACTATTTGTTCTGAGACAGCACAAAGTCCTAACGTACTTCACTGGCATGTTTGCTTTTGTTATAATATAAATTAGTATGTGAGAGAAAAATTCTGTTTTATAGTTAAATAGGAGAACAAGCTTAAAGAGAAAGTGGTAGCAGTAGAGACTTTCCAGCTGCTCTTTTCTGAATCTGCAGAATTCTGAATTAATGCAGAGTATTTTTAGCTTTGTTTTTGTTTTTCCCAGGATGTTCTGAAAGGGAGGGTGGATATTGCTGCAATGAAGATGCATCCTTTCATATTAGATACAATATTTCAAACAAAAGTACTTCCCCACGGTACAGAACAAAGTAAAAAAAATTTAACTTTGTGTTTGAAGTCACTGTGGAAGGTGTCAGAAAAGAAGCCATAATTAGTGTGTGTCATCTTTGTTCTGTAGCTGCTCTAAAGTGTCCCAGCCATGTGTGGCCCTAACAAACAAATTTGCTTAGTCATTGTCTGACTGCAAAGATCTGTACTGAAAACATAAAATTTGGAGTTGTTTTGACACACAGCCAGCAAAGCTGATAAGTAAAAATAATTCTGGAGCATGGTCATATTTTTGTCATATACTTAATAATGATCTGTTGTTAGGGCAGTGAGAATGAAGGAGCCAAGATGTTATGCTGAAGCTGGTACAGATCTGAAAAGTCATACAGTGGCAGGATCTTAAAAGTAAAAAAAAAAAAAAAATCAAACAAAGCCTGAAAGCTCACTAAGAGCCTTCAGATCAAACCAATGCAAGTTACAGCATGAATGCCTCCGTTTGGCTTTAAAACACTCTCCTAAATCAAGAGTTTGAGAGACTGCTTGGAATAACTATTATTGGAGTTGTTTAGCTCAGTTTTGTAGCTTACAGTGTGTTTCAATGTAGGAGGAGTAATTGTCTTTTGATAAAGGCTTAGGTTGAAAGCTGCACTTGTAAATATTTGGGAATCCTTGATTCCACTGTTTAAAGTCCAGGTCTTGACCGACTTCATTTAGAGCTTGACTCTGCCTTCCAGAGCCTTCCTGCCACTGCTCAATGCCAGTATCTGAAAGGGAAGAATAACTTTCCCTTAACAATTCTTGTTTATTGCTGCTCTGCCAGAGCCGACAGCTTTTTGGCTGGCCGGTCTCACTTTGAAAATTAACTCTTCCTCGGGCTTCCAGATCAATAATGCTGGAGTTTAGAACAGGCTGGAAATGTTTTGCCGACCATTTGTTATTAGAAACTTTGAAGTCTTACTCCTGCAGTCTCCCAGGTGTTTCCAGTGTGCTGTCCTGCTCAAGAATAATATGCAGTGAAGGCTTTTCACTGGCAGAGAGGATGACAAGCTTCAAGCTCTTGTGTAAAAATTAGGGGTGCAGAGCACGTTTTTCTTAAAATAAATGGGTCATTCCTCTGAAATCCAGTGTAAACAGGCTTTATAAATCAACAGCTGAGAAGGCTGCAGAATGTCACCTATAAAGCAGGGATTATCTGCCTGTTTGAGGCCGTGTACCTTGTAGATGCACTGGTAATTCAGCTTTAAATCGATCCTGTAATTGCCTAGAACAAGGCATGAGAAATGGGAAGGTGATTGTTCCTCTGCTGTAACCGTACTGGAAGCTTCATAGGAATGAAATAGCTGAACTCCTGCCTCGTGGTTGACAGTGTAATTTTACAGGGTTTTGGGATGTGCAAACAGCATTGATTTAAAGAGAACACCTGTACAGCTAATAGGTTTGAACAGATGTAGGATTTTTATGGTTTGTTTTTTAAAATTTTTGTAAACTTTGGCAGCAGTGCATTGTAGGCATAGACCGTGGTGGATTTCTTTGGGAGCCTGCCTGCTGTAGGATTTTAGGAGATGTTTTTTGATTGTTTAGTGCCATGTAGTTCATTGTCTCCTGAAGAAACAGTGTACTAACTGATTGGTTAGTTTTACAAACTCAGAGAATTTGGGCATCAGGTCCAGACAGCACAATTTAAACAAAAAAGAAAAAAGGAGCTTGGAAAGTCACCGGAAACATGTTCACTTGTCCTACTGATTACTCACAATGCAGATAATTACATTTCTTTACCAGGACTTTGCAGAGAAGATATTCT
Source organism: Regulus satrapa (assembly GCA_013396955.1). Lineage (NCBI taxonomy): Eukaryota > Metazoa > Chordata > Aves > Passeriformes > Regulidae > Regulus > Regulus satrapa. Next base: position 23,677 of record VWZN01015222.1, on the reverse strand, counting down.
GTATCTTTCTTGAATGCTTCATAGGTTGCTGGGTGTCCCACATGGGATGGGAGGTAATGTCCAAAAAAGGACTGGTACATTTTTTGCTCCCACTGCTTTTTCTCCACACAGTTGAAGACTTGACTGGGGGGGGGAAGAAAAAGGAAGTCTAAATAGATTTAGTGGGTTTAAAAAGTATGATAGAACATTCCTTCAGAACATTCCTCAGGCTTTCTGTTTATGGTCAATATTTTGGTCTGTACCTGCTCTTAAGACTCCATGCAATGTGTACATTATTGTGGTTGCTTATCTAATTTCTTCCCTCACTCTCTCACTTCCTGTGTGAGAACAGGATGCTTCATGTGGGAGGAGGAATGCAGACAGCAATAACAAGCTGGTTCAGAGCTGAAGTGCCAGTAGGGCAGGAGAACAGGGAGGTTGCAGATTTGGGGATCAGCTGTCTGTAGGGTAGATTTCTTTAAAGAGCATTTTTTTCTGTTTGGAGTCATCTGGTAGTTCTTAGTGTGCTAAGCCAAGTGAAGTTCTGTATTTTGGGATGTTAATTTTTTTTTTTTTTTTACAAAAAATGGATGATGGGGGAGCAAACAGACTGCTGAGGTGCTGTGACTCAGGGAATTCAGCCTTTCTGGCTTTTCCAGGTTTTCTTTCTTCAGCTCTCTATCCTATGTTTGGGACAGGTCAAAAGCCTCAGGATTGAAATGTGCTTGAGCACATTAATAAACAGGTGGTTACACTTTGTGGTGTTAACTGTGTCCAGTTCTGGTCCCTCACTTTAGGAAGGACATTGAGACGCTCCAGTGCGTCCAGAGGAGGGCAGTGAGGATGGTTGAGGGGCTTGGAGCCCTGTGAGGAACCACTGAGGGAGCTGGGGTTGATTAGCGTGGAGAAAAGGAGACTCAGGGCGGAGCTCATCACTCTCTGCAGCTCCCTGAGAGGTGGCTGTGCTCAGGTGGGGTTGGCCTCTTTCTCCAGGCTGCAGCCGACAGAACGAGAGGGCACAGTCACAAGGGAAACAGGTGGGATGTCAGGAAAAAGGAGTGATAAAGTACTGGAATGATCTGCCCGGGGAGGCGGTGGAGTCACCATCCCTGGATGGTGCGTGTTTAAAAAAAGGCTGATATGGCACTTGGTGCCATGGTCTAGTTGAGGTGTTAGGGCATGGCTTGGAATCCGATCTCGAAGGTTTCTTCCAACCTAGTAATTCTGTGAATGGCACATTCCTTTATTTCCTGATAAGCTGCCTGCTTTGCAGCAGGCAGGGCTGACTGTGTGTGCTCTCTCTGGCAGCCGTGGCCAGCCCTGTGCTGTGGCAGAAGGAGTGTGTGAAGGGCCCGGAGCTGTGGTGTCAGAGCATTCGCACGGCGGCGCAGTGCGGGGCGGTGAAGCACTGCCAGCAGAACGTCTGGAACAAGCCTGCCGTGGTAAGTGCCAGCCTCTGAGAGCTCCCAGGCCCACCTGGGGCTCTGGTGGCTGCTTCCCACACGCTGAGGAAGATTTCTCAAGTCTCTGATTGGAGTTAAGTGCTACGTCCCACTCTGCCCAGGTTGCCGTGCCTTAATTTGGGTGCTGGATAAAGGTTGCTTTTCACTGCTCTGCCTTGCACAACTTGTCTGCTGACTTCTCCCGTGACCTGTTGCACAACCACCCAGCAATGTATGGAATGGAGCTAGTGGATTTCACTTGTTCCTCTGTATTGACTCCCGATTCGTAGGAATCTTTTCTGCATGTGAGCGGTTATTGCGAAAAGGCTGTGTATTTCTTTAGGACTTTCTCAGAGGTTAAAATTCCCTGAAAGATGCAGCATAAGCTAAATTAAGGAAGGCGTGACAATAATAGTATAAATGCTACATTTAGTGCGGCTTTTCAAGTTGCATTTGCACTAAATGCGAGGGCTGCTTTACTCGATGTAGTTTGGGTATTGTTTCACAGTTTTCTAGGGGAGACAAAGGTGGTTTACTTAGCTGCATGCAGCCCACATTGGCTATGTCTGTGCAGAGATATTTCAGTTTAAGGAAAGGCAGGGGAAGGGAGGAATGTCAGAGCACAACTACAATGGTTGAAGCAGCCTGAAATGTTCTAAGACTTCCAGCAAGTGTGAGCTCTCTGAAGGAAAAGATAAGGCATCTGGGGCAACCAACTTTATATTTCAAGGGACTGGGAGGAGGTGAAATGAGCAAGTGATAGCATGCCAGCTTCTTCATGCAGCACTGGTTTACTGATGAAACTCCTAGCTGGACATGCTTGAAATAGCCTCACTCTTTGTTTAGAAATACCTCTTCCCACCCTGGCCTCAACCAGTATTTCTTCCTTAACTTAATTCCAGGTGTAATGTTTGTTCTTTGTGGTCTTGCTCACATTCTGCTCTTACAGGCACTTAATTCTTTCTCCAAATGACTCTCTGCTTCTCTCTCCAGAGCAGTATTCCCTGTGACTTGTGTAAGGAGCTTGTGACAGTTGCTGGCAAAGTTTTAAAGGATAATGGCACTGAGGTAAGCAGAGCTCCTTTTCTCCTCACCCCAAAACATTATTTGGTTTCAAGATCTCTTGGTGAGGGGGTGGAAGAGTAGTCTGTGCTGTTTTCCTAACAGAAGCGGCAGAGGTTGAAAGGGACTAGAGTGCATGGGAAAAGGCCTCTGCTGGTTTAGAAATTAGCAAATTCTAGAGCCTCCCATGCCTTAACACATCCCTGATTGACTGTAGATACTTAATAAAGTTTTTGTGTCAGTGAGGAATCTGTATTAAAAGGTGGGGTACTGCAGTCTCTAGGGAGTGGGTGGTTACACCAAGTGGCCTTTGTTGGCACTGCTTCCCTTTTTCTTTTGTCGACCTCTGAGTACTTTGTATAAACAAGTCACTGTCCCATGAGTCCAGAAGTTCACTTTCTGCTCTTAATTGTAAGTGTTGTGTTCTGACAAGGCTGGACTGTGCAAGCCACACAAGCAGTATGAAATGCTTGTGCCGTGGCAGGGTCTCATCGAAGGCCCAGAATTGGGGAAAATGCATCTGTAGTGTAGAACCTCATTCTGGTTTTGCTTGTTGCTACCTGGACCTACCAGAGTCTGAGGAGCTTGTTTCAGGCTTTGTGATTGTGTATTTTGGGAATGGAGGGAGCATTTGAGAGAGAGCTATCACCACTCTCTGCTCACCTCACTTTTCCTAGGATGAGATCCGCTCTTACTTGGAAAAGACCTGCGAGTTTCTTCCTGACCCAGGCCTTGTCTCTGAGTGCAAAGAAATTGTGGATTCCTACCTACCAGTTATCATGGACATGATCAAGGAGGAGCTTGTAAGTAGATAATGGTTTTCAGCTGTTGGTCCTGTTGATCCCTGAATTTCTCTTCTGCCCAAGATTGTGCATATGATCCTTCAGTCCTGTGTGGATCACTGGTACTATTACTTTGAAGACTCCTTCCTTGCTATGAGATGTTACCCTGTCTTACCATGTTTCAGCTGAACGACTCTCTGCTCTTAAAAGTGACATCAGTTTGGAGCTTTGTGTGTATCTTGTCTCCCCCAGGATAAACCCGAGGTTGTGTGCAGTGCCCTCGCTCTGTGCCAGTCCCTTCAGAAGCACCTTGCAGCAATGAAGCTCCAGAAACAGCTCCAGACCAATAAGATCCCAGAGCTGGATTTCTCCGAGCTGGCATCCCCGTTCATGGCTAACGTGCCCCTTCTCCTTTACCCTCAGGACAAGCCCAAGCAGAAGCCTAAAGTAAGGGTGCCACGGCTGTTCTAAGCATGGTCTATATGTATAATCTTGGATTAAGTTCTACAGTCTGTAAAGCTTAGCCTTGTGCTGTGCTGTTGCCATCCAGGACTGTGGTAATCAAGTAGGTCTTGCTGGAAAAAAATTCTTCTGAGAGAAATCTTGGCACCAGGGTTCAAAGGGAGAGCAGCTCTTCCTGTATTTTGAGCAACCTGCTAGCTGTGCCCCTCAGGGGATGTATTTGTCTGTATTTGAATGTAGGGGTGACAGACTGGATTGGAAAAGAACAAATAGTTGACAAAGGAGAATAGATGAGGCAATGAACTTGGGTGCCGAGGCTGAGTGTTGACAGCAAGCCCGGGGTGTGAGAGTTGAGCAGTGAGTGGGTGGAGCAGGTAAGATCTGTGCCAGATTTAGAAACCTCCCCACTGTGGTCTGTAACAAAACCAACAGATTTGAAGATTGCGTATCTGAGCTATTATCTGTGCTTTGGAGCCAAGTAGGTACCTAATCTCCATCTAGTGGCTGGTGCACACACCAGCAGTAGCTCATCTCCCCACTAGCTCAGGCTTCAAAGTATTCTGCAGAGTATTTATTAAGGTTTGTACATAGCTCAGAATAGCTTGTAAAACTTGGTAGTAACAGGAGCTTCTAAAACATGTCATGTGAAGCTGTGTCAACTTCAGTTCCCTTCCATTCTTTGTCCAGGCGAGTGGGGATGTGTGCCAAGATTGCATTCAGCTGGTCACTGATGTTCAGGAGGCTGTGAAGACAAACTCTTCTTTTGTGAAGTCTTTGGTTGCTCATGCCAAGGAGGAGTGTGACCGTTTGGGACCTGGGATGTCTGATATGGTAACCTGTTTGGTTTTTTTAAATTGAGAAATTCTGTTCCTGTAAGCAAGCATTGGATAGTTTGCTCAGTCCCTTAATCCCCTGATCATATTCTCTATTTCGTACCACAAAGGAGACTCTGTTGCACACCGTGTAACAATAGCAACACTGAAATTGTAAATTCGTGGTCAGGAAAGTTGTGTGGGACCAGGGAGGAGGAGGGTTTGCTTCTAGCCCTTAAAGGCCTTTTTCACAAAAATGGTCTGGGTGGGTAATGTGGCTGTATCAATGGGAGACCAGGGGCTTTTTTGCCCTGAGAGGAAGAGAAAAGGTTAAGCAGTTATCTGTGCAGCAGTTTTGTAACCTAAAATACCATCCTACATTTGGGCCAAGCTCTGAAAGACCTGTTGCTATGCAGCAGAGCAGGTAAATTAATACCTTGAGAGGTATTAGAAAATTCTAGATGAGCTCCACAGTCCGAGGGGTTTGATAATCACAAGACTCTCTTCCCACTTTCTGCAGTGCAAGACCTACATCTCTGAGTATTCTGACTTGGCCATCCAGATGATGATGCACATGGTAAGATCAGCAGTGTTGCTCTCAGTTCATTTTTCTGGCTTGTGTAGCCAACTTTGGAAACAGGAAGCATGCACTGCAATAAAACTTTGGGGAGAGTCCTTTTCTCTAAGTCTTGGTGTTAATGCTTTGAATGTGGTGTTTGATTGGATAGTAACTTCAGTTTCAGGATGCTTTCTTTAGCACAGTTCCTTCCATTTTATAACCACTTCTGCAGTGCAGAAGGCACTCTATTCCTTTGAAATATGAGGATACATTACACATGTTCCTTTGTATTCTTTTATCTCAGTCCTGTGCTCACACCACTTCCCCCCCTCCCCTTAATACTGTGTTAAGGGTACTAGAGTTGGCTTTGTCACAGCATTGCAAAATCAGCTCAGGTGTGAGAGAGAGTGTCTCCTGGAAGCAAGGCTAAACATCCTTCTGGAATTGCTGTTTGAAGGTTCCTGCTCTCTGGGCTCTTGACAGGAACCATGGAAAGTGAATGGTACCTTCTGCAGCAGCATACATTTATTTACCTCATACGTAGCACCTCTTCATCCGGAGAGCTGGAGCCTTTAAAAAATGGCTAAGCCTTTCCTTAGTGCAGTTTGTGGATGCCACAGGTGACATAACAAATCACAGGTGAATGTGTGGCTGACTTGAACCTGAATTTGGCACCATAGGCAACTTTTTTTTCTTTTTTTTTCTTTTTTTTTTTCTTCTCCAGTTGCTATAGGCTACTTAGAAGCTCATTCTGGTGCTTAAACATCTGGGGGGACGTCAGTGTTTGTTCCGACAGCATTTAGTTTCTCATTCTAAGCATTGCAATGCAGTGTGTTGTTAAAGCATGAAATTGGAATATGACTACACCGTGTGTGCATCTGAGTGTTGTCCAGGCTCTCTGGAGGTAGCCTTGCCCAGGATGCCTTAATAACTGTGGGTGAATAATGCTGGTTAGCACTGTGCAATTAAATGTGAGTTGTTGTAGCTGAGGATCTTTGGGGTGGGGACTGTGTCATATTCCATTATCTTTCTGGAAAGAATATATGCAGTTCCAAGTGCTTGACGTTGTTTTTTCTCTTAACTGTTATCTTCAATTTCTCCTTTCTTCCTCTGTCTCCAATCTCCCCTGTCAACAGAAGGATCAGGTAGGTGAGCAACTTGCCTGTGGTGATAGCCTGCTTGTAGTTCACCCTTTGCTCTTAAAGGGCTTGTAGTTCACCTCCTGCTCTCTTAGCTGTACACTTGGTGTGATTGTACTCAGTGCTGACAGATACAAGGGATATTTATGTGATCAAGCCAGAGAGAGACTATAGGTTTCCTCCAGTGCATCAGTCCTACTTTCAGCTCCAGACACCGCTCTGTGCTGCTAAGATTTCAACTTGACTGTGCTTTGGCCAGTAGAGCAGAAAATATCTTCCCTCTTACAGAAGAAGGATAGATGTGGAAAAAGCATGCCAGTGGCTCCTGACAGCTGCTGGCTTAAAGTCTGGGCTCAAAGGGGGCTTGAGCAAAGCTGTCCCCAGGTCTTTCCTTGGTTAACCTTTAAATGTAGGACAATGGTGTAAGTGTTTGAAGTATATGAACTGAAAAGATGAAGGCTTCCTAGAGCAATTTGGGCTTTTAATTTAACCTGTCCTGTGGGACCTTGTGTCTGTCATCTCTCTGTGAGGGGACGTGTGTGTATGTGGGTGTTGCTGTAACATTAATACCTGGAACTGCTTTTTACAATGCATGAACCAAAGGCCTTGACTTAAAGGTGCTGCCTGGAGTAGTCTGGAGCAGCACAGTGTCTCTGAGGTGCTGCTTTTGCCTGTGCATGAGATTGTGGAATGATGTATTAATATTAACTCTGGGATGAGCCTCTGCTGTAGGAAGCTTGTAGTAGGGTGGGATGTGATCTTCTAATTGCCTTTAGGACCAAGGGTGTCTTTTTCTAGCTTCATTGGACTTCAGGTGGGAAAATGCAAGTTGTGTCTCACTCTGTACAGCCTTTCTCAATTTGGGTATCCTCCTTGGAGCGGTTTGCCTAGTGTCTGGCATTTCTTTGTGCATTTAGTAAATGTATGTTTCAAAAAAGAAATGCATGAAGAGTGTATTTCTTTGGGAAAGAAAGCCTTTTTAAAGACTCTGTATTTTCTGTTTTCTCTTACTGTGAGAGCACTGCAAGTTCAGTTGTTGCAGTGTAAGTGGTTATAGGCTTGGGTTTTAACAAGCTCAACTTTTGTTTCTTGTAGGATGTGTTCACTAATGTGAGAAACTGTTTCTGTTTGCAGAATGTGATGTTTCTGGCAGCTTTAAAGAAGGTAGCTTGTTGATGAGGAAAGAGCTTCTTCTAGGCATTTCTTTCAGCTTTTGGGTGAACTCTGAAGTCAAGATAATTGGCCTCTCCTGTAATTACTGAAAGCTGGGGAGCAGCTCTGTGGATGCAGCTCTGATGTGATGCTGCTGGTGGCTTGTTTTGGTGTTGGTAGCTCTTAAGTCAACTCCTTTTGAAGGGCTTGCAAAGTGTGGCTCATGGGACATGGTTTTTTAAGTGGGATTTTTAACCTCTTCCTCTTTAACAGGAACTGCTAAATTCCATCCAGTAGCTGTCCTGCCTATAACCTTACCAAATGCTTTGGCAATCCTTGAAGTAGAAGTAGTGATGAAACTTTGTGTTGGAGCCTTTTAAAATTTTGCTCTCTGTGCCTGCTCGCAGGCTCTGTAGAAAAGGCAAGACTTCTAGACTTTAAAAAATGACTTGTACCTCTCTTTCCAGCAACCAAAAGACATTTGTGCCATGGTTGGGTTCTGTTCTTCTGTGAAGTCTGTTCCCCTTCAGCCTCTGGTGCCAGCTCAGGTGGTTCATGAGGTGAAAATGGAAATCGTGGAGGTAAGATGAGCTTTTTGTACTTTGCTTTTCTTTTTGCTTTAGTGTAACAAACTAGGTGAAAAAAATGAGCTTTCATGCACAGAATAATCCAAGTCTCCCTGCATATAAATTCCTGGCCTTTTCTTGTTTCTGATGCTGATTTGTGAAGTAGGAAAGCTGATTGATTTGTTTGAACAGCAGAGCCTACACTGAACCAGAGCTACAAGGTAATGCTTCAGGATTGAAAGGGGAACTCTTGTTCCAGCAGTTCTGAATGACACCTTAAATGTAAATTCTCAGTTTGAGTTTTGCTCTTTGTTTGGAGTAATACTTTGATCCCTTTTGAAAATGGGGTAGCATTCTGCATGTGCAGATGAGCATCCGAGTCAGAAAGCTGAAGCTCTGAGTTTGAAGGAGCACCTTGGCTTCTCCACAGGTTATTTTTGCAAACAGGAGGGTGCTCTCAATTCTAGGAAGTGTTGTCCTCCATTAATGTATTTTAAAAAAAACTAGTATCTATTTCCCCTGACTTCTTTCTCTGTGGGATTGCTTATTTGTGTGTCTACTAAACCCAACTCCTTGTACAGCCTGTGGGTTGTAGTCTTAAAATCAGTCCTACAAAATGTCTGTTCATTCAGACAGGCTTTTTACTGAGACCTTTGAGGTTGGTTCTGTGTGACCTGTTGAGCACAGCCCGAACTGAGCAGCTCAGTAAATGTTGTTAGGAATTGTCCCTGTCAGACATGGTCGAGTGCTGCTTTATTGTATGTTTCTTCTGTGTACTCAGAAGGCCTCAGTTCAAGAGAAGACTTTTTCCTTGTGTGAAATCTGTGAGACCATGGTGAAAGAAGTGACCGGCCTCCTGGAGAGCAACAAGACAGAGGTGTGTGAGAGTGGTGGGCATCGTACCCCTTCCTGGGGCTTGGCTGAGAAGGGGAAAGAAAAGTCCATTTTATTGCCTGTTTTCATAAGAGCAAAATTTCTGTGCTGGGTGGGACAGGAAAGGTGTGCTAATGAACAGATTGCAGTTCCTCTCCTAACTTTTCTCCTGCTCCCCTGTGCTTCAGGAGGAGATTGTGCATGAGATGGAGGTGGTCTGCCGCCTGTTCCCGGGGAGCGTCAAGGACCAGTGCAAGGACTTCATCGAGGTCTATGGCCAGGCTGTGATTGACATGCTCCTGGAGGCAACAAATCCTGAAGCTGTGTGTGCCATGCTGAAGTGCTGTGCAGCCAGCAAGCTACCCCAGCAGCCAGGTCTGTGGTGTTCAAAATGAGCTGGCTCACCTGTCATGAAGTCTCTTCTGAGGACACTGCTCATACTGCCTTCTTTCTTCTCTTGGAGCGGAGCTGCCCAAGCACTGATGGTTGTTTTGTTTTTTATTTTCCTTCTCAGTTGTAGTGAAACCTGCAGGTGGCTTCTGTGATATCTGCAAGATGGTGGTGGCTTATGCAGACAAAGAGCTAGAGAAGAATGCCACCACAGCTGAAATTGAAGCTTTACTGGAAAAAGTCTGTCACTTCCTGCCAGAGTCTGTCAGTGAACAGGTAAGGTGTTTGTGCAGGAGGCAGACTAAAAACCCATGGTCTTGGTGGCTGGGAACTGTCTCTCTTGATTTGTTGGGTTTACAAGGGCCCTAACAGTGACAGTTATGCTTAACCTCATTGCTGAGTGTTTCATCTGATATTCTGTCTATATGCTAATTTTAGGTCCGTCTCTCAAGTGTCTCTACTTCTGCTATAAATGTCCAGGTACTCCTAACAGAGGTCTCTGTGTTTGGCCAAATGCCTTGTCTCTGGCTGGAGACAAACTGTCCACAGGTGCAGCTGGGACTAGTTTGTGTCCAGCAACCTGATCCTTCACAGGTTTTCCCCTTTACTAATTAGCACCAAGGCATAGCAGCTTCTCCTGTGCAGTTGAGAAAAAAAAAAAAAGAGGGAAGGGAAAAAAGCTTGATCTGAGGCAGTTGAAGAACCTTGCTGTGTGGCAGCACTGCCTTCCAGTCAGAGCAAGACAGAGGGAGATGGACAGAAAGATGAAACACAGACTCCTGGAATGGTTTGGGTTGGTAGGGACCTTAAAGACTATCTAATTCCAACCCAGGGACATCTTGCAGAGTATTTGGGAAAACTACAGAGCAGCTTCTCTTGTTGGTTTTTGTAACAGCCTTTTCTGCTAGAGGCTGGGAGGAGTTTGGGGTCCAGGGGGATTAGGTTTGCTCAGTTCCCATCCTTGGGAGTTGGCAGTCCCTTGAATAGATGTCTACTTTTAAGGGCCTGAATTGCCTGGCTGGATTGTTGTACTAATTTGCAGTCAGGAAAGGTTTTCCTGGAAATCCTCTGAGAACAGGGGGTGGGAACAGTTGGAGGTTTTATTTTTCTTTCCTCAACACTGATCCTGTTCAGGGGATTAATTGAAGTAATTTGAAGTAGGCTGGTGTAATTCCAGTGGGATGCCTGTTAAGCCACTGATGTTAAGATTTACCTGAAAATCTTATTAGGTGGCTGCTGAGCGTCAGCAAGTGGCAATTGCTTGTAAGTTTACCAGGGATAGAATATAGAGGCTTAAAGCAGCTGTGGAAGGGCTCTTCCTGCTGTGAGGCTGTTTATTAGCTGTGGCTGATTTATTAATTGCTGCTGTTTGTCTCTGCTGAGAGCAGCAGCATCTTCCTCAGCTCTGGAGCCAGCCTCCACTAGAGGGAGAGAGGCTGTTCTGGCAGGAAGTGCTCCTGCTGCCCCCTTGTCTGAGGGAATAACTTGGCTGCAAGTGCTTAGGAGTCCTTGCTGCTGTCCTGCTCAGGATGTTTGTCTCCAGCTGGTCCCGTGTGCTTTCCTCTTGAGACAGGTGTGGTCTCCACGATCAGAGATGAAGCTTTGCAGTCAAAGCTTCTTCTGCTTGGTTCTTTTCCCAAAGCCTGTCCTTTTTGGTTCCTTCCCTTGTGATCCCTTATCTCCTCATAGCGTGTCTACAGGCAGCTGCAGGCAGGTATGAGCTAACAGAACAATGATGTAGTTGTGTGATTAGTGCCTGACTCCTCTGCTGTGTGGAGAGCTCGAGCCTCTGTTTTATCCTTGTGGAGTGTGGAGTTGGGGTGTTCGGGGTAGCACGCAGGCCTGCCTGCAGCAGAGCACACATTCCTCTGCTTTCAGAGGCTGTAGCAGGAGATTCTCTCACCCTGTGTTTTGTTACAGTGTGTGCAGTTTGTGGAACAGTATGAACCAGTGGTTGTGCAACTCTTGGCAGAGGTGATGGATCCCACTTTTGTTTGCACTGTGAGTATTGCATTTGGTTTTATTGAGTGCAGGCTCTGATACAGTCCTGCCTACTGTCCTGGGTGTCTTTCAGTGCCCAGCATGCAGAAACTCTGCTGGAATCAAAATCAGCACGCTGAATGCTTGGAGCAAGCCCCTTGTGCAAGGCCTGGGCTCCCTGAATGGACAGCTGTCTGACTGCCAGCCTAGCACAAGGAAGGGCAGAAGGAGAGAGCAGCCAGTGGTTATCCACTGCTGAGGTTCAGTGACAGGGTGTGATGTGCCCTGAATGTGTTGGGAGGAGGTGAAGTGACATTTCTTGAGAAAAGGTCCCTCTCTAGAAGATCTGTTTTTCAAAACTTGATACGAAGGAGTTCCAGTAACTTAACTCTCCCCTGGCTCAGGTTACATGGCTGCTGGTTCAGCTGCAGGTGTGATCTCACGGAGAGAGCTCCTGCAGCTGCCTCATTGCAGCTTCCACACTCCCTCAGGTGGAAGTTCAGCCATAAGACTGCACTTGAGATCCCTGGGTGCACTTAGGAGTTTCGGTGCTGACTGTGCTGCTGCTCTTTTCCCAGAAACTCGGAGTCTGCGAGTCAGCTAAAGAGCCTCTCCTGGGGAATGATGCCTGTGTTTGGGGTCCGGGCTACTGGTGTAAGAACATGGACACTGCAGCTCAGTGCAACGTACGTAAAGCAGCATTCTGCCTCCAGTTTCCTTTGCCTCTTTTGACAGCCCCTTCTGAGCCATCTCTGGCTCCTGCTGCACTTTGGAGAGGATAAATTTGAGTTAAAAAAAAAAAGAAAAAGGGTGCTAGTTTGATTAGAAGTTGTTTCATAGCCCTTAGCTTTCTCAAAGCTGACTTTCATCTCCTTTTTGTGTCCCACACCCATCTGCTAGTATTTCAGAGTCTATAGTAAGGTACAGTGTCAGCTTTATATTTAGTCGGTGTTCCTGCAGCCAACAGGCCGTGTCTCAATCTCTCAGCAGGCTCAAAAAATTGGCTTCCAGTACTTCTTTTTCTGCCAGGCCTTAATGGCTAAGGGTCATCAGCCTTCTTTCCTAAAGCTGTAGGCTGGTTGGGCTCAGGTTGTTATTTATTCTAGTCCTCTTGCAAATCACTTACTTTAAGAAAAACAGATTTTCTCCCAAGATCTTGGCTCAGGATAAGGTGTTGAACTGCTTGTTTGCAAACTGGCTTTTTTCCACTAATATCAGCTATTTCTTCCCCTTTAGGCTGTTGATCACTGCAAACGTCATGTGTGGAACTAGAAGAAGAATTTCCAGTTCTGAAAGTTTGCTGTGGCTCTTAGGAAATGTGGGCCGAGGTTGGCGGAGAGCTGCATCTCACCTGTCCCTCCTCTCTGCCTCATTAACAATTTGACCTTCAAGTTCCTTTGTTGTAACTCTTCTGTAGCAGTGCTGCTGTTGAAGGATCAGATTTTCATTGTTGACTTAACAAAGATATTTCTGATTGTACAGTTTAACCCATTATGCTCCTAAAAATAGTCAGTGTGTTGTAGGTTTTGTTTTTTTTGTTTTTTTTTTTTTTTTTAATTGATAGGCTGAAGTGTTTTTTTATATGCTGGGAAGAATGACAGAGATGGTGAAATGAGACAAGGCTCTTATCTTTTAATTAAAAAAAAAAAAGGCAAGATAGTAACTGAACTTTCAAATGTCTTTCTGTAAGCAGCATTGGGAAGATTTTACATGCTTTGCATTTTTACCATCTGGCTGGAATGTTTATTTTCTGTGTATGGGAACTCTAAGGGATAATGTTGAATCTGGGAATCCTTTCGACTGGAATTTTCAAAGCTCTACAGATGCAGAGGAGTGGGCTTTGTGTGCCCAGCTAAATTTCAAAGTCACTGGTACTTAAAAAGATGCATTTGAATGGTTTTGCATTTGAGTGACCACGCTTGTGGCTCGTGGGGTTATAGCTAAGGAAAACCCTCCCTCAGCCTTTGATCACATCCTTCTGATTTCTGTGGACTGCTCGGCCTCAGCATGGGTGTTCTGCTGCCAAGCCCAGTCCAGTGGGGTGTCAGTCTCCTGAAGCATGCTGGTGTACCTGAGGAATGACTCCCTTTTTCCTTACCCTCGTTGCTCAATTCTGCTTGGTCTTGCAGCTTCCCACAAGCAGCCAGCTGGGTGCTGAGGAGAGAAGATAGCGTGAGTTGTCACTGGAAGATGGAGGAGGAACAAGTCAGCAGGAGCTGGGGACGTGTCAAAGGGAGTTCAGCACTGTGGGTGGAATTTGTGGAAAAAACAGGGGTTTATTGTAACCTGTTGGTCCCTTGATCTGCTTTTTCTCACAGCGTATTTCAGTCATCTAAGGCTTGAGAGGTGCTGTGAGGCCTGGGGGCACCTCCCACTGCTGCCCAGCCACTCTCACTGACGCCCTTCTGAGTAACTGGAGGAATGAATTCTTATCCAGGGTTCCCATTTCTGTTGGGAAATGCAGCAAGCAGAGATGGGAGGTGGTAGGAGCACTGAAGTAGGTATTTGAAGCTCTGCTGGCACACTTGACAGTCTGCCTTTCACACCTCTCTGGAATTCCACTTAAACAGCTTGAAATCCCAAAAAAGGAGCCTTCAAGGCAGGCTCCCAGGCTACCCTGGGAAACACGGCAAGGCCCTTGATGTGAAGGGTCCTTGGGAATGAAAATCCTTGCTGCTGCTTGGGACGGACCTTGCACTTCTGATCAAGGTAATCCCCAGAGCAGGAGCACTGAGGGGACCTTTGGGCAGGAGCAGCTGGGCAGATGTGGAGCTTTGAAAATTCCAGTCCTGTTCAGAAAGATGCTGGTAACTCCTGCTGTTCCTGTGGTGTGTGGGGCGTGCAGGAGCTCCAGTAACAATGCTGTAGCAGCCAGCAGAGTATTTTTTATTGAAAAACCACTAGACTGCAGGTTTCTAGTTGATCTGTGTACATACTAAAAGCCTGGGCAGTGCTGACGGATGGCAGCAGAGGTTGTTCTCCCCAGTTTCCTGAATGCTGAAGCACTCTTGGCTTTAAAGAAGAGGAAGAAAATGGAAAATTTCCCCTAAAGACATAAAATACCTGCAGCTTTCTGTCCTGGCAGGCTTGTGCAGTGGTTCTGGTGGTGTATCCCAGACAGAGCAGATAGGAGATGGGCTCCATTCCTTTGGCACCGCTGCCCTGGAGGGACGGGTTATGTCACACCGTGGCACAGAGCTGGCATTTGGTGTTTTAAACTCAATGATAGTGTGGATCTTTCTGGGGGGGGGAGGTGGGGCTGCACTGACAACTTGGCAGGTTGGGAAGGTTTTATTTTCCTGGGGTTTTTAGTAGGATTCATGCTGGCGACCTGCTGGGCAAGGTGAATCAGGAAAAGTCCTGTGCTGCTGCTGGGAGTCCCTTTAGTTTTTTCCCTTCCTGTGGACCGAGGCACCTGACCTGCTTGAGTCATGCTGGGGGGGGACACTGTGCAGTTGCTTTCTAAAGAACATTGTATTGATTTTTTTTTTTTTTGCACAAAAAGCTTCCTTAATGAACAATAAAAACTTCTGTAAACCGATAAGTTCGTGTGTTTCATTTTTCTCACTGGCGAGGGTTCTTGCTAAGGTTCCCCCCTTGGCTGCAGGGCCAGGAGAAGGCACATCCCAAGGGTGTCACTGGGAATCTGGGACTGAATGGATTCCGGTTCCCATTGTGCTGCGTGTCCCATCAAGCCTTTGTTCTGCTGAGCACGCTTGCAGGTGGAAGAGGCTTGCCTGGGATTGCTGCTGCTCTCTTCCCTGGACAAACACAATGCCTGGTGTGAGGCAACAGCCCCGTGTTGCAATTGCTGCCTTGCGCAGGCCAGAGGGATTTCTTGATACCAGCCTTCCCTGCTGACTCGTGTTTAGTGTGGCTTCCCGTGTGTCCTCATTCCTCACTTGATTTCTAATAAAATGTCATTTAAAATTACAAATGTCATTTATAGGCATAAAAGGTGGTGCTGTCACATGGCTCTGGGACAGTTTTCCCTGGCTGTGCCCACCCTCTGCAGCCAGGTTAGCGTTGAGCAGCAGGTTCGGGGCTGCTTCTGACCTCCTGGGAATACCTGCCTGGCTCTGGTCCCTCCCTCCCTGCTGATTTTATAATCAAGGCATAAAGTGAGGGGTGTGGTAATTGCCCTGCGTAGGTGTGGATTCTCACTGCTTCTCCCAGCCCATCCAAGATTCCTCAGTCTGGGAGCAGCACAGCAGAGGAACCACTCACTGAGGACTCTTAGGAACGGCATGGAGAGCAAATGGAGTGGCTTGGTGCTGATCATTTCTGTGTGCCTGGGCTCCTACCAAGGTAAGGCCAGGCCTGGGGCTAGGTATGATGTTGAGAGCCCAGAGACCCCTGCTGAAACCCAAAACTATTCCCTGCTTTGGTGTCCAAGCTCCATAATGTGCTTCCTCTGATGCTGGAGTTGGGCAGAGGAGAGCTGGGGCAGGTGCCACCATCTGTTCCCCACACAGAGGTGAGCGTTGGAACTTTTGCCCTTGAAGGTGCTCTCAGGAGCAAAGGGGGTTTGTTCCCTCCCTTCTCTGGGATTCAGGCACAGCTGGTGGTGTGCTGGGGCATGGAAGGAGGGAAGCCAGTTGCTGAGAATGTCTCTGCAGTGGTGGGCAGAGGGGCTGCTCTCTCTACTGCCCTTGGTATTGGGGCCTGGCTGCTGCTGTGTGAGCTGGGAGAAGCTGTGTGCTCGTCACAATGGAGGGACCGTGCTGCCACGTGAAGCTGCTCTTTCCCTGAGGCTCCTCACAGGAGATGGCAGGGGGCAGGAACTTGCCTCTGCTGTGTCCTGCTGAGCTCCTGGGGGTGATGTGCTCTACTCACCTCAGGAGCCCTCTCAGCATCAGCACTCGGGTATCTGTGAGCGAATCCTCCTGCAGGCAAACCTCTGCTGCCATCCCTTAGTCATCCCCAGGAAACAAGCTGGGAAAGGCCTGTTTCTAAACTCTGCTCCTTGCCTGAGGGCAAATCGCTGCTTCCTGGGGAAATCTTGCTCCAGACTAAGTGGGCAGTAATGTTTTAGAGTGAAGAGCCCCCCTCGCACCCCGGTTCCCCTGGACTTGGCCCACTGGGCTCCCACGGTGTGACGTGCCCGGGTTTTGTGGTGGAGGACTCGTGGGTGCGCACGCGTGACCCGGCATGGGGGAAGACGTGTCTGGGTGTTCCAGCAGAACAGGAAAGTTCACCTGAGCTCGGCACGTCCAGCCCTGGTGGGACACCTGCCTGGGAGCTTGGCCGCACGGTGCGAGGGCGCTGCGGGACAGGGGACCCTGCAGGCCTTGGAGAAGGCTCCGGAGCTGGGGAGAGTGCGTTTATGGTTCTTGTCATAACAGGGGCGTGCGCCAGGCGGGGAATTGGGGTGCTGGGGCCCACGCTGCCACCCCCGGGGTTTACGCCACAACCGGCTCGCCAGGCTCTGCCGGCTCGGCCGGGGCGCTCTGGGGCTCCTGGAATGCCAGCACAGCCCTGCCGGAGCTGGAGCTCCGTGCCCGATCCCACCTGAGCAAAGCCCACCCCATCCCCCGGGCCTGGCAGACAGGAATAGGGCAGTTGTGGCCGGCCTGGGACTGTAGTGGCACGGGAGCATCCCTGCCTCGCTCCTTTGCCAAAAATGGCATCATTTAATAATGCTGCTGTCTGTGTGCCTGGCAGCCTGAGGTGGCTCCAGCACGACTTTGAAATGTGTAGGAGAGCTCACGGGACACCAGTTGCCCCAGTTGCTTGCCCCGTGGCAGTGGTTTCCACCTGGGGGATCTCCCCCTGCTCTCAGCTGCTGGGTGTTATGATTAGTCCTAATTACCTTCTGGCCCAGCACTTGTTGCCTGACTTTCAGCTCGAGCAGGGTGAGGAGTAAGTTCTGAGCTGAGGGTCTCTGTGAGCCAGGAAAGTGTGGGATCAAACCACCCGTGTCCTTTAGATCCTCCCGACCCCACCACAGGGTCCGGGCTCCGACACAGGCCTGTGAGAGATGCTGAGGGACCAGCTCAGAAAAGAGCCGGGAAGTTGTTGTCTCCCGTCTCCTTGGTTTTGGCGCTGCTCCTTAATGCCTCCACTGACTTGCCATTCCTGTTTGCCCTGATGCTGGGGCCAGGGTTGAAAAACATAAATATCTCCCTCGCAGCTGATGCGGCGAGCGCGGCATCGCGCAGCTGGGAAGGTGTGTGGGAAGCCTGGGAAACCGAGGGGGGACTCGCCCTGCCCCGGGGCCCGCCTGCCCCAGTGCTGCTGTCAGCCCGATGGGGAAATCGGGGCTGAAACACCACCCGGCACCCGCCGAGCCGCGCCAGCGGGAATGGTGGGGGGCTTGGAACCCCTCTGCCCACAGCCCCAGCGCCGGGGACCCTCCAGGGTGGCCCTGGGCACTTCACGCTGCGGCCTCATGGACGAGTTGGAGGCGTTTCCAAAATCCAGCATGCGGGGAAAGAAGCTTTTGGGGAGAAACCCGATAAGGACAGGGATGGGCGGAAGGAGCGGTTTCTGCCTTCGGCTTTATTCCTGCTCTGCAAAATCATAGACAAAGGATAAAAGCTGGATGCAAATGCTTGGGGCGGGGAGAGTTGTGCTCTGCTTAGAAACGCCTCCTGCAAAAGGGTCTGCAGCAGGGTCTGCTGTTCGTCCCTCTGCTCGGCTGCTGCTCCCCATTTGCCCCCAGATTCCCGGAGCAGCTCCCGGCCAAAGCAAGGCGGCGAAAGGCTTGGGTTGCGCCTTCTCGCCGCCTCCTCCCCGGCCGTATCCTCAGTGGGCACAGTTCCCGGTGGAAACAAAGATTGGCCCCATCAGAAATGAGCCCTGACACTCCAAGGTGACAATTAAGGCGCTGCTCTTGCGCCACACCCCCGCGCTGCCGGGGCGCGCCGCCGCTGCCGTGCCGGCGATTTACAGTCAGGACTAAATGCTGTCGCGGCGAGGAAATAAAACCAAAAGAACCCCACCAAAAGCGGGGTTGCTCAATCGTTGCCGGGAGCCGTGGCGTGACTATCAGGCTGCCGTGCGGGGCTGAGCGCCGGCGCCCCGGGTTTGCCCGTTTTGCAAGATTTTATTGCTGCTTTTACAAGCAGCCGCCTCCGCAGCGGGCCCTGAGAGGCTGAACCCCAAATTCCCTTTGCTTGTCGCCCTGTGACATCCCACTGGAAAAGCTGGCAGCCTGACAAAACCGATCTTAAAAAAATAATTTATAAATGAAACACGCCCCCCTCCCTCCCACTGGGAGCTACGGTGGAATCACAGCAGGAGGGTGAGGAGCATCACTCCTAGCTTACTGCGGGGCAGACAGGGAGGTTTAGTCGTGTGTCTTGGGTTGCCTTGAGGGCTGACGGTCTCCTCTCCCCTCCCACAGCCGGGGCCAGCCCCCTCCATGAGTGTGGCGAGCGACCGGAGGACTGGTGCCGCGACGTGGCGACCGCGGCCAAGTGCGGGGCCCTGGAGCTCTGCCGGCTCACGGCGTGGGACCGGGCGCTGGGGGTAACCGTGCTGGGAGCAGGGAATGCGGGGGGCTGCGGGAGACGTGCCCGTGTGCCCCAGAACGCGGAGACGGCGGCGGCATCCCAGCCTGCCCAGCCCAGCATCCCGCCTTCCCAACAGCAGCGCGTCCGCAGAGTAAATGGCAAAAGTCGATGGGTGTCCCGGGGCGTTCACCTTTGGGGGTGGAGGATTGGGATCTGGGGAGCAAGTGGAGGGTCCGGGTGCCGTGGTGGCAGCATCTCCTGTCTCTCAGCAGAAGGGGATCCCCTGTCACCTGTGCCAAGTGGCCGTCTCCGTGGTGGGCAAGATCCTGCAGGACAACCGGACCGAGGTGGGTCACAGTAGGAAAGGGGAGTGGGGCTGGTGCTCCTCCCCGCCAGCCCCACTGAGGCCCTGAACACTCTCTCTGTCACCCAGGAAAAGCTGAGGCTCTTCTTGGATAAGAGATGCCAGTACCTGCCCTTCCAGGACTGGTCTGTCAAGTGCAAGAGGATGGTGGACACCGGCATCCTCGTCCTTGTCCAGCTGGGCAAGCAAGTGCTGGTAATGCAGGGGAAGCCCCCGGGTTTGGGTTTTTCCACAGTTTGGGACGTCTTGGGGGCTTGCAGAGCGAAGGGTGCTCCTGGAGCCTGGGATGAGCCATATGAAGGACAAGATGGAGAGGGAAATGACCCGGGGCAGGGGGTGTGTGTGATGGAGGAGATGCAGCCTCAAGCCCTCATCCCACCCCTCTGCTTCCCCAGTCGGAACCGAAGGTGGTGTGTGGGACCATCAGGTTGTGCCAGCCCCGGGACAGACCCACGGGGACCTTGAAGTACCAGCAGCCACCGCCAGCTGCCACAGGACCCACCCAGGACTTTGCTGACCTCATCGCCCCCTTCATGGCCAACGTGCCCCTCCTGCTCCATCCCCAGGATCTGCCTCACGGCGAGGCCCAGGTACCCAGGCACAGGCGAGAATGGTGCTGATCATGGAATCATGGAAAGGTTTGGGTCAGAAGGGACCTTACAGATCCAAACCCCTGCCATGCACAGGGAACATGTTCAGGTTGCTCCAAGCCCCATCCAAGTCAGCAACACTTCCAGGAATGCTACATGTTCAGGTTGCTCCAAGCCCCATTGCCAGTATCCTAATGCTACAGAGCATCTGCCAGTATCCTAATGCTGCTCAGGGATGAGAATCCCCTTAAAAGCATCACCTAATTAACAACAATTAGAGAAAGCCCCTACAATTTCTGTGGAGCTGAAATGACTTTCTGGCTGCTGGTGTCACTGATTTGGGGAGATATTTCAGGATGCAGAAGGGAATTAGAGAGATTCTGGTCAGAGTGCAAATTTAAATCCCAGCCCTGCAAATGCTGACTGGGGAGGGGATTGGTTTTATTTCGTGGGGAACCAACGTGTCCCTGCCCTTTTTTTCCTGCAGGAGACAGAAGCGGTGTGTGGGGACTGCCTGCAGCTGGTGGCGGCCGTGCAGCAGGAGCTGGGGACCAACACTGCCTTCACCTGGGCGCTGGTGGGTCATGCCAAGCGGGTGTGTGAGACCCTGACACCCGACCTGGCACAGAAGGTGAGGGGGCCTGCAGGGAGCCACACAAGGGTTTGGGCTGGAAGGGGCCTCGAAGACAATTCCACAACCTCCCCCCACCACGGGCAGGGACCCCTTGCACTAGACCAGGTTGCTCCAAGCCCTGTCCAGGGACACTTTGAGGGATGGGCTCCCTTCTCCTCCTCAGTGGGAGACCTTTGGCAGATGCCTGCCCAGGGAGGGGTGTCTGCTGTGGAGCCCTGACAGTGTGTCTCCCTCCTGCAGTGCAAGCGCTCCCTGGCCGAGTACACGGACACGGCTGCCCAGCTGCTGCACTACGTGGTAAGAGGCTGAGGGCTCCCCGGGAATGCCAGGGGCGACTGGGTGCCAGCTGGGAGCCTGGGTGGCACAGCCAAGGGGCCCCATCAGCAAATGCTCCCTTTTTTTAAGTTAAACTCACTGCCTAATATTTCTACAAAATAGTAAGTGTTTTTACTCCCCTTCTCTCTGCCTTGCAACTGCCGCAATTATATTTTGTTTTTGCTTTTTTCTTGCCACTTTCTGGCCCCTCCACCGGTAGCAGGTTGAGGTAAGTGGGATCTATGCCTTGATGCACTGAAATTCCCCTCCCTGGGGCCAAAGCCCAGCTGATTAGGGATGTCTCTCTTCCCAGGACCCACTGGAGCTGTGTGGCCAGCTGGGACTCTGTGCCTCCACCTCAGCACTGCCTCTCCACACGCTGCTCACAGAGAAGGTGATGCAGGTCCTGAGCATGCTGGGGGTAAGTTGGGACCCCCTCAGCTCTGCTGTACTCCTTGAAATCCACTGCGAAGGGGGAACCTTATTTTTATTTCATTTCCTCAAGCACCTCCATTTATCCAAGGTGGGGAATGCCTTACGTGGGGGATGATGGTGCAGTAGGATGAGGGGGGCTCTGCGGGGGCTCGGCATGCATCCCAGCCCGTTGTCCTGACAGGACAGGGTGGGGAGCACTCCGCTGTGTGACGTGTGCCAGTTCACCGTGAAGACAGTCGAGAGCCTCTTGGAGAACAACGTGACAGAGGTGAGCCCCACCGCTGCGGCCTGGGGCCGGGGGGCTGGCACAGGGGGCAAAGGGGCGGCAAGGAGCCGGGGTTTCCCTCTTCTGCCTTGTGCCGGCAGGAGCAGCTGGTGAACGACATCGAGAAGGTGTGCTACATGCTGCCCCACGGCGTCATCGGGCAGTGCAAGGACTTCGTCAACTCCTACGGCAAGGCCGTGGTGATCATGCTGCTGGAGGCCACCGACCCCGCGGCCGTCTGCACCATGCTGCACTGCTGCCCCCGCAGCGGGGACAGCCAGCTCGGTGAGCTGGCACCCAGAGCCCCGTGGAGCTGGGTGTCCCCTCTGCTGGGCGCTGACAGCCGTGTCCTCCAGGGGCTGAATCCCTGGAGCAGCTGGCGGTGAGCTCGGGCGCCTTCTGCAACGTCTGCCAGATCATCATCACCTACTTTGACAACGAGCTGCTGAAGAACGAGACGCTGGAGGAGCTGGGCGAGGTGCTGGAGAAGGGCTGCGCCATGCTGCCCATGCCACTCACCAGCAAGGTGAGCTGAGGGGGGCACACCCAGCCCGGCGGGGACGGCCCCGATGCCCTCTCCAGGCTCAGGCCTTCCTCTCTCCCAGTGCCAGGCGCTCGTGTTGCAGTACGAGCCGGCGGCCGTGCGGCTCTTCGTGCAGATGATGGACCCCACCTTTGTCTGCACCGTAAGTGTCCTCATCCTGGAGCAAGCCCGGTGGCTGGGAGAGGGCCTGGGTGGGTCAGAGGCTCCTCGTGGAGGTTTTCTTCCTCTCCCCCCCACCCTTTTCCTTTGCAATGCAGAAAATCAGAGCCTGTGACTCAGGCAAGGAGGATCTGCTGGGCTCGGCGCCCTGTGTCTGGGGCCCGCAGTACTGGTGTAAGAACATGGCCACGGCGGTCGAGTGCAATGTAAGTGGCACTGGTGTCCCCTCCCCGGGGCTGTCAGGGTGCCCGTGCTCTCTGCATGCCAGCGCCCCACTGCCCCGTCCCTCCCGCAGGCTGTCGCACACTGCCGGCGTCACATGTGGAACTAGGAGCCATCTCCCCAGCTGGCTGGACTTGCTCTGCCGTTCGGCTGGGGATCCTGGCTCCCTTCCCTTGGGACGTGCCTGCGCTCACAGACGGCAGTGGCAGGAGCCAACCGGCCTCATGGCGCCGGCGGGGCTGCTGGGAACCTCATCGGCCTCGGCCACCTCCTCTTCCACTCCTGGGGCTTGGATTTCCAAAATCAGGTTAAGGGACTCGTTAATATTTTCAGGACTAGGGATTCAGCCTTGACGTCTCTCAGGGTGACTGCAAAATCCCCAACCTCTATTCCCACCTCTGTCTCCATCCCCAATCCCTTTCCTACCTCTCCATCCCACCCTGAACCACTCGTAAGGCCCAGATCCTGCAACGTGGATCTGCCCCCGTGGGCTGGGCTGGGCTGTGCTGCCCAAACACCGGCCTCCCCCTCACCTGAACGTAAAATGAATGAGTTTGGGTGCAAGCATTTCCTTTCAAGCCCCCATCCCTGCTGGGGGTCCCGTGCTGACCCAGCCGTGGTGGTGAGGGCTGGGGGTGCTGGCTCGTCCCTCCCCGCCGTATCGGGGGGATGCCGGCGGGGCCTGGTCCCTCCCGCGCATGCATGGGAACATCCCATCACCAATAAACTCTTCCTGTGAGACTGGCTGGTTGTGTCCTTCCTCCTTGTGCTGGGGGCTGCAACGGGAGCGTGGGTAAACCCGGAGAACATTTAATGCTTCCCCCGAAATCCAAGGTGCAGCAACACCCAGGGTGGCAACTGGTGAAGATGATGGATTGAGGGGTGAGTTGAAAGAGGGTCTTCTCTTCCAAAGGGGGTTTGGGCCTGATGGATCCGGGGAGGAAGGACGACAGACAGGTTACCCAAAGCCATAGACAGTGTATTTCTGAGTCCCGTAACAGACCGTGCCCGAAACTCTTCACAAGGTTACGACTGGAAACAAACCCCCGAACAAACAAACCCAAATGCAAGAGAGAAGGGGAAAGAAAAGGGCAACAAAAGACACGCACGAGCACTCCACATCCAGAAGCCCCAGTTACTCTCTCTCTTTTTCGACATCGCAACAAGTTTTGGTAAAGCCAGCGAAATGGAGGAATGTCTTTGGGTTGGTTT